>CM046352.1:29394865-29994865 GCA_025403435.1 Artocarpus heterophyllus
CCACTATGCCGAAGCCCCAGAGGTTGTTGTCTAAGTTTGTTTGGTCTTTCTACACTGATTGGAATGGTTTCATTCAGAACCTCCGGAGTGATTGAATTACTCCTTAACACCTCAAGCACCACTTTGCTTTGAGGTTTAAAGTCATCCATGTAACTCTCCTCAAGGAAAGTTGCATTAGTTGAAACCACGACATTATTTTCCTTTGGGTTATAGAAATACCCCCTTTAGTCCCTTTTGGATATCCTACAAACATGCAAACTTTCGAACGTGCTTCCAACTTATTCGCATCCTTAAACAGGACATGAGCGGGACATCCCCATATGCAAATATGGTTTAAGGATGTCTTCCTATCCGTCCACAACTTGTGAGGAGTTTTAGGGATCAATTTTGAAGGCACATTGTTCAAAAGATAGTATGCAGTTTGTAGTGCATATCCCCAAAAGGATAAAGGCAATGATGAATAACTCATCATGGATCTTACCATGTCTAACAAAGTCCTATTCCTTCACTCTGTTATGCCATTTTACTGTGGAGTGCCTAGCGCAGTCAAATAGGATAAAATCTCATTCTCTAATAAGTTTCCTAAGAACTCATCAAAAAGGTATTGTTCACCTCGATCGGATCGAAGTGCCTTTATGGGTCCACCTAATTGTTTTTCCACTTCATCTCAAAACTCCCTAAACTTGTCAAAAGTTTTGCTTTTGTGGTGCATCAAGTACACATACCCATATCTTGAGTAATCGTCAATGAAAGTGACGAAGTACTCATACCCTCCTCGTGCCTGGATGTTCATTGGTCTACCAACATTACTATGCACAAGTTATAGAACCCCTTTAGCCCTATTGCCGTTAGACCCGTATAGTCTTTTAGTCATTTTACCCTCCAAACAAGATTCATATTGAGGTATAGATTCCACCTTTAAGTGACTTAAAGGTCCATCCCTTACCAACCTTTGAATCCTATTTAGGTTAATATGACCAAGGCGCAAATGCCAAAAATAAGTCTTATTAGAGTGAGAAGTTTTAAGCCTTTTAGAGTTATTATCATTTATCTTAGCATTAAGTAGCAAGACCATCTTAGGTTTGATAAAATACAGATTATTTTGCAACCATCTAGAACAGACAAAAGATTTGTTTTTATGAATCACCACTTTATCATTAAAAGAAACCAAATAGGAGTCTTTAAATAAACAAGCTACAGAAATTAAATTCCTTTTAAATTTAGGAACATAAAAATAATCTCACAAAATTAAATTCCTATAATTATCAAAATAAAGATGGATATTTCCCACTGCTTCTGCTAAGACCAAGGATATATCGCCCATCTGAAGTATGAAGTCTTCATGGAGCAGACTTCTCTTTCTTTGAACCCCTATAGAGAAACAAAAACATGATTAGTTGCATCGGAATCTATGACCCAAATGTCACTGGATTCTCATAGATTCCTCAACCAAACAAGTTTCTAGATACAGAAGATCATACCTACCTCCTTTAGAAAGGAATTCCTTGCAATGCTTCTTTATGTACCCGATCTTCCCACAAAAGAAGCACTAAATCTTCTTTGGGTTCTTCTTCTTCTTTTTCTTGCTCTTGGTGCTAGCAGGAATAGAAGACTTCCCATTCTTGGCCCATTGTTTCTTTCCATTCCCAGAATTGAGATTGGAACCAAAAGCAGCTGCCAAATTGGCCTATCCACCCGTAGGAGACTCCTTGATTAGCAGTTCAAACTTATATAACTGTTTCATCAATTCTGTTAAGGTCATATCCAGCCTATTGCTCAAATTAAATGTAGCTCGAAATAGAATAAATTCCTTTGACAGAGTCTCAAAAACCATAGTCATCTGAGTTCAGCATCGATGTCAGCTCCATTGGCTTGAGCCTCAATGAGGTATCCCATGACCAACATCATGTACTCCTTTACAAACATCCCCAGTCTCTGTTTACAGTTCATGAGTTTTCGAAGTGCCCTTTGTCGCTTTGTTATGGCCTGGCCTCTAAACATGTCTTCAAGATTATCCAAGATCTCCTTTGCAGTCTCATAATCTTCATGTTTAGCCTATAGCACGTTATTCATGCTAGCCATAACATAGTAACGGGCTTGATCATTTGCATCTTTCCAACGATTGTACACTTGGAATTGCTCATTAGTGGAATCTCCTATAGGTTTGGAAGGACAAGGGGTTGTTAGCGCAAATTTTAGTTTCTCAAAGTAGAGGATGATATCCAAGTTCTATTTCCAATCATTATAATTCTCTCTAGTTAATAGGTTTTTGTAAGTATAAAAGATAAAGCGTTTTTAGACTTTTTAATCTACAATAAAGAATCATATACCAAACATAAGCAAACACATCATAATAATTTAGTAAGATAACACAATCATGTAAAAACATACAAATGTGTTTATGTGTCAAAACCTTGAAAATATCACAACCTTACAACGATAATTCCCAACTCAGAATTCAACAAGCTCCTAGGAGAGTCATGCCAAATTTAATCAAGAACATGGATCCCCTTCTAATTAATATATGTCATTCAGGACCCGTATGATCCAGCATATATTAATAATCGTTTCTTTAGCCATTAATTTTATTAACAGGGCTCCTAGGGGAGGTTAATAATAAAATTAACGTGAGTGTATAACCTGTTAGACAGTATGCCCTAAGGAACAAAAAATGAAATAACTTTTTGGAGACATTTTTATCAATAAAGAATTTATTTATTATTTATATACCAAATCTTGTCCACTTTACATTCATATTTGTTGAATGTATGTTAAGCGAACAAAAGTCTGAGACTGTTGGTCTAAACCTTTAAGAATTGGGCATGTGATGGACATATTATGCAGAAGACACGATTCTTAAGGTGATGGTCTAAAATATAAGATCCGCAATCGAGGGAATAAAGTTGGGTGCTTTATTCATGCAAAGATTGTTATGTTGTCTATATCCCTTTTGGGAGATGGTTTGTCTTGACCATCGAGGTGGACTCCGTGAATAGAAACATTGGCATGTTGTCATATGTGACAATGTGTTGGATCGGGACATAAAGTGAATTGATTTGGATTAATAATTCTATCTTGGAAAATTGATTCACTTTAGACAATCATTTTTATTGTATCTTAATCCTTAGATGAATAGTGGGCCCGTTGTCTTGACTTGTGTCTTTTGATGTACCAAAGGGTGACACCAACATCTTAATAGTGGTATGCATGCCGATACGTTGGAGGCATGACTCTTGATGACGTAGACTTGTTATTCATAGATATGGAATCCATAGCTCCTTTTTACGAGTAATGATATCCTCTTATATGCATTGTCCTGTAATTGGAAGACTGGAGCGCTCAACCATTTGGATACATAGGTGTAACTGAATGGTATACTGTCTTTGGATGGTAAGTTTTCTAATGGTGAGATAATGGAACATGAGATAAAAATAATTGGGAAGGTAAGACAAAACTTGTCCTTAAGCCGATTATGGATCATCATATGGGGATACGATACACTATGATATGTCATGGAGACTTAGTTATACAGGCTTCATAATTCTATGTAGTTCGAGAGTGCATCTCCAAGCTTTTAGTGGAGTAACGTTGGAGTTGATAATTATGAAATGTATATCTAGGATATTGGGTTTCATAATTATTGAAAGCTTGAACTATATAGGTCCATTTGGTCCGCTTTGCTAACTCACAACACCCTGTAACAACACGACGTACTTTTCCAATAATTGGTTACTTATGTCGGATTTATTAGATTGGTTGAAATTTGGAAGAATCAAATAATTCATGTATGTTTATCGGTTGAATTAATTTTGTGATAAAAATTAATTCAAGATAAACTTGTTGAATTGTAAGGATCGAATGATTCTTGTTTGTTTATCAGTTGATTTAATTTTGAATAATGAATTCATTTATTTTCCAAGAGATTATCTAGATAAAGTTGTTTTAATTAGATAACTTATCTATTGGATTATTTAAATTAAAACTGAGACTTTATCCTATAGAATCTCGGGTGGAAAATAAAAGATTAGTTGAGATTTTTTTTTGGCAGGTCGGCATGTCGATTCTTAAGTTTAGCCTGCCTATGCGTGGAAAAAAAATCACGTGTTTTTACATGGATTTCATCATATATTGATCCGAATTTGATTTTGATTTGAATTTTTGAGACCTTATATGATAAGGACTAACCCTAGACCCAACCTCTGTAAATAGGGAGTGAGTCTCACAAGTTATTAAGATCAATTGAGAGATTAAGTGTGTGTTTATTTCGGTTTTCAAAGTACGGTTCGAATCATTTTGCTATAGTATTTTCTCTCACAAAATTTTAAATCTTCATTCAAATACTCTACTCAAATACTCGTACCAAACGCACCCTAAGAGTAATACTCTATTAGTGAGAATTTGAAAACTCCCTGAGAGCTTTTGTTCACAAATCACGAACACTTGCTTTGGGTTCTCTCGATTGGTTGGAAGGAGAGTCACTTGGTGGAAGAGATGTATGTATGAGCCCACACTCACTTCGTTCGTGGATAGAGAATAGCAAAGAAGACCAGTTGGTTGAGGCTCTTCTAGAACATTACTTCTCTTCACTGATTGCAGAAGTTCTTCGGCATATGAAGGTTAGTAAGATCAGGTTAATTTATGCATATAGCATATCAAACTTGTGTTTTGGAAAATACTCTGATGGAAAATTCTTAAAATTCCATTGTGTACTCTTATTCCAATATATATTTTTAATGTTGTTATGGATTATATGGTGAATATTTATTAATTAATTATTGTTGATTAAATTGCTATTTAATTAATTTATACCGGTTATGGTTCCTTAGAGGTTAGAATGTATATCTAGGTTTTTCATGTAATTAGATGGTAGACTATCATCTCCATCTAGGAATTATTATTTATTTTAAATTTGTAAGAATTTTGTAATTAAATAATTATTCAGAGAAGACGGGTCTAGAAGAATGATGATGGCGCTCCCAGGTATTTCCTGAGTCTCTAATTTTATGTTTTTGAATTGTTGAAAATAAAATTGATTAATGGCATTAAAAATTGTATTTTTTGGAATGGAAATTTTTAATCGGTCGGCATACCGAACCTCACAATTCAGCAGGCCGATAGTCATAGATCGGCAAGCCGAACGTGTGGTTCGACAAGCCATCAATGGGGCAGAAATCAGGCAGCTTTGGCAACAGGCCGAACTATCATGAGTCGGCAGGCCAATCTTCCAGATCGACAGGCCGATGAAGCATGACAGGTGATCAGCCTGCCGATCAAGAGTTGGAAAATTTCCAAAAAAGGTGCTATTTTTCCAATGTAGTTTTAATTTTATTTTTGGGATAATTCTGAGAAACATTAAATTTGGATATGACCAGAAATATGAAGCATTCGATTTATACGGGATCGAAGACTTGAAGATGGGTATTTCATAAAGAAGGGTATAGCTTAAGGATTCAAGGATGAAGAATCAATTATATGTCTTGATTATTCTCTTGTAATCTTAGTTTTCTATTCTCTAGGATGGAGCCATAATATTACGGTTATTTATTATTTTGTTTGTTGCTTTGCTTGATTGCTTTGCTTATCTGCATTATAATATGATTTGCCATATAATTGATAACATGTCATATAGAATAGGGAGTGCTTCTGATATTAAAATTGTTCATGCATATCTTTAAAATAAAACCTTGATTTCAGAAGATTGAGTGGGAGAAGGTTTTTGAAGAGAGGACCTAAGGCCTTCATCGTTGGTCCATAGGCAGAACATGGTGGTCCCGACCCCTAGGAAGGGATTTCTGTCATGTACTAGATTAGATCTTTGAGAGGATAAGGTATTTTAGCATGATTTATGATTGCACACGCCTAGATGGTGATTATAAATCATGGATAAAATATTGAAACGATGGTTATACACTCACGTTAATTTTATTATTAACCTCCCCTAGGAGCTCTGTTAATAAAATTAGTGGCCAAAGAAACGATTATTAATATATGCTGAATCATATGGGCCTTGGATGGCACATATTAATCAGAAGGGGATCCGTGTTCCTGATTGAATTTCACATGACTCCCCTAGGAGCTTGTTGAATTCTGAGTTGAGAATTATCGTTGTAAGGTTGTGATATTTATAAGGTTTTGACACATAAACAAATTTGTATTTTTTACATGATTGTGTTAACTTAGTAAATTATTATTATATGTTTGCCTATGTTTGGTATATGATTCTTTATTGTAGATTAAAAATGTCTAAAAATGCTTTATCATCTATACTTGACAAAAACCTATTAACCGGTGAGAACTATAATGACTGAAAACGGAACCTAGATATCGTCTTGTCCTTTGAGAAACTGAAATATGTACTGACAACCCCCTGTGTTCCTGAACTTACAGGAGACTCAACTAATGAGCAATTCTAAGCATATGATCACTGGAAAGATGTTAATGATCAGGCCCCCTGCTATGTTATGGCCAACATGAATAATGTGCTGCAGACTCAACATCAGGATTATGAGACTGCAAAGTAGATCTTGGATAATCTTGAGGATATGTTTGGAGGCCAAGCCATAACAAAGCGGCAAGGGGCGCTTTGTGTTGGAAAAACAGTACGCAGCAAAATTTTTAAAATTTTACATCAGAGTAATTTCTAAAACACAAGTTTGACATGCTATATGCATAGATTAACCAGATCTTATTAACCAAGTGTACCAAAGAACCTCTGCAATCCGTGTAGAGAAGTAACGTTCCATAAGAGCCCTAACCAACTGGTCTTCTTTGCTATTCTTTATCCACCATCGGAGTGAGTGTGGGCTCACATGTACAACTCTTCCACCGGTGATTCTCCTTCCAACCAATCGAGAGAACCCAAAGCAAGTGTTCGTGATTTGTGAACAAAAGCTCTCAGGGAGCTTGCAGATTCTCAATAGTAGAGTATCACTCTTAATTTCTCAATTGATCTAAATAACTCATAAGACTTACTCCCTTTATATAGAGATTGGTCCTGGGGTCAGTCCTTATCAGATTAGGTCTCAAAAACTCGAAAAGAATCAAGTTTGGATCAATATCTGATAAGATCAATGTAGAAATGTGTAATCTTATCCTTCGTTGATCGGCAGGTCGAACACGTAGATCGGCAAGCCGAACTGCTGCGAAAATATCTCCGTAAATCTTTTATTTTCCACCCAATATTCTAAAGGATAAAGTCTCAGTTTTAATTTAAATAACCCAATAGAGAAGTTATTTGATCAAAACAACTTTATCTAGATAATCTCTAAGAAAATAAGTCAATTCCCACTAATTCTACAAGTTTATCTTGATCTAATTTATGTAAAAATAAATCAACCGATAAACAGACAAGAATTATCCAATCCCAATAATTCAACAAGTTTATTTAGAATTAATTTTATCATAAAATTAATTTAACCAATAAACATATATGAATTATTTGATTCTTTCAAATTTTAACCAATCTGATAAATCCAACATAAGTCACCAATTATTAGAAAAGCATGCCGTGTCGTTGCAGGATGCTATGAGCTAGCAAAGGGGACCAAGTGGACCTCTATAGTTCAAGCTTCTGATAATTATGAAACCCAATACCCCGGATATACATTTCATAATTATCAACTCCAACGCTACTCCACTAAAAGCTTAGAGCTGTACTCTCGAACTACATAGAATTACGAAGCTCGTATAGCTAAGTCTCCATGACATATCATAGTGTATCGTATCCCCATATGATGATCCATAATCGGCTTAAGGACAAGTTTTGTCTTACCTTCCCGATTATTTTTATCTCACGTTCCATTATCTCACCATTAGAAAACTTACCATCCAAAGACAGTATATCATTCAGTTACACCTATGTATCTAAATAGTTGAGCGCTCCAGTCTTCCAATTACAGGATAACGCATATAAGACTCTCCCTGTAAGTGTCTTCGTAAATGGATCAGCTAAATTGTCCTCTGACGTGATCTTGCACATCGTGACATGCCCGCCCTCAACAAAGTCCTTTATCACTTGATACTTCTGATCAATATGCTTACTCTTCTTGTGAAATCTTGGTTCCTTAGCATTACCTACCGCCGCACTGTTATCATAGTACAGTGATACCGCCTTATCCATGCCAGAAACAACCTCAAGATCCCTAAGCAACTTGCAGAGCCACACTGCTTTTTTTGAAGCATCACGAGCTGCCACATACTCGGCCTCTATCATTGAATCCGAAGTGCAATCTTGCTTAGCACTTCTCCAACTAATGGCACTGCCGCCTAGGGTAAACACAAAACCCAAAGTCGATTTCCTAGAATCCAGACATGATTGAAAATCTGAATCAGTATATCCTAAAGGAGTTAGGTCCTCACCCAAATATACAAGCATATACCCTCGAGTCCTTCGCAGGTACTTGAAAATATACATTACTGTAACCGAGTGGTTCGGTCCTGGATCCGCCTGAAATCGACTTACAATCACGACCGTATAACTAATATCCGGTCGTGGGCAAAGTATGGTATACATGAGACTACCCACTGCCGAAGCATCAGGCACTTTCTTCATTTATTCTCTTTCTTTATATGACTTTGGAGAGTCTTTCTTAAAAAGAGCAATTCCAGACCTAGATAGTTGCCCACCTTTCTTAGAATCCTGCATTGCAAACCTCCTAAGAATTTTATCTATGTAGCCGACCTTAGACAAAGCTATCATTTTGTTCTTCCTATCCCGAAAGATCTAGAAACTGAGAACAAAATTAGCCTCACCCAAATCCTTCATATCAAACTGCTTGGTCAACCATAATTTGACCGATGACAACGTCCCAGCGTCATTGCCAATTAGCAGAATGTCATCTACATAGAGCAGTAGAAAAACCACCTTCCCATCCTTAATGTGTTTGTAAACACATGGTTCATCCACATTTTGTGAGAACCCATAAGTCTTGATCCCTTGATCAAATCTTATGTTCCAAGAACAAGAAGCCTGCTTAAGTCCCTAAATAGACTTTAGTTGCTTACAAACCTTACCCTCTTGACCCGTGACCTTGAACCCGTCTGGCTGTTCCTTATAAATGGACTCATCAAGATAGCCATTTAGAAAAGTCATCTTGACATCCATCTTCCAAATCTCGTAGTCAAGAGCTGTAGCTATGGACAAGAGAATCCGGATGGACTTAAGCATGGCTACAGGCAACAAGATTTCCTCATAATCGATTCCTTCCTTTTGTGTATAACCCTTAGCTACCAGTCTAGCCTTAAAGGATTTGACCTTTCCATCCACTCCTCTTTTCCTCTTGTAGATCCATTTACACCCTATGGGTTTAACCCCTTCGAGAAGATCCACAAGCTCCCAAACCTGATTAGTCTCCATAGACTTCATCTCTACATCCATGGCCTCTGTCAAGAGTTTTAAGTCAACATCCTCCATAGCTTCTATGTAAGTATAAGGATCCCTGTCATATTCATCCAGTTCAGCCAAGAAGACCTCCCCATTGAACATATACCTCTCAGGTTGACGCCCGATCCTCCCACTATGCCGAAGCCCCTGAGGTTGTTGTTTAGGTTTGTTTTGTTTTTCTACACTGATCGGAATGGTCTCATTCGAAACCTCCTGAGTGATCGATTAACTCCTTAACTCCTCAAGCACCACTTTGCTTCAAGGTTTAAAGTTGTTCATGTAACTCTCCTCAAGGAAAGTTGCATTTGTTGAAACCACGACTTTATTTTCCTTTGGGTTATAAAAATAACCCCCTTTAGTCCCTTTTGGATATCCTACAAACACGTAAACTTTTGAACGTGCTTCCAACTTATTCAGATCCTTAAAAAGGACATGAGCTGGACATCCCCTTATGCGAATATGGTTTAAAGATGTCTTCCTACCCGTCCACAACCCGTGAGGAGTTTTAGGGACCGATTTTGAAGGCACATTGTTCAAAAGATAACATGCGGTTTGTAGTGCATATCTCCAAAAGAATAAAGGCAATGATGAATAACTCACCAAGGACCTGACCATGTCCAACAAAGTCCTATTCCTTCTCTTTGCTACGCCATTCTGCTGCGGAGTGCCCAGCTCAGTCAAATGGGATAAAATCCCATCCTCTAATAAGTGTTCCAAGAACTCATCAGAAAGGTATTTCCTACCTCGATCGGATCGAAGTGTCTTTATGGGTCTACCCAATTGCTTTTCCACTTCAGCCTGAAACTCGCTGAACTTGCCAAAAGTTTTGCTTTTATGGTGCATCAAGTACACATACCCATATCTTGAGTAGTCATCAATAAAAGTGACGAAGTACTCATACCCTCCTCGTGATCGGATGTTCATGGGTCCGTAAACATCACTATGCACAAGTTTTAGAACCCCCTCGGCCCTATTGCCCTTAGACCCAAATGGTCTTTTGGTCATTTTACCCTCCAAACAAGATTCACATTGAGGTATAGATTCCACCTTTAAGTGACTTAAGGTTCCATCCCTTACGAACCTTTAAATCCTATTCAGGTTAATATGACCAAGGCGCAAATGCCAAAGATAAGTCTTATTAGAGTGAGAAGTTTTAAGTCCTTTAGGGTTATTATTATTTATCTCAGCATTAAGCAATAAGTCCATCTTAGGTTTGATAAAATATAGATTATTTTGCATCCATCCAGAACAGATAAAAGATTTGTTTTTACGAATCACCACTTTATCATTAAAAGAAACCAAGTAGGAGTCTTTAAATGAACAAGCTACAAAAATTAAATTCCTTTTAAATTTAGGAACATAAAAACAATCTCGCAAAATTAAATTCCTATAACTATCAAAATAAAGATGGACATCTCCCGCTGCTTCCACTGAGACCAAGGATCCATCGCTCATCCGAAGCATAAAGTCTTCATACAACAGACTTCTCGTTTCTTTGAACCCCTGCAGAGAAACACAAACATGATTAGTTGCACCGGAATCTATGACCCAAATGTCATTGGATTCCTCAACCAAACAAATTTCTAAATATAGAAGATCACACCTACCTCCTTTGGAAAGGAAGTCCTTACAATGCTTCTTCATATGCCCGACCTTTCCACAGAAGAAGTACTTAAGCTTCTTTGGGTTCTTATTTTTCTTCTTCTTTCTCTTGGTAGTAGCAGGAATAGAAGACTTCCCGTTCTTGGCCCGTTGCTTCTTTCCATTCCCAATGTTAGGATTGGAACCAAAAGCAGCTACCATGTTGGTCTCACCATGCGCAGGAGACTCCTTCATCAACAGTTCAAACTCCTGTCACTGTTTCATCGGTTCTGTCAAGGTCATATCTCATCTATTGTTCAAAGTAAATGTAGCTCTAAACGGAATAAATTCCATAGAAAAAATCTCAAAGACCATAGTCATCTGAGTTTCAGCATCGATGTCGGCTCCATTGGTTTGAGCCTCAACGAGGTAACCCTTGACCAACATCATATGCTCCTTTATAGATGTCCCTGGCCTCTGTCTACAGTTTAAGAGTTTTCAAAGTGCCCTTTGCCGCTTTGTTATGGCTTGGCCTCCAAACATATCCTAAAGATTATCCAAGATCTGCTTTGTAGTCTCATAATCCTGATGTTGAGCTTGCAGCACATTATTCATGTTGGCCATAACATAGCAGCGGGCCTGATCATTATCATCTTTCCAACGATTGTACGCTTGGAATTGCTCATTAGATGAGTCTCTCGTAGGCTCTGGAGGACAAGGGGTTGTCAGTATATATTTCAGTTTCTCAAAGGACAGGACGATATCTAGGTTCTGCTTTCAATCGTTATAGTTCTCACCGGTTAACAGGTTTTTGTCAAGTATCAATGATAAAGCGTTTTTAGACATTTTTAATCTACAATAAAGAATCATATACCAAATATAAGCAAACATATCATAATAATTTAGTAAAATAACACAATCATGTGAATCATACAAAATGTGTTTATTTGTCAAAACCTTGAAAATATCACAACCTTACAACGATATTTCCCAACTCAGAATTCAACAAGCTCCGAGGGGAGTCATGCCAAATTCAATCAGGAACACAGATCCCCTCCTGCTTATAATATGCCATCCAAGACCCGTATGATCCAGCATATATTAATAATCATTTCTTTGGTCATTAATTTTATTAACAAATCTCCTAGGGGAGGTTAATAATAAAATTAACGTGAATGTATAACCATCATTTCAATATTTTATCCATGATTTATAATCACCACCTAGGGGTGTGCAACCATAAATCATACTAAAATATCTTATCCTCTTAGAGATCCAATCTGGTACATGATAGAAATCCCTTCCTAGGGGTCGGGACCTCCATGTTCTGCCTATGGACCAACGATGGAGGCCTTAGGTTCTCTCTTCGAAAACCTTCTCCCACTCAATCTTTTGAAATCAAGGTTTTATTTTAAAATTATGCATGAACAATTTTAATATGAGCGGCACTCCCTATTCTATATGACATGTTATCAATATACACGGTGAATCATATTATAATGCAGAGAAGCAAAGCAATTTAAGCAAAGCTACAAGCAAAATAATAAATAACCGTAATATTACGGTTCCATCCTAGAGAATAGAAAACTAAGATTACAAGAGAATAATCGAGATATATTACCAGTTCTTCATCCTTGAATCCCCAAGTTGTATCCTTTTTCATGTAATATCCATCTTCAAGTCTTCAATTCAGTATGAATTAAATACTTCATATTTTTGGTCATATCCAAATTTAATGTTTCTCAGAATTGTTCCAAAAATAAAATTAAAACTGCACTTAAAAGACCGCACTTTTTCTAGAAACTTTTCTAGCTCTCGGTCGGTAGGCCGATCTGGGTGATCGGCCTGCCAGTCATGTTTCATCAGCCTGCCAATTAATTAGATCGGCCTGCCGACCCATGAAAGTTTGGCATGCCAAACTAGAAGTTCGGCCTGCCGGCAGAGCCAGTCGATTTCTGCCCCATTGATGGCCTGCCGAACCATACGTCTGGCCTGCCGATCAGTACGTCCGGCCTGTCGATCTGTAACCGTCGGCCTACCGAACTATGAGGTCCAGCATGCCGACCGAGCAAAAATCTCTCATTCTAGAAAATACAATTTTTAATGCAATTCATCAATTTTATTTTCAACAATTCAACAACATAAAATTAAAAACTTAGGAAATACCTAGAAGCGCTATCATCATTCTTCTAGATCCGTCTTCTAGATCCATCTTTTCTGAAAAATTATTTAATTAAAAAATTTTTACAAATTTAAAATCAAACAATAATTCCTAGACGGAGATGATTGTCCGTCATCTAATTACATGAAAAACCTAGATATACATTCTAACCTCTAAGGAACCATAACCAGCATAAATTAATTAATTAATAAATAATTAAATAACAATTTAATCAACCATAATTAAATAATAAACATTTACCACATAATCCATGATAACATATATAATATATAGAAACCTAGAGTGCCAACTCTCTATAAAATTATATTCAAGCATAGGAGAGATTAAGATCACAAAATTTACACATATAACATGATCACAAACTTGTAAATTTATGTGAAAAGCATGGCTCTGATACCAATTGTTGGAAAAACGGTGCGTAGTGGAATTTTTAAAATTTTACATTAGAATAATTTCCAAAACATAAGTTTGACATGCTATATGCATAGATTAACTAGATCTTACTAATCTTGTATGCCGAAGAACCTCCGCAATCTGTGTAGAGAAGTAACGTTCTAGAAGTGCCTCAACCAACTGGTCTTCTTTGCTATTCTCTATCAACCACCGGAGTGAGTGTGGGCTCACATGTACAGCTCTCCACTAGTGATTCTCCTTCCAACCAATCGAGAGAACCCAAAGCAAGTGTTTGTGATTTGTGAACAAAAGCTCTCAAGGAGTTTGCAGATTCTTAGTAGTAGAGTATCACTCTTAATTTCTCAATTGATCTGAATAACTCATAAGACTTGCTCCGTTTATATAGAGATTGGTCCTGGGATCAGTTCCTATCAGATGAGGTCTCAAAAACTTGAAACATAATCAAGTTTGGATCAATATCTGATAAGATCAATGTAGAAATGTGTAATCTTATCCTTTCCTAATCGGTAGGCCGAACAGGCCCTATCGGCAAGTCAAACACGTAGATCGATAGGCTGAATTGCCACGTAAATATCTCCATGAATCTTTTATTTTCCACCCAAGATTCTACAAGATAAAGTCTCAGTTTAATTCAAATAACCCAATAAAGAAGTTATCTGATCAAAACAACTTTATCTAGATAATCTCTAAGAAAATAAATCAATTCCCAATAATTTTACAAGTTTATCTTGATCTAATGTATGCAAAAATAAATCAACCGATAAACAAACAAGAATTATCCGATCCTAATAATTCAACAAGTTTATCTAGAATTAATTTTATCGCAAAATTAATTCAACCAATAAACGACATGAGTTACTTGATTCTTTCAAATTTTAACCAATCTGATAAATCTAAATTAAGTCACCAATTATTGAAAAGCACGCCGTGTAGTTACAGGATGTTGTGAGCTAGCAAAGGGGACCAAATGGACCTATATAGTTCAAGCTTTCAATAATTATGAAACCCAATATCCCAGATATACATTTCATAATTATCAACTCCAATGCTACTCCACTAAAAGCTTAGAGCTGTACTCTCAAACTACATAGAATTATGAAGCTCGTATAGCTAAGTCTCCATGACATATCATAGTGTATCGTATCCCCATATGATGATCCATAATCGGCTTAAAGACAAGTTTTATCTTACCTTCTCGATTATTTTTATCTCACGTTCCATTATCTCACCATTAGAAAACTTACCATTCAAAGACAGTATACCATTCGGTTACACCTATGTATCCAAATGATTGAGTGCTCCAGTCTTCCAATTACAGGACAACGCATATAAGAGGATATCATTACTCCTAAAGAGGAGCTATAGATTCCATATCTATGAATAACAAGTCTACACCATCAAGAGTCATGCCTCCAATGTACCAGCATGCATACCACTATTAAGATGTGGGTGTCACCCTTTGGTACATCAAAAGACACAAGTCAAGACAACGGGCCCACTATTCATCTAAGGATTAAGATATAATACAAATGATTGTCTAAAGTGAATCGATTTGCCAACACAGAATTATTAATCCAAATCAATTCACTTTATGTCCCGATCCAACACATTGTCACCTATGACAACATGGCAATGTTTCTATTCACGGAGTCCACCTCCGATGGTCAAGACAAACCATCTCCCAAAAGGGATATAGACAACATAGCAATCTTTGTATGAATAAAGTGCCCAACTTTATTCCCTCGATTTCAAATCTTATGATTTAGACCATCACATTAAGAATCATGCCTTCCGCATAATCTGTCCATTATATGCCCAATTCTTAAGGTTTAGACTGACAGTCTCAGACTATTATTTGCTTAACATATATTCAACAAATATGAACGTAAAGAGGATAAGATTTGGTATATAAATAATGAATAAATTCTTTATTGATAAAAATGTCTCCAAAAACTTATTACATTTTTACTTCTAAGGGCATATATGTCTAACACTTTGAAAACTTCTTAACTGTAGGCAGAGACTGGGGACATCTATAGAGGAGCATATGATGTTGGTTATGAGTTACCTAACTAAGGCTCAAACCAATGGAGCCGACATCGATGCTGAAACTCATATGACTATGGTCTTTGAGACTCTAACAAAGGAATTTATTTCGTTTAGAGCTACTTTTAATTTAAGCAATAGATGGGATATGACCTTGACGGAATTGATGAAACAGTTATAGGAGTTTGATCTCATGATCAGGGAGTCTCTTGCAGGTGGCGAGGCCAACATGGTAGCTGCTTCTGGTTCCAATCCTAACTCTGGGAATGGAAAGAAGCAACGGGCCAAGAATGGGAAATCTTCTATTCCTGCTAGCACCAAGAGCAAGAAAAAGGAGAAGAAGAACCCAACAAATCTTAAGTGCTTCTTCTGTGGGAAGGTCGAGCATATCAAGAAGCATTGTACGAACTTTCTTTCCAAAGGAGGTAGGTGTGATCTTCTATATTTAGAAACTTGTTTGGTTGAGGAATCTAGTGACATTTGGGTTATAGATTCTGGTGCAACTAATCATGTTTGTGTTTCTCTGTAGGGGTTCAAAGAAATGAGAAGTCTGCTACATGAAGACTTCATGCTTCAGATGGGTGATGGATCCTTGGTCTCAGCAGAAGCAGTGGGAGACATCCATCTTAAGTTTGATAATTATAGGAATTTATTTTTGCAAGATTGTTTTTATGTTCCTAAATTTAAAAGGAATTTAATTTCTATATCTTGTTTATTTAAAGACGCCTATTTGATTTCTTTTAATGATAAAGTGGTGATTCGTAAAAACAAATCTTTTATCTATTCTGGATGGATGCAAAATAATCTATATTTTATCAAACCTAAGATGAACTTATTGCTTAATGCTGAGATGAATGATAATAACTCTAAAAGACTTAAAACTTCTCACTCTATTAAGACTTATCTTTGGCATTTGTGCCTTGGCCATATTAACCTGAATAGGATTCAAAGGTTGGTAAGGGATGGATCTTTAAGTCACTTAAAGGTGGAATCGATACCACAATGTGAATCTTGTTTGGAGGGTAAAATGACCAAAAGACTATTCGAGTCTAAGGGCAATAGGACTGAAGGGGTTCTAGAACTTGTGCATAGTGATGTTTGCAAACCGTTGAACATCAGGGCACGAGAAGGGTATGAGTACTTCGTCACTTTTATTGATGATTACTCAAGGTATGGCTATGTGTACTTGATGCACCACAAAAGTGAAACTTTTGACAAGTTCAGGGAGTTTCGGGCTGAAGTGGAAAAGCAATTGGATAGACCCATAAACGCACTTCGATCTGATCGAGGTGGAGAATATTAGAGAATTGAATTTTATCCTATTTCACTACGATAGGTACCCTGCAGCAGAATGACGTAGCAAAGAGAAGGAATAGGACTTACTTGGACATGATCAGGTCCTTGATGAGTTATTCATCATTGCCTTTATTCTTTTGGGGATATGCACTACAAACAGCATGTTATCTTTTGAATAATGTGCCTTCAAAATCGATCCCTAAAACTCCTCACGAGTTGTGGACAGGTAGGTAGACATCCTTAAACCATATTCGCGTATGGGGATGTTCGGCTCATGTCCTGTTTAAGAATCCAAATAAGTTGAAAGCACATTCAAAAGTTTGTGTGTTTGTAGGATATCCAAAAGGGACAAAAGGGGTTATTTTTATAACCAAAAGGAAAATAAAGTCATGGTTTCAACTAATGCAACTTTCCTTGAGGAGAGTTACATGGATGACTTTAAACCTCAAAGCAAAGTGGTGCTTGAGGAGTTAAGGAATGATCTGATCACTCTGTAGGTTCCAAATGAAACCGTTCCAATCTGTGTAGAAAAACCAAACAAACCTAAACAACAACCTCAAGGGCTTTGGCATAGTGGGAGGATCAGGCGTCAACCTGGAAGGTATATTTTCAATGGGGAAGCCTTCTTGACTGAACCGGTTGAACATGACAGAGATCCTTATACTTACACAGAAGCTATGGAGGATGTTGATTCGAAACTCTAGATAGAGGCCATGAACATAAAGATGAAGTCTATGGAGATTAATCGGGTCTCAGAGCTTGTGGATCTTCCCGAAGGGGTAAAACCCATAGGATGTAAGTGGATCAACAAGAGAAAAAGAGGAATGGATGGAAAGGTCGAAACCTTTAAGGCTAGACAGGTAGCTAAGGGTTATACACAAAAGGAAGGAATCAATTATGAGGAAACCTTTTCGCCTGTAGCCATGCTTAAGTCCATCCGGATCCTTTTGTCCATAGCTGCCGCTCTAGACTACGAGATTTGGTAGATGGATGTCAAGACAGCTTTTCTGAATGACTATCTTGATGAGTCCATTTATATGGAACAATCAGACGGGTTCAAGGTCACGAGTCAAGAGGGTAAGGTTTATAAGCTGCTAAAGTCAATTTATGGACTTAAGCAGGCTTCCCGTTCTTGGAACATAAGACTTGATCAGGTGATCAAGACTTATGGGTTCTCACAAAATGTGGATGAGCCATGTGTTTATAAACACATTAAAGATGGAAAGGTGATTTTTCTACTGCTCTATGTAGATGAGATATTGCTAATTGGCAATGATGTTGGGGCATTGTCATCGGTCAAATTATGGTTGACCAAGCAGTTTGACATGAAGGACTTGGGAGAGGCTAATTTTGTTTTTGGTATCTGGATTTTTTAGGATAGGAAGAACAAAATGATAGCTTTGTCCCAGGCCAGCTACATAGATAAAATTCTCAGGAAGTTTACAATATAGGATTCCAAGAAAGATGGGCAACTATCTAGGTCTGAAATTACTCTTTCTAAGAAAGACTCTCCAAAGTCTTATGAAGAAAGGGAATACATGAAGAAGGTGCCTTATGCTTAGGCAGTGAGTAGTCTCATGTATGTCATGCTTTGCACACGACCGGATATTAGTTATGCGGTTGGGGTTGTAAATCGATTTCAGGTGGATCTAGGACCAAACTATTAGGTTGCGGTAAAACATATTTTGAAGTACCTGAGAAGGACTTGAGGGTTTATGCTTGTGTATTCGGGTGAGGACTTGACTCCTCTAGGATATACTGACTCAGATTTTCAATCCTATCTGGATTCTAGGAAATCGACTTCGGGTTTTGTGTTTACTCTGGGCAGTGGTGCCATCAGTTGGAGAAGTGCCAAGAAAGATTGCACTTCGAATTCAACGATAGAGGCCGAGTATGTGGCAGCTTGTGATGCTTCAAAAGAAACAGTGTGGCTCTGCAAATTTCTTGGGGATCTTGAGGTAGTTCCTGGTATGGATAAGGCAGCATCACTGTACTGTGATAACAGTGTGGCGGTAGCTAATGCTAAGGAGCCAAGTAAGCATATTGATTGGAAGTATCATGCGATAAAGGACTTCGTAGAGGGCGGGCATGTCACGGTGTGCAAGATTACGTCAGAGGACAATTTAGCTTATCCATTTACAAAGACACTTACTGGGAGAGTCTTCGAGAAGCATGTGGAAGCTATAGGGATGTGAGATTTGTCGTATTTACTCAATTAGTGCAAGTGGGAGATTGTTAGACATGTATGCCCTAAGGAGTAAAATGTAATAAGTTTTTAGAGACATTTTTATCAATAAAGAATTTATTTATTATTTATATACCAAATCTTGTCCTCTTTACATTCATATTTGTTGAATGTATGTTAAGCAAACAAAAGTCTAAGACTATTGGTCTAAACCTTTAAGAATTGGGCATATAATGGACAGATTATGCAGAAGACACAATTCTTAAGGTGATGGTCTAAAAAATAAGATCCGCAATCGAGGGAATAACGTTGGCCGCTTTATTCATGTAAAGATTGTTACGTTGTCTATATCCCAATTGGGAGATGGTTTGTGTTGACCATCAAAGGTGGACTCCATGAATAGAAACATTGGGACGTTGTCATAGGTGACAATGTGTTGGATCGGGACATAAAGTAAATGGATTTCGATTAATAATTTTGTCTCAGCAAATCGATTCACTTTAGACAATCATTTGTTTTGTATCTTAATCTTGAGATGAATAGTGGGCCCATTGTCTTGATTTGTGTCATTTGATGTACCGAAGGGTGACACCTACATCTTAATAGTGGTATGCATGCCGGTATGTTGGAGGCATGACTCTTGAAAGCGTAGACTTGTTATTCATAGATATGGAATCCATAGCTCCTCTTTAGAAGTAATGATTGTTAGACATGTATGCCCTAAGGAGTAAAAATATAATACATTTTTGGAGACATTTTTATCAATAAAGACTTTATTCATATACCAAATCTTGTCCTCTTTACGTTCATATTTGTTGAATGTATGATAAGCAAACAGTAGTCTGAGACTGTCAGTCTAAACCTTAAGAATTGGGCATATGATGGGATGATTATAAGGTAGACACGATTCTTAAGGTGATGGCTAAAACATATGATCTGCAATCGAGGGAATAAAGTTGGGCGCTTTATTCATGTAAAGATTGTTATGTTGTCTATATCCCTTTTGGGATATGGTTTGTCTTGGCCATCGGAGTTGGACTCCATGAATAGAAACATTGGCACGTTGTCATACGTGACAAAGTGTTGGATCGGGGCATAAAGTGAATTCACTTTAGACAGTCATTTGTATTGTATCTTAATCCTGAGATGAATAGTGGGCCCGTTGTCTCGACTTGTGTCTTTTGATGTACCAATGGGTGACTCCTACATCTCTATAGTGGTATGCATGCCGGTACGTTGGAGGCATGACTGTTGATAGCGTAGACTTGTTATTCGTAGTTATGGAATCCATAGCTCCTCTTTAGGAGTAATGATATCCTCTTATATGCGTTGTCCTGTAATTAGAAAACTGAAGCGCTCAACCATTTGGATACATAGGTGTAACTGAATGGTATACTATCTTTGGATGGTAAGTTTTCTAATGGTGAGACAATGGAACGTAAGATAAAAATAATCGGATAATTCTTGCGATCTGATAATTTTTGTCTGTTTATCGGTTGTTCTAATTTTGGACAAATTAGAACAAGATAAACTTGTAGAATTATTGTGAATTGGTTTATTTTCTTAGAGATTATCTTGATAAAGTTTGTTTTGATTAGATATCTTCTCTATTGGGTTATTTGAATCAAAACTGAGACTTTATCCTTTAGAATCTCGGGTGGAAAATAAAAGATTCATGGAGATTTTTTCTCGAGAGTTTGGTCTGCCGAATGACATGTTCGGCCTGCCGATCAGCGGGAGATAAGATTACGTGTTTTCACGCGGATCTTATCAGATATTGATCCGAACTTGATTCTGTTTTGGGTTTTTGAGACCTAATCTGATATAGACTGACCCCAGGACCAATAGGTATAAAAAGGGAGTGAGTCTCATGATTTACTCAGATGAATTTGAGATATTGAGAGTGATACTCTTCTAGTGAGGATCTGAAAACTCCTTAAGAGCTTTTGTTCACAAATCACGAACACTAGCTTTGGGTTCTCTCTATTGGTTGGAAGGAGAGTTACCGGTGGAAGAGCTGTACGTGTGAGCCCACACTCACTCTAGTTGTGGATAGAGAATAGCAAAGAAGACCAGTTGGTTGAGGCTCTTCTAGAACGTTACTTCTCTACACAGGTTACGGAGGTTCTTTAGCACACTAAGGTTAGTAAGATCTATCTAATTTATACACATAACATGTCAAACTTGTGTTTTTGAAATTACTCTGATGAAAAAAAATTTTAAAATTCCGCTGCGCACTTTGTTTCCAACAATTGGTATCAGAGCTGAGGTTTTTACATAAATTTGCAAGTTTGTGATCATGTTATATGCATAAACTTTGTGATCTTAATCTCTCCTATGCTTGAATTGAATTTTATAGGGAGATGGCACTCTAGGTTTCTATGTAATATATATGTTGTCATGGATTATATGGTGAATGTTTATTAATTAATTATGGTTGATTAAATCATTGTTTAATTATTTATTAATTAATTCATACTGGTTATGGTTCCTTAGAGGTTAGAATGTGTATCTAGGTTTTTCATGTAATTAGATGGCGGACTATCTTCGTCTAGGAATTGTTATTTAATTTTTAATTTGTAAGAATTTTGTAATTAAATAATTATTCGGGGAAGACGGAACGAGAAGTCGGATCTTGAAGATTGATAATGGCGCCTCCAGGTATTTCCTGAGTCTCTAATTTTATGTTTTTGAATTGTTGGAAATAAAATTGATGAATTACATTAAAATTGTATTTTCTGGATTGAGGGTTTTCTGCTCGGTCGGCATGCCGGACCTCATAGTTCGGCAGGCCGAAGGTCACAGATCAACAGGCCGGACATGTGGTCCGGCAAGCAGACAGTGGGGCAGAAAATTTGGCGCTCTACCGGCAGGCTGAAGTTTCAATTCGGCAGGTCAAACCTACATGGATCAGTAGGCCGATGTATCAGATCGGCAGGCCGATGAAGCAACACCGACAGGCCGATCACCCAGATCTGCCTACCGACCGAGAGCTGCGGGGTGTCTAGAAAAGGTGCAATTTTTTTGGTACAGTTTTAATTTTATTTTTAAAACGATTCTGAGAAACATTAAATTTGGATATGACCGGAAATATGAAGTATTCGATTCATACGGGATTGAAGACTTGAAGATGGATATTACATGAAGAAGGATATCGCTTGAGGATTTAAGGATAAAGAATCGAAAAATGTCTCGATTATTCTCTTGTAACCTTAGTTTTCTATTCTTTAGGGTGGAACCATAATATTATGGTTATTATTATTTTGCTTGTAGCTTTGCTTGATTGCTTTGCTTGTTTGCATTATAATATGATTTACCATGTATATTGATAACATGTCATATAGGATAGAGAGTGCCGCTCATATTAAAATTGTTCATGCATAATTTTAAAATAAAACCTTGAATTCAAAAGATTGAGTGGGAGAAGGTTTTCGAAGAGATGACCTAAGGCCTCCATCGTTGGTCCATAGGAAGAACATGGTGGTCCGGACCCCTAGGAAGGGATTTCTATCATGTACCAGATTGGATCTTTGAAAGGATAAGGTATTTTAGTATGATTTATGGTTGCACACCCCTAGGTGGTGATTATAAATCATGGATAAAATATTGAAACGGTAGTTATACACTCACGTTAATTTTATTATTAACCTCCCCTAGGAGCTCTGTTAATAAAATTAATGGCAAAAGAAACGATTATTAGTATATGCTGTATCATACGGGTCCTGGATGGCATATATTAATCAGGAGCGGATCCGTGTACCTGATTGAATTTGGCATGACTCCCCTAGGAGCTTGTTGAATTCTGAGTTGGAAATTATCGTTGTAAGGTTGTGATATTTTCAAGGTTTTGACACATAAACACATTTGTATGATTTTACATGATTGTATTATCTTACTAAATTATTATATATGTTTGCTTATGTTTGGTATATGATTCTTTATTGTAGATTGAAAATGTCTAAAAACGCTTTATCATCGATACTTGACAAAAACCAATTAACTAGTGAGAACTATAACGATTGGAAATGGAACCTAGACATCGTCCTTTCCTTTGAGAAACTGAAATATGTTCTGACAACTCCTTGTCCTCCCGAGCCTACGGGAGACTCAAGTAATGAGCATTTCCAAGCGTACGATCGCTGGAAAGATGCTAATGATCAGGCCTGCTGCTATGTTATGGCTAGCATGAACAACGTGCTGCAGGCTCAACATCAGGATTATGAGACTACGAAGCAGATCTTTGATAATCTTGAGGACATGTTTGGAGGCCAGGCCATAACAAAGCGACAAGGGGCGCTCTGTAAACTCTTAAACTGTAGACAGAGACCGGGGACATCTGTAAAGGAGCACATGATGTTGGTCATGGGTTACCTCGCTGAGGCTCAAACCAATGGAGCCGACATCGATGCTGAAACTCAGATGACTATAGTCTTTGAGACTCTGTCTAAGGAATTTATTCCATTTAGAGCTACTTTTAATTTAAGCAATAGACGGGATATAACCTTGACAGAACTAATGAAACAGTTACAGGAGTTTGAACTGCTGATCAGGGAGTCTCCTGCTGATGGTGAGGCCAACATGGTAGCTGCGTCTGGTTCCAATCCTAATTCTGGGAATGGAAAGAAGCAATGGGCCAAGAGTGGGAAGTCTTCTATTCCTGCTGCTACCAAGAGCAAGAAGAAGAAGAAGAAGAAAAACCCAAAGAAGCTTAAGTGCTTCTTCTATGGAAAGGTCGGGCATATAAAGAAGCATTGCAAGGACTTCCTTTCCAAGGGAGGCAGGTGTGATCTTCCATATTTAGAAACTTGTTTGGTTGAGGAATCCAGTGACATCTGGGTCATAGATTCCGGTGCAACTAATCATGTTTGTGTTTCTCTGCAGAGATTCAAAGAAACAAGAAGTCTACTCCGTGAAGACTTAACGCTTCGGATGGGCGATGGATCCTTGGTCTCAACGGAAGTAGTGGGAGATGTCCATCTTTACTTTGATAATTATAGGAATTTAATTTTGCGAGACTGTTTTTATATTCCTAAATTTAAAAGGAATTTAATTTATGTATCTTCTTTATTTAAAGACTCCTACGTGGTATCTTTTAATGAAAAAGTGGTGATTCGTAAAAATAAATCTTTTATCTGTTCTGGATGGATGCAAAATAATCTATATTTTATCAAACCTAAGATGGACTTATTGCTTAATGCTGAGATAAATGATAATGACTCAAAAAGACTTAAAAGTTCTCACTCTAATAAGACTTATCTTTGGCATTTGCGCATTGACCATATTAACCTGAATAGGATTCAAAGTTTGGTAAAGGATGGACCTTTAAGTCACTTAAAGGTGGAATCTATACCTCAATGTGAATCTTGTTTGGAGGGTAAAATGAGCAAAAGACCATACGGTTCTAATGGCAATAGGGCCAAAGGGGTTATAGAACTTGTGCATAGTGATGTTTGCGGACCTATGAACATCCGGGCACAAGGAGGGTATGAGTACTTCGTCACTTTTATTGACGATTACTCAAGATATGGGTATGTGTACCTGATGCACCACAAAAGCGAAACTTATGATAAGTTCAAGAAGTTTTGGGCTCAACAAGTTCAGGGAGTTTCAAACTGAAGTGGAAAAGCAATTGGGTAGACCCATAAAGGCACTTCGATCTGATCGAGGTGGGGAATACCTTTATGATGAGTTCTTGGGACACTTGTTAGAGAATGGGATTTTATCCCATTTGACTGCGCCGGGCACTCCGCAGCAGAATGGCGTAGCGGAGAGAAGGAATAGGACTTTGTTGGACATGATTAGGTCCATGATGAGTTATTCATCATTACCTTTATCTTTTTGGGGATATGCACTACAAACCGCATGTTATCTTTTGAACAATGTGCCTTCAAAATCGGTCTCTAAAACTCCTCATGAGTTGTGGACAAGAAGGAAGACATCCTTAAACCATATTCGCATATGGGGATGTCCGGCTCATGTCCTATTTAAGGATCCGAATAAGTTGGAAGCATTTTCAGAAGTTTGCATGTTTGTTGGATATCCAAAAGGAACTAAAGGGGGTTATTTTTATACCCAAACAAAAATAAAGTCATGTTTTCAACTAATGCAACTTTCCTTGAGGAGAGTTACATGGACAACTTTAAACCTCGAAGCAAAGTGGTGCTTGAGAAGTTAAGGGGTGATCCGTTCACTCTGGAGGTTCCAAATGAAACCATTTCGATCGGTGTAGAAAAACCAAACAAACCTGGACAACAATCTCAGGGGCTTCGGCATAGTGGGAGGATTGGGCGTCAACCTGAGAGGTATATGTTCAATGGGGTGGTCTTCTTGGCTAAACCGGATAAACATTATAGGGATCCTTATACTTACGCAGAAGTTATGGAGGATGTTGATTCAGGACTCTGGACAGAGGTCATGAACACAGAGATAAAGTCTGTGGAGACTAATTGGGTCAAAGAGCTTGTGGATCTTCCCGAAGGGGTAAAACCTATAGGGTGTAAATGGTTCTACAAGAGGAAAAGAGGAATGGATGGAAAGGTCAAAACCTTTAAGGCTAGATTGATAGCTAAGGGTTACACACAAAAAGGAGGAATCAATTACGAGGAAACCTTTTCGCCTGTAGCCATGCTTAAGTCCATCTAGATTCTCTTGTCTATAGCAGCCGCTTTCGATTATGAGATTTGGAAGATGGATGTTAAGAAGGCCTTTCTAAATGGCTATCTTGATGAGTCTATTTATATGGAACAACCAGATGGGCTCAAGGTCGTGGGTCAAGAGGGTAAGGTTTGTAAGCTGTGAAAGTCTATTTATGGACTTAAGTAGGCTTCTCGTTCTTGGAACATAAGATTTGATCAAGTGATTAAGACTTATGGGTTCTCATAAAATGTGGATGAACCATGTGTTTACAAACACATTAAGGATGGGAAGGTGGTTTTTCTACTGCTCTATGTAGATGACATTCTGCTAATCGGCAATGACGTTGGGGCGTTGTCATCGGTCAAATTATGGTTGACCAAGCAGTTTGACATGAAGGACTTAAGTGAGGCTAATTTTGTTCTCGGTATCCAGATCTTATGGGATAGGAAGAACAAAATGATAGCTTTGTCTCAGGCCTGCTACATAGATAAAATTCTCAAGAGGTTTGCAATGCAGGATTCCAAGAAAGGTGGGCAACCATCTAGGTCTGGAATTACTCTTTCACTCTCCAAAGTCTTATGAAGAAAGAGAATACATGAAGAAGGTGCCTTATGCTTCGGCAGTGGGTAGTCTCATGTATGCCGTGCTTTGCACACAGCCAGATCTTAGCTATGCGGTCGGGATTGTAAGTCAATTTCAGGCGGATCCAGGACCGAACCATTGGGTTGCGATAAAGCATATTTTCAAGTACCTGAGAAGGACTCGAGGGTATATGCTTGTGTATTCGGGTGAGGACTTGACTCCTCTAGGATACACTGATTCGGATTTTCAATCCTGTCTGGATTCTAGGAAATCAACTTCGGGGTTTGTGTTTACTCTGGGTGGCGGTGCCATCAGTTGGAGAAGTGCGTAGCAAGATTGCACTTTGGATTCAACGTTGGAGGCCGAGTATGTGGTAGCTAGTGATGCTTCGAAAGAAGCAGTGTGGCTCCGCAAGTTCCTTGGGGATCTTGAGGTAGTTCCTGGTATGGATAAAACGGTATCACTATACTGTGATCACAGTGCGGCGGTAGCTAATGCTAAGGAACCAAGATTTCACAAGAAGAGTAAGCATGTTGATTGGAAGTATCATGTGATAAAGGACTTCGTTGTGGTCGGGCATGTCACAGTGTGCAAGATCACGTCAGAGGACAATTTAGCTGATCCATTTACGAAGACACTTACTGGGAGAGTCTTCGAGAGGCATGTGGAAGCTATGGGGATTCAAAATTTGCTATATTTACTCACTTAGTGCAAGTGGGAGATTGTTAGACATGTATGCCCTAAGGAGTAAAAATGTAAAATGTTTTTAGAGACATTTTTATCAATAAAGAATTTATTCATATACCAAATCTTGTCCTCTTTACGTTCATATTTGTTGAATGTATGATAAGCAAACAATAGTCTGAGACTGTTAGTCTAAACCTTAAGAATTGGGCATATGATGGGATGATTATGCGGTAGACATGATTCTTAAGGTGATGGTCTAAAACATATGATCCGTAATCGAGGGAATAAAGTTGGGCGCTTTATTCATGTAAAGATTGTTATGTTGTCTATATCCCTTTTGGGAGATGGTTTGTCTTGGCCATCGGAGTTGGACTCCGTGAATAGAAACATTGGCACGTTGTCATAGGTGACGATGTGTTGGATCGGGACATAAAGTGAAATGATTTGGATTAATAATTCTGTCTTGGCAAATCGATTCACTTTAGACAGTCATTTGTATTGTATCTTAATCCTGAGATGAATAGTGGGCCTGTTGTCTCGACTTGTGTCTTTTGATGTACCAATGGGTGACTCCCACATCTCTATAGTGGTATGCATGCCAATACGTTGGAGGCATGACTCTTGATAGCGTAGACTTGTTATTCATAGATATGGAATCCATAGCTCCTCTTTAGGAGTAATGATATCCTCTTATATGCGTTGTCCTGTAATTAGAAAACTAGAGCGCACAACCATTTGGATACATAGGTGTAACCGAATGGTATACTATCTTTGGATGGTAAGTTTTCTAATGGTGAGACAATGGAACGTAAGATAAAAATAATCGGGATGGTAAGACAGAACTTGTCCTTAAGCCGATTATGGATTATCATATGGGGATACGATACACTATGATATGTCATGGAGACTTAGCTACACGAGCTTCGTAATTCTATAAAGTTTGAGAGTGCAGCTCCAAGCTTTTAGTGGAGTAGCGTTAAAGTTGATAATTGTGAAATGTATATCTGGGATATTGGGTTTCATAATTATCATGAGCTTGAACTTTATAGGTCCATTTTGGTCCCCTTTGCTAGCTCACAAAATCCTGTAACGACACGGCGTGCTTTTCCAATAATTGGTGACTTATGTCGGATTTATCATATTGGTTTAAAATTTGTAAGAATCAGATAATTCATGTCTGTTTATCGGTTGAATTGATTTTGTAAGAAATTGGTTCAAGATAAACTTGTTGAATTATTGCGATCAGATAATCCTTGTCTGTTTATCGGTTGTTTTAATTTTGGACAAATTAGAACAAGATAAATTGTAGAATTATTGTGAATTGATTTATTTTCTTAGAGATTATCTAGATAAAGTTTGTTTTGATCAGATATCTTCTCTATTGGGTTATTTGAATCAAAACTGAGACTTTATCCTTTAGAATCTCGAGAGTTCGATCTGTCGAATGACGTGTCTGGCCTGTCGAACTGGCCTGTCCGGCCTGTCGATCAGAATGTTCGGCCTGCCGATCAGTGGGAGATAAGATTACGCATTTTCACACAGATCTTATTAGATATTGATCCGAACTTGATTCTGTTTCGAGTTTTTGAGACCTAATCTGATGTGAACTGAACCTAGGACCAATAGGTATAAAAAGGGAGTGAGTCTCATGATTTACTCAGATCAATTTGAGTGATTAAGAGTGATACTCTTCTAGTGAGCATCTGAAAACTTCTTGAGAGCTTTTGTTCACAAATCACGAACACTAGCTTTGGGTTCTCTCTATTGGTTAGAAGGAGAGTCACCGGTGGAAGAGCTGTACGTGTGAGCCCACACTCACTCCGGTTGTGGATAGAGAATAGCAAAGAAGGCTAGTTGGTTGAGGCTCTTCTGGAACGTTACTTCTCTACACAGGTTGCGGAGGTTCTTCGGCATACTGAGGTTAGTAAGATCTGTCTAATTTATACATATAACATGTCAAACTTGTGTTTTAGAAATTACTCTAATGAAAAAAAAATTTAAAATTCCACTGCGCACTTTGTTTCCAACAATGATATCTTCTTATATGCGTTATCCTATAATTGGAAAAATAGAGCACTCAACTATTTGGATACATAGGTGTAAATGAATGGTATATTGTCTTTGGATGGTAAGTTTTCAGATGGTGAGATAATAGAACGTAAGATAAAAATAATCAGGAAGGTAAGATAGAACTTGTCCTTAAGCCGGTTATTGATAATCGTATGGGGATATGATACACTATGATGTGTAATGAAGACTTAGCTATACCGGCTTCGTAATTCTATGTAGTTCGAGAGTGCATCTCCAAGCTTTTAGTGGAGTAGCGTTGGAGTTGATAATTATGAAATGTATATCTGGGATATTGGGTTTTATAATTATCAGGAGCTTGAACTATATGGGTCCATTTGGTCCCCTCTACTAGCTCATAACATCCTGTAATGATACGGCGTGCTTTTCTAATAATTGGTAACTTATGTCGGATTTATTAGATTGGTTAAAATTTGGAAGAATCAAATAATTCATGTCTGTTTATCGGTTGAATTAATTTTGTGATAAAACTTAATTCAAGATAAAGTTATTGAATTGTAAGAATCGGATAATTCTTGTCTGTATATCGATTGATTTAATTTTGAATAATTAGATCAAGATAAACTTGTAGAATTATTAGGAATTCATTTATCTTCCTAGAGATTATCTAGATAAAGTTGTTTTAATTAGATAACATCTCTATTGGGTTATTTGAATTAAAACTATGACTTTATCCTGTAGAATCTCAGGTGAAAAATAAAATATTTGTTGAGATCTTTTTTCGACACTTTGGCTTGCCGATCCTCAAGTTCAGCCTGTCGATGGGGCAAGTTCAGCCTACCTATTAGACAGATCGGCCTGCCTATGCACAGAAAAAAAAATCACGCATTTTTGCACGGATTTCATCAAATATTAATCTAAATTTGATTTTGATTCGAATTTTTGAGACCTTATTTGATAAGGACTAACCCTAGACCCAACCTCTATAAAGAGGGAGTGAGTCTCACAAGTTATTTAGATCAATTGAAGGATTAAGAGTGATACTCTGCTAGTGAGAATTTGAAAACTCCCGGAGAAGTTTTGTTCACAAATCACATACACTTGCTTTGGGTTCTCTCGATTGGTTGGAAAGAGAGTCACTTGGTGGAAGAGCTGTATGTATGAGCCCACACTCACTCCAGTTGTGGATAGAGAATAGCAAAGAAGACCAGTTGGTTGAGACTCTTCTGGAACGTTACTTCTCTTCATGGATTACGGAAGTTCTTCGGCATACAAAGGTTAGTCAGATCTAGTTAATTTATACATATAGCATGTCAAACTTGTGTTTTGGAAAATACTCTGATGGAAAATTTTTAAAATTCCACTACGTACTCTTATTCCAACATAACCATCATTTCAATATTTTATCCATGATTTATAATCACCACCTAGGGGTGTGCAACCATAAATCATGCTAAAATACCTTATCCTTTCAGAGATCCAATCTGGTACATGATAGAAATCCCTACCTAGGGGTCGGGACCACTATGTTCTTCCAATGGACCAACGATGGAGGCCTTAGGTCCTCTCTTTGAAAACCTTCTCCCACTCAATCTTTTGAAATCAAGGTTTTATTTCAAGAACATGCATGAACAATTTTAATATGAGCGGTACTCCCAATTCTATATGACATGTTATCAATATACATGGCAAATCATATCATAATGCAAACATGCAAAGCAATTAAGCAAAGCTACAAGCAAAATAATAAATAACTGTAATATTATGGTTCCATCCTAGAGAATAGAAAATAAAGATTACAAGAGAATAATCGAAACATTTTATCAATTCTTCATCCTTGAATCTGCAAGTTGTATCCTTCTTCATGTAATGCCCATCTTCAAGACTTCAATCCCGTATGAATTGAACATCCATATTTCCGATCATATCAAAATTTAATGTTTCTCAGAATTGTCCCATAAATAAAATTAAAACTACACGAAAATCTGCACCTTTTCTAGAAAAAAAATTTCTAGTTCTTTGTCGGCAAGCCAATCTGGGTGATCGGCCTGCCAGTCATGACCCATCGGCCTGCCGATCTTCACAGATCGGTCTGCCGATTCACGACAGATCAGCCTGCTAAACTAGAAGTTTGGCCTGCCGCCAGAGCCACATGGTTTCTGCCCAGTTGACGGCCTATCAAACATCACGTCTGGCTTGCCGATCTGTGACTATCGGCTTGCCGAGTTGGAGGGTTCGACATGCCGACCGAGCAGAAATCACCCTTTCTAGAAAATACAATTTTTGATGCAATTCATCAATTTTATTTTCAACAATTCAAAAACATAAAATTAGAGACTCAAGAAATACCTTAGAGCGTCATCATCCATCTTCTAGATCCGCCTTCTAGATCCATCTTCTCCAAATGATTATTTAATTAAAAAATTCTTACAAATTTAAAATTAAATAATAATTCCTCGACAGAGATGATAGTCCGCCATCTAATTACATGAAAAACTTAGATACACATTCTAGCCTCTAAGAAACGATGACCAGTATAAATAAATTAATTAATTAATTAATAATAATTTAATCAACCATAATTAATTAATAAGCATTCACCATATAATCCATAACAACATATAAAATATATAAAAACCTAGAGTGCCAACTCTCTATAAAATTAAATTCAAGCATCGAAGAGATTAAGATCACAAAATTTATACATACAGTATGATCACAAACTCAAAAATTAATGTAAAAACCATGGCTCTGATACCAATTGTTGAAAAAATAGTATGCAGTAGAATTTTAAAAATTTTATATAAGAGTATTTTCTAAAACACAAGTTTGACATGCTATATGCATAAATTAACTGGATCTTACTAACTTTTGAATGCCGAAGAACTCCTATAATCTATGAAGAGAAGTAACGTTCTAGAAGAGTCTCAACCAACTGGTCTTCTTTGCTATTCTTTATTCACAATCGGAGTAAGTGTGGGCTCACAAGTACAGCTCTTCCTCCAGGTGACTCTTCTTCCAACTAATTGAGAGAACCCAAAGCTATTGTTCATGATTTGTGAACAAGAGCTCTCAAGGAGTTTTAGATTCTCACCAACAGAGTATCACTCTTAATCTCTCAATTGATTTAAATAACTTATGAGACTTACTCCAATTTTATAGAGGTTTGGTCTAGGGTCAATCCTTATCAGATAGGATCTCAAAAATTTGAATCAGAATCAAATTTGGACCAATATCTGATAAAATTCATGTGAAAATACGTGATCTTTTTTCTGCGCATTGGTAGGTCGATCTGCCTAATCGGCAGGCCAAATTTGAGGATCGGCATGCCGAGCTGCTGATAAAAAATCTCAACAAAACTTTAATTTTTCACCCGAGATTCTATAGGATAAAGTCTCAATTTTAATTCAAATAACCCAATAGAGAAGTTATCTAATTAAAACAAATTTATCTAGATAATCTCTAGGAAAATAAATGAATTCCTAATAATTCTACAAGTTTATCTTGATTTAATTTATTCAAAATTAAATCAACTGATAAACAGACAATAATTACCCTATCCCAATATTTCAACAAGTTTATCCTAAATTAATTTTGTCACAAAAATTAATTCAACCGATAAATAGACATGAATTATTTGATTCTTTCAAATTTCAATCAATCTAATAAATCTGACATAAGTCACCAATTATTGGAAAAGCACACCATATCATTACAGGATGTTGTGAGCTAGCAAAGGGGACCAAATGGACCTATATAGTTTAAGCTCCCGATAATTATGAAACCCAATATCTCATATATATATTTCATAATTATCAGCTCCAATGCTGCTCCACTAAAAGGTTGGAGCTGCACTCTCGAACTATATAGAATTACGAAGCCCGTATAACTAAGTCTCCATGACATATCATAGTGTATCGTATCCCCATAAGATTATCTATAATCGGCTTAAGGACAAGCTCTGTCTTACCTTCTAAATTATTTTCATCTTATGTTCCATTATCTCACCATCAAAAAACATACCATCCAAAGACAGTATACCATTCGCTTACACCTATGCATCCAAATGGTTGAGCGCTAAAGTTTTTCAAATACAAAATAACGCATATAAGAGGATATCACTACTCCTAAAGAGGAGCTATGGATTCTATATCTCTGAATAATAGGTCTACGCTATCAAGAGTCATGCCTCCAATGTACCGTCATGCATACCACGATTAAGATGTGGATGTCACCCTTTGGTATATCAAAAGACACAAGTCAAGACATCAGGCCCACTATTCATCTCAGGATTAAGATTCAATACAAATGATTGTCTACAGTGAATCGATTTGTTGAGATAAAATTATTAATCCAAATCAATTCACTTTATGTCCCGACCCAACACATCGTCACCTTTGACAACATACCAATGTTTCTATTCATGGAGTCCACCGTCGATGGTCAAGATAAACCATCTTCCAATGGGGATATAGACAACATACTGATCTTTACATGAATAAAGCACCCAACTTTATTCCCTCGATTGCAGATCTTATGATTTAGACCATCACCTTAAGAATCGTGTCTTTTGCATAATTTGTCCATCATATGCCCAATTCTTAAAGGTTTAGATCTACAATCTTAGACTTTTGTTTGCTTAACATACATTCAACAAAAATAAACGTAAAGAGGACAAGATTTGGTATATTAATAATAAATAAATTTTTTATTGATAAAATGTCTCTAAAAACTTATTTCATTTTTACTCCTTAGGGCATACATGTCTAACATGCACAACTTAAACATGTAATATAAATGACAGTATAACATCATTTTTTATACCATGGTATAAATAAAAATATTTTTAAAAATATGACATAACACAATTAAGGCATGCATGCAGCAAGTCTTAGGACTCATTGATGGCAATTGAGAGGACTAAACGACAAGGTTGATTTGGTCACAAAAAGACTTGCTAGTCATTGCCTCTTGTGAGTGAAAATCGAGCCTTCACTACTTAGAAAAAAAAAAAAAACATAATGAATATGAATCTAAGTTGTAAAAAAAAGGTTATTATATCCAAAAAAGAAAAACAGTTGTAATAATATATTAACCTATCAATGTAACCACACATATATATAGTATTAATTAAAAAACAATAATACCATATTGTGTACATTATATATTAATAAAAAATAAGTTCATTTTTAATTTTTTCTTCACTCATGTAATCCGAGTAGTTTCTTAGTCTTTTTTGAGTTTGCTGAGAACGACTCTTTGTTGACATCCTCCTTCTTCAAAATATTAATTACCATGCAGAAAGAAAATGTCAATGAAAAACTATAACAGCTTGAAATTTAATTAAGCATAATTAGTATTTAAATGATGGATTAGTATGTCTTAATGTAATTTGAACTTAATTTAAATATTTTTTGGTATTTTAAAATTTATATCACTTTTAGTTTTTTTTTTTTTTTTTTTGCTATTTTGAATTTTGAAACAAAATAATTTGTCAAATACCAATTATGTCCTTTTTTGTGAAAACTATATACGGGACACCGTTTTCACTCTGAAAACCACTCACCTCTCTCTATTTATTCCTCTCTCCCTCTCCTCTTCTTTCCTCACTCTCCCTCTCACTCTCAGACTCTCTCTTTCTCCCTTTCTCACACTGCCTCTCTTTCCCTCTCTTTCCTTTCAATTTCATTCCAAAATCTCAACCTCAAGCCTTGATTCTAAGCTGGATTAGAAGCCTAGGAATGCATTAAAGCTATCACAAACTCGATTCAAGCTCAGATTCAAGATTAGTTACTCTATTTTTCAAATTTTCAAAATTTTCCCTAAATTTCTTGTTTTTCTTAGAAAGTTGAAATTTGAGTTTCTTGAGCTTAGGAAACCTTCAATCTAAGTTAGTAGAACCGAAACCCTCATGAATCTAAGCTTGATTTCACAAAATCAAGCTAAATCAAGTTTTTCCTCTTTTTCTCATTTTTGGAATAATTTGAAGATTTCTATATAAAACTTGTTTAAAAGTGTTTAAACGTGTTCTAGTATGTTATTCTATCAATTATGGACATTATCCATGCTCTAGGAATTGAAAAACAAGTTTAAAATGAGGATTTATATTTGGGAAGGTCGAGACTCGAAGTCTAGGGTCCCTAGATTTTTTCAGTTCGGTAGGCCAATCATGAGCATCGACAGGCCAGACTCATGAGTTCAACATGCCGGATTCATATTGTCGGTAGGCCAAACCTGGGCCAGCTTGGCAGGACGGTTCCGTGCGGCTGACAAACTAGACAGGGCAGTTCGGTATGCCAGACAGGGAAGTTTGACAGGCCGACCGGACTTCTTAAAAAAGGTCGTTTTTCACCCGTTTTTGCTATTTAAAACATATATAGAGCCTTTGACTTGGCAATATGATTTTGTAACTACAAAAGGCAAATTAAGACACCATGAAATAGCATAGTAGCATAGGATACTCTAAGTTAGATATTGATGAAACCTAAATACTTTTAAGGTTGATCATAGTTCCGTGGAGCTAACGTATAGCAAGTCGGGACTATGGTGTTAAGTTACATTGCAGAATATTGAGGTAGGACTTTTACCCCTTTTCTTTGTTAGCCATGATTTTAAAAGGTTTTGGCCCCAAAAGCATTTTCTTTCAAATGGTTTCAAGAAATGATTTTTATAGGTTATTTTATTAATTGTTGAATAACGAGATGATCATAATGAATGAAATAATGAATGTAAACGAGGATATCCGATAACATGAGACCTTAATAATGATATAAGTGCATCAGGGCATGATGCCATACTTAGAGATCAAGTCGTATAGAGTGCGACCTTGGGGGCAGGTCCTGAAACCCAACTGGGCCACTACGGTAGTGATATTATGGCTTTGCCAAAGGACTACTTGATTAGTGACACTAAATGGTAAGAATGAATTTAATATGTTTTATTTATTTTTTTGAATTTTTATAAATTACATTCATATACGAAAATTAATGTTTTCTAAACCTAGTCCTATTGTTATTTTAAATTTTAGAACAAAACAATTTGTCAAATACCAAACACGTCTTATTTGGAATCTATGTTCTGCACACGGTTGTCTTCCTGAAAACCACCTCCTCTCCTCTTTATTTAACCCCTGCTTTCCCTCTCTCTTTCACTCACTCTCTCTCTCTCTCTTTCTCTCTCACTGCCTCTCTTTCTCTCTCTTCTTCCCTCAAACCTTTGATTCAAAAACAAGCCCAAGCTTTGGTTTTCAATGGATTGAAAGCTCGGGATCGTGTTTGAACAATCACAAACTCAATTTAAAGATTAAAAGGTTAGTTTTCAAATTCTAAATTTTTCAATTTTCTTAGCATTTTGTAATCCGAGCCCTTTTGCGGTTAGAAAACCTTGAATCTAAATTAGAGGAACCTAAAATATCTAGAATCTAAGCTTAGTTTAATGAAAATGAATTCAAATCAAGTTTTTCTATTTTTTTCCATTTTTCTCATTTTTAGATTTTCTTGAATTTTTCTATGTAAATCTTGTTTAAACTAATCTAAAGGTGTTCTATTATGTTTTTCTATCATCTATGAGTATTTTTCATGCCTAGGAATTGAGAAAAACAGATGAAAATGAGAATTTGGCTTGGGGAAGGCCGAGGCCTGATTCTAAAAACTTCTATAATTTTTCAGTTCGACAGACCGGATTCATGAGTCCAGTAGGCCAAACTCATACCTTCGGCAGCCTGAACCTGGAAAAGTTTGGCTAGCCGGACCTAATTTATCGGTAGGCCGAACTACACAATTCGGTAGGCCGAACCAAGGAAATTGGCAGGCCAACCAGGCACAGTAAAAATTTGTCATTTTTCACCTATTTTTACTGTTTTGAACCCTGATTGAGATTTTAATCTTGCAATATGATTTTATAGACTTAAATGGCATACTAGGACACCATCAGATAGCTTAACAATGCAGGATATCTTAAGTTAGATGCTGATAAACCTAGTTCCTATTTAAGGGTGTTCATGGTTCCATGGAAGTAACGTATAGCGGACCAGGACTGTCGTTTGGGACACCGGCATGAATATTGAGATAGAACTTCTATCCCTTTCTTTGGTAACCTTGTTTTAAAAGGATTTGGCCTTTAAAAAAATGATTTCTTTCAAGTGTTTTCAATAAAGGTTTTAAAGAAGATTTTATCAATTATTTTCATAACTATTGGATAATGATATGGTGTACATAATGAACCACATAATGAATGTAAATGAATACACTTGGTAAATGGGTTTTAAATTATAATAGAAATGGACATAAGGGCATGATGCCATATCAGATATCGGGTCGTGCAGTGTGTGACCTTGGGGGCAGATCCCGAAACCCAACTGGGTCACCTCGATGGTGATCATTGTGGTTTGCTCTAGAAAGATAAAAAGGTACTTTCTAGACAAATTGATTTTGATAAGATTAATCTCATTGATTTTTGTCTATCAAATTTTGTTTTCTAATTATACTTCTTGAAAGATAAATTTTATATTTAAATTGTTCATCTGTTTTAAAAGCATAGTCCTACTGAGCCTTTCGCTCACTTTTTATGTGTTTTCAAATCCTTTTCCCCCTTAAGTGGAATCTAGCTTAGGATTGACGTAGAGTCCGCCGGCCAGACTACGAGCAGTAGAAGAACCCCGAGTAGGTTATTTGTATAAATTATCAAGGCATGTATTATTTTAATCTCTCTCTATTTTGGACTATGGTTGTAATTTGCATATTGTCAATACTATGTGTGTGTACAAATTATGGGCTCGGTGGGACCCAACATGCATTTCTCTCTCTTCATTATTTTATTTTATCTTGTTCTATTTTGTTTGTTTTATTATCGTAAATATTTGTTTAAAAAGATCAAAATTGTCACATTTTTTATAATTAATTAAATCCTTTAACTTGTGTTTAATCAAAATTTTAACTTAAATAACCCATCACGTGACCCCCTGTAGTCCGAGGCACGACAATAATATTCAAATCTTATTCGAGTTTTGAGCTCAAAATTTAAGTTTTGCGCCCCCCCCCCCCCCTAAATTTTCATGATTTGAATCCAAATGCTACAGTATTTTGCAGATCTTCTGTCTCCTATACTTGAGGAAAAAAACATCATACCTTATTCGTTTGATATCCGATTGAGACGATTCTATGTCCAATTGAGACGATTTTTCTTTTATTGTGTTCTTAATAAAGAGAGGAATAAATCAAGATCTATGTTTCATATTTTTTAATATTATGAACGTAAAGATTTTGTCAAATTTATTAGAAAATTCTAATTTTATTCTCTATTTAGATTAACACTTTAACTATATCCAAACATTAATTAGGATAACAATTTAAATTACACAATTCAAATCACATAACTCAAATTAAAATATTCGAATCAATTTAATTTGAATCTGATTACTAAACGAGATGAGTCTAAAGAATCTTTTGACTACATGTTTGTTTCCCCCAAAATTCAAATCAAATAACGCATTTGAATCCAAATCAAATTCAAATTTTGCTATTATCTATCCAAATACAAATTCTAATTTTACTCACTATTTAGATTGACACTTTAAATGCACATCCAAATGTTAATTTGAATTGCAATTCAAATCACACAACTTAAATCAAAATACTTCAAATCAACACAATTCAAATCCATTTACTAAACAGGTATAGTCTGGATGTGCATTTATGGTTAAAATATGCCTGTAACTACTTTTTTACTATCACTTTCTTGCATATATAATTTTTCATTTTCTTTCATTTGAAAGGTGAAAATTATTCTATTTAAGTAAAGGTGTTGCTGGCCTAATCATAAAAGTCAAAGGTGTTGGCTGGTTTTCAAAGTAAATTAATAATCTTCTTTACGTAGATTTCAATTACTTTTTCAAAAGAATAGTTTATAGCTGTAAATTTCAATTAGTCATTTATTTCAAAAATATTGATTTTTATGATATCTTTCTAAAAAATTTGATTTTCTCCTATTTTTAAAAAAGGAGCTTTCTTTTTTTAAGGTAAAATTGTAATCCAAAATTAAGAAAATAAATTCGTACACAAATAACCATGTAATACAAAGAAACTTACTCATAATCATAGACTAGTTCTACCAGTGAGTTCTAATGAAACGACAAAGGGATTAAATATGCATCAAGTTTCAACAATAGAAAACAGAAAGGACGCACCAACAATTAAGTACGCAAATTGATCTTTCAACAATACCTCTATAATTGATAGAGCATTCTGGTTGACCAAGAAGAAGAGACCTAATACACAAAGGTCACCCACAATACCGTGAACACCTAGATATTGCAGATTGGACACACAACCATATTCAGAAAGCGAAAAAACCACATCTGTTGTTACAAAAATAACATTAAAATAAAACAACAACAAAGCAATACTAAAGTGGCAAATACAACGCCTTTTTTTGAGCAACAAAAACCGCACAGATCGACCTAATACGAAACCTATCTAGCATGATACCTACCACTGCAACACCGGAGACGAGGAAAGGTAAATCTATAGAAGAGCAAAACCCCCTCAAGAGAGGAGGAGACACACTGGAGCATAGAAGTCTTACGTTGTTGCCATCGCCACCAAAGAAGTTGCGACCTGCACCGGAGGGGGCGCTGCACCATCGGAGTAAAGGCCCCTACATTATAGCCCCCACAAAGTCGAACCATCATTGGAAGCCAACACAGTTCCACCATAAGCGTCGGAACCCAACGAGCCCACCATCCTTTTCCCTGCAACAACATTAAGGGTGAGAGCCCCCGGAGAAAAATCTCCGTCGGACCCACTGGCATGGCCCAAGAAAGCAGCCAAATGCACGACGAAACTGATCTTCCAAAACTAAAACTACCATTTTGTTTGCTGTATAATAGGTCCGCATGCCGCCAGATTAATCTCCGGAAGGACCCGAGCAGCAACTTTGGGGCTAGAGGACCAAAGGCCATCCAAGCGGCGGCGATGGCCTCCCACCCAAAAGGGCGGTGCACTATAAAACCTTAGTTTAGATATACATTTATTTGTTGATGAGTATAATTATTGTACTTATGTAATAAAAAAGAGCTTTCTTTTTTTTAAGGGGAAAAAAAAAAGAGATTTCTTTGGTAAGCATAATTGATAGTTTATGTTTTTTAAACCTTAAATCTGAATAAAATCACATCAACATTGAAATGTATGCAAAATATCATAACCTAATACAGATTTGACACCTAAAATATAACTTTATCAATAGGTAAGAAAATATGTTTTCTCCATTTTTTAATTGTTTAAAGTACTAGAAAATGAATGCCAACTTTCTATAAAAGCAAAATTAAAAATATCCAAAAAAATCAAGTAAGCTAAATGCTTTATGCTAATTAATAGGGTGTTTGGTACATGTATAGCTCTTACGTGCTACAATATAAAGTAAAAAAATAAAACAGTTATAGTGTAAATCTCTCATAGACTACATTGTTCAAAGAGATATATAATATCCATAAATTGTTGCTATTTGTTTTTTTTTTTAGGATTTTAAGAATTAAAAAGAACTCCATCCTCCAAAATAAACACAATAATAACAATATGGTTTTTATCATTTTGGTACGCTATATTTTAATAAAATATCACATTAGTATCCTGCTATTGGAAAATATCAAAACGATACCCCATAATTTTTAAAAATAGCATTTAGTATTCTAACTCCTTGTTTTGTGACGTGAGATTTCCAACTTACCCTTCATTAGTGAATTTAAATTATTTGGTGAAAACTATATAAAAATGAATGCAAAATACCAAAAAAGGAATAAATTCACATATGACCTTTTTTAATGCTTTTTTTTATTTAGATTTTCTATTACAATTTTGCAAAATTTGTTTGTGGTTCATTAATAAAAGAGTAAAAAAGAAATTTCATATTAAAAAACATGAGCTTAAGGTACTAAAATGATGTTTTTTTATAATTATAAGGTATCATTTTGATATTTTCCAAACAGCAAGGTACAAAAGTGATATTTTTATAAAATATAAGGTACCAAAATGATAGCAACCTGATTTAAAGTTTTCAAATTTATTTTTGAAACCTGATTTACCTAAACAATAAGGGAAATAAATATTTAGAGAGGAAAAATCAAATAAAACTAAATTAAATAAAATAAAATAAGCTAAAATATAATCTAAAAAACAAAAAAAAAATCCCAATTACATGATTTATTTTCAAGCATGTTAAAATAACCTTAATTTATAGAGCCATTACTAATAATTTTTTTCTTTAACAAAAATTAAAACTAAAAGACTTAAGAGATTTTTAGAAAAAATTTTAGTAAAAGTGAGAGAATTGGAGTGGGGGTGAGTTCTAAGAGTAATATGAGAACTATAACTGCTAGAACATTTGAGGGGTCTTTGTAGTTTTTTTTAAAAAAGTTAATTAAATAATTTTTATTGGAAGAAATTCAAAGAAAAGTTATTAAATCTTTTCTTAAAAAAAATGAAAGTTTCTTTTGGGCAAGTTGGAGGAATCCATCAACAATTTTATGACCAAAAATCAAAATTGCTTAAAAATATAAATATATATATATAATAGAAGTTTTGGGAATAACATATCATGATTAAAATTCAATCACAAAATGTTATTATACTTATAGTTTATGAACTAACAATGATAATAAAACTACCAAAAAAAGGAGAAACTAAAGGAAATGGAAGATTTTGATAGGTTCATAGTAAATGATGTAAGGTGCTTTGAAAATGTGAAATAAAAAGCATATTTTAAATAGTTTTTTCTTTCCTTTCTCTTTCGATTATGTTTCTAAATAATGTAAGAAATTAGATGAGCATAAAAAAATAAAAAAAAAAGAGGACCTTATACTAACTGCTTTATCAGTATATCCTTGCCGCCGGTCACAAAATGAATTACGAACCATACTCATTGGCTGAACAGGATGAATATATATTAATGGTCTTAAACAGTGGGGAGAAAAGCTTAAAAGAACTTAAATCTCAAAAATCTACATGAAACCAGAATAAGACTAAGAAGACAACAAAAAGGTCAGTGAGGAAGGTCCACTTACATAGTTTCTCCTTGGTAGTATCAGAAAGATGTTCAATGAAGATGTGACGTGGTTGAAGAATTATGACCACTTTAGGTAGATCTGACGGTGAACAGTGACGGTGGTGTGTGTGGATCCTAGGGTTGGAAAGATCAACCCCATTTAGTGCAGGAAGGTGGCAGTGTGGTCATAGGGGTTGAGCATCAATTTCGCGTCAATTGCTACTACTAGAGCATCGCTAAAGCTTGGAACAAGTGATGTTTTTTCTCCATCCTTTTTTATATGTTTGGTTGTTTTTTTTAGTAGCTAATGACAACGTTGTCAGTGCCGGTGGTGTCCGGCAACATCATCAATAAATGTGTATTTATGTGTATTCACTAGGAAATATCATATTTTTAAGAAAATGTTATATTTCTCGGCTAGCAGCGACATCGCCAGTGCTCGTGATTGTACGGTGATGTTGCCGGTAAATTTTTATACTTAAATAAAGATATTCTATTTCTATGTAAATAAAGTATTTCTCCATAGTGGACAATGGCTATTGTGTCGATGATATAAGATGAAGTCACTAGTAAATTTTTATATTTACATAGAATACAATATTTACATGTAAATATTACATTTCTCAACTGTGCTTGAGGTTGCTAGTAAATTTTTTATTTACATGTAAATATTATATTTTTAACCATCGGCAGTGTCGCCTATGTCAGTGAAGTTTGGTGGAGTCTCTAGTAGATTTTTGTATTTACATGTAAATGTTGTGTTTCCCACCCACTAATGAGGTCAACGATAAATATTATTTACATGTATGTTGTATTTCTTGACCGCCGACAATGTCATTTGTAAATCTTCGTATTTACATGTAATATGCTAGTGATGTAATGCCAGCCATTTTCTCCTATAGATATTTGCATTAATTAAATGTTAGAACATAATATTTATGAGTTATTATTATTTATATTAAGTAAATTAAATTTTTATTTAGTAATGTTATAAGCGATAGCCATGTCATTTGTAAATTTTTGTATTTACATGTAATATGCTAGTGATGTAACGCCTGCCATTTTCTCTTATGGATATTTGTGTTAACTAAATGTTAGAATATAATATTTTATGAGTTATTATTATTTATATTAAATAAATTAACTTTTTATTTAGTAATAGCAATGGCCACGGGGTATTGATATGCTCGGGTTGTTCATCTCAAAAAAATTAAATAATGACAATCCTATTAAGCATTTTAACACATTTGGACATGCCAAATTTCGTTTATGTTATAGCTTATTATATATATATATATATATTCTTGATGATGACATGAATTTTGCTGCATATTTTCTAATTCTTATAGCATCTATGATGTCATGATAATAATGTGCAATTTAATACTTTTTTGGATCATGGGAGCAAACATAATTGTTGTATATAAATATTTATATATTATAATTATATTATATCATATTATAACATATTATATATATATATATATATTAAGTTAAAACGTGTAGTTATGTACATAAGAAAGTTTTAAAAAGAAAAAAAAAAGGGAGCATTTGCCGTGAAGGCAAAAGAAAAAGGAAAAAGGGGAAACCTAATTAGACTAGGACTAGGGTTTTTAACACTCATTTAAATCCTTTTGTCTCATAAACCTATAAACATATCTTTAAGCCACCAAAGCCATCACATTCTTCCAATCAAAGAAAATTCTCTCTCTCACCTTCTTTCAAATTCACGTTCCTCCACTGTCACTCAAAATTTCTCCAATAAAGCCTCAATCATTACTCTAATCCTCAAAGCTAAGAATTTGTTACTCTTCTTTTCTATTCAAGTCAAAGTCAAAGAAATTCTTTTCAGAGATTTTACGTCTAAGTCTTCGTATTTGTTGATGAAAACATGAGAATGTAAGGTATGGTTCAAAGGTTTTCATGGTTTTAAATTTTTATGATTGATATGTATTGTTTTTGTTACGAACTTTGTTAGAAAATTGTTTTTTTATGTTGTGAATGTGTATGCATGTATGGTTTTATGAAAATAAATTATTTCATTTATTACTTTGATTACAACAATGATATTTTATGATTGAAAACATTTATGTTCATATAATGTCATGACATGGCATGAAGATAATATTTTGTTATCGAAATGTGTTGTAATGAATTTAGGGTTTTCAATCATTCGGTAAGACTACCAGCAATACCTCGTATACAAATGATTTTATTTTACTGCAATTTTTGGATATGATGTGTATATATATGTTAGAAATGTTTGAGAATTTTTATAAATTTTTGTTTGAAATATTTTTAGAGTTATGAGCTTTCAATCAAACACTACTCATGAAATTTTATTTTTAGGTAGATTTGTATTTGTGTTTTGTAAAGTCCATTTTATAGCAAAAAAAGTGTCTTTTGATTCCATAAAAATATTTTTAGAGTTATGAGCTTTCAATCAAACACAACTCATGAAATTTTATTTGCAGGTTGATTTGTATTTGTGTTTTGTAGAGTCCATTTTATAGGACAAAAAGTGTCTTTTGATTCCATAAAAAATTATAAATCATTATTGATATGTTGACTAATTGTTTGTAAATTTTTAAATTCATATCGTTATTATGTTTAAAGATAAAATTCATTAATTACCAAGTATTCAGTAGTTATGAATGTCTACCTGATATGCTCTATATAATTCGAGAGATAGAAAATCATACTTTTAAACTTGTTTTACATGATTTATTATTTTTTTTAGCTCTTATTTATATGTTAGGCATGTCATATAAAAATTTCAAAAGCATATTAAGCATATTTGATTTGATAAGATTATTTGAATGAAACGTGTTCGTTGTTTAATATTAACTCTAAATTTGAACATATGTTTTGAATAATTATGAATTTATTTGGAGCTGAATTTTTTATATGTTATTATGATTTAATGTGTCTATTATGTGTAGGAATTTTTAAAAATTATTTTATGGAATAAATGATTTAAAACATAATTTTTAATTAGGACTACTCACTGCCTAGGCTTTACTAGCAGATTTTGTAGTATCGATTGTATGATTTATTTAAATTATCAAATGAAATAAAGAAAAATCAGAGAGTTATATATATGGGTTAATTTATTCCTGTAAATTTTCATACTCTAATTGAATGTAAATCGAAAGATATAAGGTGATGAATCCTTAAAGGTCAGTCAATTTTTGTAACTAACAGATTTACTTGAACGTTTTGAAAATTGGAAAAATGTATTTTGGATTAATATTTTTAAGAGAATAAAATTTGAGTGATGTTTTTATATGTTTGTTTTGTTATGGAAGCATTTTACACTTTATTCATGCTTATAGGTTGAGATTAATTTCTCTAAGTGATTAAAGGTCAAGTTTTTGTCTTCATATTTTTGGACTCTTAAGTGTATGTTTGTGACTTAAAGATGCCTTATTTTGTTAAGAATGATATATGATGATCTAATTTAGCATTAAATGATATCATAAACATGAATATTAATTTCATGTATTATATGAATGATTAACATGAACACTCCAAAAGGTGAGTACACCGAGAACTACAACAACGTCACTCGATTTAATGTTTAGTAAGCAAGCAAGTCAAGTAAGTACATTCTCAGTTGCAACCTAATAAAGTTTATGCAAATATTAAGCAATGTTTTATAAGCAAAGGTTTGTGATTTAAGATTCTTATTTCAAGACCTTTATGATAAATTTTCCTAAGAATGTTTTTATGTTTAAGTTTTTATAGTTTATGACAAGTTTTCAAAGAAAGCAATATATATATACATATATATATATATATATATGTATGTACTACTTAATTAAGCGTTGCATACCCTATATGTATGTTTATGATGTCTCAAAAGGTTTAGACTTCTCATGTTTGGTTTGACACTAGCTGCTCCACTCTTCTCATAATGGCGCGCTTATGATGTTAATAATGCAACGCTTGGGCCTTTAAAGATAAAACAAATAACGTTTTAATACAAAAATTTAAATGAAAGATATGTTATATATATGCACATGTTCCTTGTGCGCTATTATATTTATGATTATGATCTTATGTCATATTTTTAAGAAAGTTAAAATTTTATGTTGTGAGATCAAAAAGTGTACTTAGTAAGTTTATGCTTACTTAGTTTCATATCAAGTTGTAGACAAAGATAAAAGGCATATGGAATAGGGGGAGGACAAGGACGGGCATGTGTACAAGGAGTGTTGGCTTAGAAATAAAATCACACCATAAAAAGAATAAATTACTTAAGCAGTCATTTTATTATGATTGTTATTTTTAGCACTGATGTTGAATTAACATGGTGTTTATTTTCCTTTAGATTTTTGAATGTTTTGAGACTGCTTAATATTTCCATAATTTTAGTTTTTTGAGGACTATGCTATGTTTCTTTATTTTGATATAATTAAACTATTTGGACATGTAAGTATTTTTCTTAAGGGTTTTAAATATTGTTTGAAGTTTTATCTATCTATAATTTAATAAATGTTTGTATTTTGTTAATTAATCGTTTCTGCATGTTGTCGATTAGCTAAACACTATAGGTGTTCCGTTGGGATAACCAAGGTGAGGAAGCAAATTTGATAAGTAGTTTTTTTAAAATATATATATATATATGTATTTGTGCATGTGTTCCTAAGATATATGCTTGAGTGTAAGTGTTTTTACTTGAATTGTTTAATTTTAAATAATAATATTAACGGTAAAAGTAATGATTATTGTGATGTTCGCAAGGGGCGTTTTAGCTATGGTATCAAAGTAGGTTTCCATTTCCAATACATATCTTCAAACCTTAGTTTCAAGTCCTCCAAGTAAGTATGTTTTAGTTAAATTAATGTTTATGTAGTTTTAACGATAAGTAGAAGGTTCAAATTTATGGTGATTAATGCCTTAGTGTATAATTTTAGTAGTGAAATCCTATCTCATTCTTGAAATTGAAAGTTCATTCCTAAACTTATAATCCTTCTAGGAAATCAAAGATGAATAACCATAAAAAGCCTCAAGCTCATGCTCAAGCTGTTGCTGGAGCTGGCAACTTAGCCGATACTAACCTGATAGCAATGATTATTGACCTTCAAAGATAGTTTTAAGATCAACGAAGGGAGATTGAGGAGCTAAGAACCAATAGTTATGGAAGTGACAGACAAGGTAAAAAGATACCACCTCCTTCACAACAGCAAAGAAGGGTAGCCTCAGCCCTTACACCGGAAGTAAGACCTGCTTATCCAGAACCCTTACTGGTTAGTGTTAGACATGTATGCTCTAAGGAGTAAAAATTTAATAAGTTTTTGGACACATTTTTTATCAATAAAGGATTCATTCATTGTTCATATACCAAATCTTATCCTCTTTGCGTTCATATTTGTTGAATGTATGTTAAGCAAACAATAGTCGAAGACTATCGGTCTAAACCTTAAGAATTGGGCATATGATGGACGGATTATGTGGAAGACACGATTCTTAAGGTAATAGTCTAAATCATACGATCAACAATCAAGGGAATAAAGTTGGGCGCTTTATTCATGCAAAGATTGTTATGTTGTCTATATCCCTTTTGAGAGATGGTTTGTCTTGACCATCAGAGGTGGACTCCGTGAATAGAAACATTGGCACGTTTTCATAGATGATGATGTGTTGGATCAGGACATAAAGTGAATTGATTTGGATTAATAATTCTATATCGGCAAATCGATTCACTTTTAGACAATCATTTGTGTTGTATCTTAATCCTAAGATGAATAGTGGGCCTGTTGTCTTGGCTTGTGTCTTTTGATGTACCAAAGGGTGACACCCATATCTTAATAATGGTATGCATGCTGATACGTTGGAGGTATGGCTCTTGATAGCGTAGACCTATTATTCATAGATATGGAATACATAGCTCCTCTTAGGAGTAATGATATCCTCTTATATGCGTTATCCTGTAATTGGAAAACTAGAGAGCTCAACCATTTGGATACATAGGTGTAACCGAATGGTATACTGTCATTGGATAGTAAGTTTTCTGATGGTGAGATAATGGAACATAAGATAAAAATAATCGGTAAGACAGAACTTGTCCTTAAGCCGATTATGGATTATCATATAGGGATACAATACACTATGATATGTCATGGAGACTTAGCTATACGGGCTTCATAATTCTATGTAGTTCGAGAGTGCAGCTCCAAGCTTTTAGTGTAGTAACGTTGGAGTTGATAATTATGAAATGCATATCTGAGATATTGGGCTTCATAATTATCGAGAGCTTGAACTATATAGGTCCATTTTGTTCCCTTTGCTAGCTCACAACATTTTGTAACGACACGGCGTGTTTTTCCAATAATTGGTAACTTATGTCGGATTTATTAGATTGGTTAAAATTTGGAAGAATCAAATAATTCATGTCTGTTTATCGGTTGAATTAATTTTGTGATAAAAATTAATTCAAGATAAACTTGTTGAATTATAAGGATTGAATAATTCTTATCTGCTTATCGATTGATTTAATTTTAGATAAATTAGATCAAGATAAACTTGTAGAATTATTGTGAATTGATTTATTTTCTTAGAGATTATCTAGATAAAGTTGTTTTGATCAGATAACTTATCTATTGGGTTATTTGAATTAAAACTGAGACTTTATCCTATGGAATCTCAGGTAGAAAATAAAAGATTCACAAGATTTTTATTCGACAGTTCGGCCTGCCGATGGATGTGTTCGGTCGGTCGATGGGGCCTGTTCGGCCTGCCGATTAGCGAAGGATAAGATCACGTGGATCTTATCAAATATTGATCCGAACTTGATTCTATGTCAAGTTTTTTAGACCCAATCTGATAAGGACTGACCCCAGGACCAATCTTTATATTAGGGAGTAAGTCTTAAGAGTTACTTAAGATCAATTGAGAGATTAAGAGTGATACTCTGCTAGTGAGAATCTAAAAACTCCCTGACAGCTTTTGTTCACAAATCATGAACACTAGCTTTGGGTTCTCTCGATTGGTTGGAAGGAGAGTTACCTAGTGGAAGAGCTGTACGTGTGAGCCCACACTCACTCCAGTCGTGGATAGAGAATAGCAAAGAAGACCAATTAGTTGAGTCTCTTCTAGAACGTTACTTCTCTTTACGTTTTGCGAGGGTTCTTCAGCAATCAAAGGTTAGTAAGATCTAGTTAATTTATGCATATAGCATGTCAAACTTATGTTTTAGAAAATATTCTGATGTAAAATTTTAAAATTTCACTGTGTACTATTTTTTTCAACAATTAGTATCAGAGCCAAGTTTTTTACATAAATTTACGAGTTTGTGATCATGTCATATGTATAAATTTTGTGATCTTAGTCTCTCCTATGCTTGAATTTAATTTTATAGAGAGTTGACACTCTAGGTTTTTATATATTATATATGTTGTCACGGATTATATGGTGAATGTTTATTAATTAATTATGGTTAAAAAAATTGTTATTTAATTATTAATTAATTTATTTATTTATGCCGGTTATGGTTCCTTAGAGGTTAGAATGTGTATCTAAGTTTTTTCATGTAATTAGATGATGGACTATTGTCTCTGTCTAGGAATTATTATTTATTTTTAAATTTGTAAGAATTTTGTAATTAAATAATCATTCAGAAAAGACGGATCTAGAAGGCGGATCTAAAAGAATGATGATAGGCGCTCCAAGATATTTCCTGAGTCTCTAATTTTATGTTTTTGAATTGTTAAAAATAAAATTGATGAATTGCATTAAAAATTGTATTTTCTAGAATGGGAGATTTTTGCTCGGTCGGCATGCTAAACTCACCAGTTCGGCATGCCAATGGTCACAGATTGACAGGCCAAACTTGAGGTTCGGTAGGCCATCAGTGGGGCATAAATCAAGAGGCTCTGGTGGCAGGCCAAACCTGCATGACCGACAGGCTGAACCTGTATAAACGGCAGGCCGATCACCCAGATCGGCCTGCCGATCGAGAGCTGGAAAATTTCTAGAAAAGGTGCAGTTTTTTCGATGCAGTTTTAATTTTATTTTTGGGACAATTTTGAGAAACATTAAATTTGGATATGACCATAAATATGAAGTATTCGATTCATATGGGATTGAAGACTTGAAGATGGGAATTACATGAAGAAGGATACAGCTTGAGGATTCAAAGATGAAGAATCGATAATATGTCTCGATTATTCTCTTGTAATCTTAGTTTTCTATTCTCTAGGGTGGAGCCATAATATTACGGTTATTTATTATTTTGCTTGTAGCTTTGCTTGTCTACATTATAATATGATTTGCCATGTATATTGATAACATGTCATATAGAATAGGAAGTGCCGCTCATATTAAAATTGTTCATGCATATTCTTAAAATAAAACCTTGATTTCAAAAGATTGAGTGGGAGAAGGTTTTCGAAGAGAGAACCTAAGGCCTCCATCATTGGTCCATAGGCAGAACATGGTGGTTCTGACCCCTAGGAAGGGATTTCTATCATATACCAGATTAGATCTCTGAGAAGATAAGGTATTCTAGCATGATTTATGGTTGCACACCCCTAGGTGATGATTATAAATCATGGATAAAATATTAAAATGATGGTTATACACTTACGTTAATTTTATTATTAACCTCCCCTAGGAGCTCTGTTAATAAAATTAATGGCCAAAGAAATGATTATTAATATATGCTGGATCATACGGGTCCTGGATGGCATATATTAATTAGGAGGGGATCCGTGTTCTTGATTGAATTTGGCATGACTCCCCTAGGAGCTTGTTGAATTCTGAGTTGGGAAATATCGTTGTAAGGTTGTGATATTTTCAAGGTTTTGACACATAAACACATTTGTATTTTTTACATGATTGTGTTATCTTACTAAATTATTATTATAAGCTTGCTTATGTTTGGTATATGATTCTTTATTGTAGATTAAAAATGTCTAAAATGCTTTATCATCGATACTTGACAAAAACCTATTAACTGAAGAGAATTATAATGATTGGAAACGGAACCTAGATATCATCCTGTCCATTGATAAAACTAAAATATGCACTGACAACCCCTTGTTCTCCTGAGCCTACGGGAGATTCAACTAATGAGCAATTCCAAGCGTATGATCGCTAGAAAGAGGCTAATGATCAGGCCCCCTGCTATGTTATGGCCAGCTTGAATAATGTACTGCGGACTCAACATCAGGATTATGAGATGCAAAGCATATCTTAGGTAATCTTGAGGATATGTTTGGAGGCTAAGCCATAACGAAGCGGCAAGGGGCACTTTGAAAACTTCTAAACTGTAGACAGAGGCCGGGGATCTCTGTAAAGGAGCACATGATGTTGGTCATGGGTTACCTCGTTGAGGCTCAAGCCAATAGAGCCGACATCGATGCTGAAACTCAGATGACTATGGTCTTTGAGACTCTGTTAAAGGAATTTATTTTGTTTAAAGCTACTTTTAATTTTAGCAATAGACGGGATATGACCTTAACAGAACTGATGAAACAGTTACAGGAGTTCGAACTGTTGATCAAGGAATCTCCTGTGGGTGGTGAGGCCAACATGGTAGCTGCTTCTGGTTCCAATCTCAACTTTGGGAATGGAAAGAAGCAACGGGCCAAGAATGGGAAGTCTTCTATTCCTGCCAGCACCAAGAGCAAGAAGAAGAAGAAAAAGAACCCAAAGAAGCTTAAGTGTTTCTTCTGTGGAAAGGTCAGGCATATTAAGAAGCATTGCAAGGACTTCCTTTCTAAATAAGGTAGGTGTGATCTTCTGTATTTAGTTGAGGAATCTAGTGACATTTGGGTCATAGATACCGATGCAACTAATCATGTTTGTGTTTCTTTATAGGGGTTCAAAGAAATGAAAAGTCTACTACATGAGGACTTCACGCTTCAGATAGGTGATGGATCCTTGGTCTCAGCGGAAGCAGTGGGAGACATCCATCTTTAATTTGATAATTATAGGTATTTAATTTTGCAAGATTGTTTTTATGTTCCTAAATTTAAAAGGAATTTAATTTCTGTATCTTGTTTATTTAAAGACTCCTATTTTGTTTCTTTTAATGATAAAGTGATGATTCGTAAAAGCAAATCTTTTATTTGTTCTAGATGGATGCAAAATAATCTATATTTTATCAAACCTAAGATGCACTTATTGCTTAATGCTGAGATGAATGATAATAACTCTAAAAGACTTAAAACTTCTCACTCTAATAAAACTTATCTTTGGCATTTGCGCCTTGGTTATATTAACCTGAATAGGAGTCAAAGGTTGGTAAGGGATGGACCTTTAAGTCACTTAAAGGTGGAATCTATACCTCAATATGAATCTTGTTTGGACGGTAAAATGACCAAAAGACCATTCGGATCTAAGGGCAATAGGGCCGAAGGGGTTCTAGAACTTGTGCATAGTGATGTTAGCGGATCGATGAACATCCGGGCACAAGGAGTGTATGAGTACTTGTCACTTTTATTGACAATTACTCAAGATATGGGTATTTGTACCTGATGCACCACAAAAGCGAAACTTTTGAGAAGTTCAAGGAGTTTCAGGCTGAAGTGGAAAAGCAATTAGGTAGACCCATAAAGGCACTTCGATCCGATCGAGGTGGGGAATACCTTTTTGATGTGTTCTTGGAACACTTATTAGAAAATAGGATTTTATCCCATTTAACTGCACCGGGCACTCCGCAACAGAATGGCATAGCGGAGAGAAGAAACAAGACTTTGTTGGACATGATTAGGTCCATGATGAGTTATTCATCATTGCCTTTATCCTTTTGGGGATATGCATTACAAATTGCATGTTATCTTTTGAACAATGTGCCTTCAAAATCGGTCCCTAAAACTCCTCACGAGTTGTGGACGGGTAGGAAGACATCCTTAAACCATATTCGCATATGGGGATGTCTGGCTCATGTCCGTTTAAGAATCTGAATAAGTTGAAAGCACATTCAGAAGTTTGCGTGTTTGTAGGATACCCAAAAAAGACTAAAGGGGGTTATTTCTATAACCCAAAGGAAAATAAAGTCGTGGTTTCAACTAATGCAACTTTCCTTGAGGAGAGTTACATGGACGACTTTAGACCTTGAAGTAAAGTGGTGCTTGAGGAGTTAAGGAGTGATTTGATCACTCCAAATGTTCTGAATGAAACTGTTTCGATCAGTGTAGAAAAACCAAATAAACCTGAACAACAACCTCAGGGGCTTCGGCGTAGTAGGAGGATCGGGCGTCAACCTGAGAGGTATATGTTCAATGGCTGAACCGAATGAACATGATAGGGATCATTGTACTTACGCAGAAGCTATGGAGGATGTTGATTCAAAACTCTAGGCAGAGGCCATGAACACAGAGATGAAGTCTATGGAGACTACTCAAGTCTAGGAGCTTGTGGATCTTCCCGAACGGGCAAAACCCATAGGGTGTAAGTGGATCTACAAGAGGAAAAGAGGAGTGGATGGAAAGGTCGAAACCTTTAAGGCTAGACTGGTAGCTAAAGGTTATACGCAAAAGGAAGGAATCGATTATGAGGAAACCTTTTCACCTGTAGCCATGCTTAAGTCCATCTGGATTCTTTTGTCCATAGCTGCCGCTCTCGACTACGAGATTTGGTAGATGGATGTCAAGACGGCTTTTTCTGAATGGCTATCTTGATGAGTCCATTTATATGGAACAACCAGACGGGTTCAAGGTCACGGGTTAAGAGGGTAAGGTTTGTAGGCTGCTAAAGTCAATTTATGGACTTAAGTAGGCTTATCATTCTTGGAATATAAGATTTAATCAGGTGATCAAGACTTATGGGTTCTCACAAAATGTGGATGAACCATGTGTTTACAAACATATTAAGGATGAGAAGGTGGTTTTTCTACTACTCTATGTAGATGACATACTGCTAATTGGCAATGATGTTGGGGCGTTGTCATCGGTCAAATTATGGTTGACCAAGCAGATTGACAAGAAGGACTTATGTGAGGCTAATTTTGTTCTCAGTTTCCAGATTTTTCGAGATGGGAAGAACAAAATGATAGCTTTGTGCCAGGCCGGCTACATAAATAAAATTCTCAAGAGGTTTGCAATGCAGAATTCCAAGAAAGGTGGGCAACCATCTAGGTCTGGAATTACTCTTTCTATGAAAGACTCTCCAAAGTCTTATGAAGAAAGAGAATACATGACGAAGGTGCCTTATGCTTCGGTAGTGGGTAGTCTCATGTATGCCATGCTTTGTACACAACCGGATATTAGTTATGTGGTCGGAATTGTAAGTCGATTTTCGGCGGATCCAAGACCGAACCATTGGGTTGCGGTAAAGCATATTTTCGAGTACCTAAGAAGGACTCGAAGGTATATGCTTGTGTATACGGGTGAGGACTTGACTCCTCTAGGATACACTGACTTGGATTTTCAATCTTATCTGGATTCTAGGAAATCGACTTCGGGTTTTGTGTTTACTCTGGGCGACGGTGCCATCAGTTGGAGAAGTGCTAAGCAAGATTGCACTTCAGATTCAACGATAGAGGCCAAGTATCTGGCAGCTAGTGATGCTTCGAAAGAAGTTGTGTGGCTACGCAAGTTCCTTGGGGATATTGAGGTAGTTCTTGGTATGGATAAGACGGTATCACTGTACTATGATAACAGTCCGGCGGTAGCCAATGCTAAAGAACCAAGATTTCACAAGAAGAGTAAGCATATTGATCGAACGTATCATGTGATAAAGGACTTCGTTGAGGGTGGGCATGTCACGATGTGCAAGATCGCGTCAGAGGACAATTTAGCTGATCCATTTACGAAGACATTTACTGGAAGAGTCTTCAAGAAGCATGTGGAAGCTATGGGGATGCGAGATTTTTTGTATTTACTCACTTAGTGCAAGTGGGAGATTGTTAGACATGTATGCCCTAAGGAGTAAAAATGTAATAAGTTTTTGGAGACATTTTTTATCAATAAAGAATTTATTCATTGTTTATATACCAAACCTTGTCCTCTTTATGTTCATATTTGTTGAATGTATGTTAAGCAAATAACAGTCTGAGACTGTTGGTCTAAGCCTTAAGAATTGGGCATATGATGGACGGATTATGCAGAAGACACGATTCTTAAGGTGATAGTCTAAATCATACGATCCGCAATCGAGGGAATAAAGTTGGGCGCTTTATTCTTGCAAAGATTGTTATGTTGTCTATATCCCTTTTGAGAAATGGTTTGTCTTAACTATCAGAGATAGACTCTGTGAATAGAACATTGGCACATTGTCATAGGTGACGATGTGTTGGATCATGACATAAAGTGAATTGATTTGGATTAATAATTTTGTCTCGGCAAATCGATTCACTTTAGGCAATCATTTGTGTTGTATCTTAATCCTAAGATGAATAGTGGGCCCGTTGTCTTGGCTTGTATCTTTTTATGTACCAAAGGGCGACACCCACATCTTAATAGTGGTATGCATGTCGGTACGTTGGAGGCATGGCTCTTGATAGCGTAGACCTGTTATTCATAGATATGGAATTCATAGCTCCTCTTTAAGAGTAATGATATCCTCTTATATACGTTATCCTGTAATGAGAGGGTAGCAAGTTGATCATGGTTCTTTGATATGAAATCGTAGCAATTGCTGATGGGGTGAGTCCACTTTGAAATCAGGAACAAGTTGTTTTGAGGGTAGATGAGACCATAAAGGTATACATTTTACAAGAATAAAATCATTTATTTATACTTTTATTTATCATTAAATTCTCTAATTAAAAGTACTTTTATGTTAATTAATATTTTGTGTCTTAATATGTAAATATGTTTAAAATGTGTTTTTTTGTTTAATAATATTTTTGGTAATTTTTAGAATTGTTTGGTGTATTAGATATGTGTTTAATTTGAAATTAGTCAAAATCGTAAAAATAATAAAAGGTTTACTTTGAGTCTTAAACTATTTATAAATAAGTTTTGAGTTTGTTAATATTTTTATAGTATTTTTAGTAACTTTTAATAATATTTTCAAGTCTTAAAAGTCATATTTGTATCAAACCGAAAGAAACTATAATTTTATAAATTTGTAATTATTTTTATATGTTTTATTATGAAATTAATATTTTTAATATTATTGTAAATATTTTGTTTGTAAAGTAATTAATTTAGTGTATTTATTGATTTTAAATTTAAAATCTAGAAGAAAAAAGGAACAAAATGGTGCAAAAAAAGGAAAAAACAGACCTCAAATGCACATGAAATAAAAAAAAAAAAAGAAAAAAGGAAGATACGTGTCAGCACAACAACCGTCGAATGGCTCCTCTGAAGCAATCCTAATCGTCTGCATGTCCCCTGGCGCATCAGGGAATCTCAGATCCTGTATCGAATCCGCTGCAGCTTTTCCCACGTGTTGCTGTCTCTTTAGCCATCCGATATGCGTAGTTTGACAAATCTGACAGTTCGTTTTAATAGTTTTATTCTGAGATCATTGACTGGATCCATGCCGTAGCTTAGGTCTCCAGTCAGCATAGTCTATGGATGTTGTTCGTCCATTCAAATGCACGACGTATAGGATTATAAATTAAAACAAGCACACTAAACATAGCTGAAACTTGTGAAAGAAAGGGATAAAAAAAAATTCAATACATTCAACGTAGTTCTTTAAGGAGGGGCGGCTGAATTGAAATAAAAAATAAATAAAAATTAATTAATTAATTAATAATAATATTATTAGATAAATATAAATAGTAGTATTTTTACTGCTATAAATAAGGGGTTTACCCAACCACCACCACCCACAACCCCCCCCCCCCCCCGCCCCCCAAAAAAAAAAAAATCGCAAAAAGCCTTTGGCCCTCCTTTCCCCTTTTCTTCCTCTTTTATTTTTCCAGTGCTGATCCTCCTGCTTAAAAGTATCCTCCCTTGAGTACTCCCTCAATCCTATGCAGAGATAATCTTGAGTTTGGTGAAGCAAAGAGATAATCTTCTATGCAGAGTATTTTGACATGAATTTTATCTCTATATCTGTATTGTAATGCTTATATTTTTATTGAATAACTTATATTTCTATACTTTTTAATAATTTTATTAATATTATTATGCTGTCTAATTCTTGCATAAATTTAGTCATGCTTTTTTTATATAATTTAATTGAGTTGCATAATTAATATTAATAATACTAAAATTATGCTCGTTTATTAAGTTGAGTATCTACTATATTACACACATGGACTAGTATAGTAAATATTTGGTAATGTTGTTGGAAAAATAGCATACAGCAGAATTTTAAAATTTTTTTATATCAGAGTACTTTCCAAAACGTAAGTTTGACACACTATATTCAATAATAAACCATATCTTACTAACCTTTGAATGTGGAAAAACTCCCACAATCCGTGAAGAGAAGTAACGTTCTAGAAGAGCCTTAACCAATTGGTCTTCTTTGCTATTCTTTATTCACGATCGAAGTGAGTGTGGGCTCACGTCGTTCAGCTTTTTCACCAAGTAACTCTCCTTCCAACCAGTAAAGAAATACCCAAAGCTATAATTTGTGATTTGTGAATGAGCACCTTCCGGGGAGTTTCAGAGTCTCACTAACAAAGTCTCACTCTAGATTTCTCAACTGATCTTAATAATAAAGAGACTCATTCCCCTTTTATAGAGGTTGGGCCCAAGAGTTATTCCTTATCAGATAAGGCCACAAAAATTTGAATCAAAATCAAATTTGAATCAATATTTGATAAAATTCGCATGGAAACGCATGATCTTTTTATCGCCCAATCGGCAACCAAACTAGCAAATCAGCCTGTTGAACCTCCTCAATCGACAAGCCAAACTTAAAGATCGGCCTATTGAACCTCTGATAAAAGATCCCTGTGAATCTTTATTTTCCACCCAAGATTATTGGCATAGAGCCTCAGCTTTAATTCAAATAACAATAGAGAAGTTATCTGATTAAAACAGTTATATATAGATAATCTCTAGGAAAATAAATATTCTTGATAATTCAATAAGTTTATCTTGAATTAATTCAAAATTAACCTAACCGATAAACAGACATGAATTATCTGATCCCAATAATTCAACAAGTTTATCTTGAATTAATTTTATCATAAAATTAATTCAACCGATAAATAAACATGTTTTATCTGATTTTATCGAATTTCAGTCAATCTGATAAATCTAACATGAGCCACCAATTATTAGAAAAACACATCGTATCAATACAGTATTTTTGTGAGCTAGCCAAGGGGATCAAATAGACCTATATAGTTCAAGCTCCCGATAATTGTGAAACCCAATATCCTAAATATACATTTCATAATTATCAACTCCAATGCTACTCTACTAGAAGCTTAGAGCTGCACTCTTGAACTATATAGAATTACGAAGCCCTAATAGCTAAGTCTCCATGACATATCATAATGTATCGTATCCTCATAGGATTATCCATAATCGGCTTAAGGACAAGTTTTATCTTACATTCCTATTTATTTTTATCTTATATTCCATATCTCACCATTGGAAAACTTACTATCCAAAGACGGTATACCATTCAATTACACCTGTGTATCCAAATGGTTCAGCGCTCTAGTTTTCCTATTACAGGATAACACATATAAAAGGATATCACTACTCCTAAAGAGGAGCTATAGATTTCATATCTATGAATAACAGGTCTACGCTATCAAGAGTCATGCCTTCAACGTACTGGTATATGTACCACAATTAGAAATGTGGATGTCACCCTTTGGTATATCAAAAGACATAAGTTAAGACAACGGACCCACTATTCATCTCAGGATTAAGATACAATACAAATGATTGTCTAAAGTGAATTGATTTTCGAAGACAGAAGTATTAATCCAAATCAATTCATTTTATGCCCCGATCTAGCACATCGTCACCTATGACAGTGTACCAATGTTTCTATTCGTGAAGTCCACCTCTGATGGTTAAGACAAACCATCTCCCATCAAGGATATAGACAACATAACTATCTTTACATGAATAAAGCACCCAACTTTATTCCCTCGATTGCGGATCTTATGATTCAGACCGTCACCATAAGAATAGTGTCTTTTGCATAATCTGTCCAGCATATGCCCAATTCTTAAAGGTTTAGACCGACAATCTTTGAGTATTGTTTGCTTAACATACATTAAACAAATATGAACATAAAGAGGACAAGATTTGGTATATAAATAATAAATAAATTCTTTATTGATAAAAATATCTCCAAAAACATATTACATTTTTACTCCTTAAGGCATACACATTTAGCAAATGCTTTATTTATTGTTGACAAAGGATGACATAGTGTATTCTTCAACAATATAATAAGATGAGATGCTACCGAAATTAATGCAATTTAGTCCATTAAAATATATTAATTTTGATTTATTATTAGCTTTTTTATCTTAAAATTATTATAATTATAATTGTAGGGATAATGGTTATAATTTTCATAATTAGTATACCTAATCATTAGTGAGAGGTTATTATTTTGCTGCTTTTTATAAAAAAAAAAAAAAAAAAAAACCCTTTTGGCACTATAGGTTACTACATTATCGCTTTAGATTGACTTATAAAATTTGTAAAAGTGCTTGTAATTAATGAGAAAAGGTATAATAAGTCAAATGCTTTAGATAATTATTCATTTAGAGTTAAAGTTCTATATTAGTTATGAACATATAAGAGATTCTCAAAACTTCACCATTTTCTTTTTATGTTACAAATTTTGAATTAAAAAATCATAAAAATAGTTATTTTATTTTAAACTTTGTTTTGAAAAACCGCTTGCCTTTTTGAATGCTTATTTTTACAATCCCTCGAGTTACAAAATTTTCACCTCCTTATGGATATGACAACTTTTCTATACTACAAACATCTACCATTTAAGAAAAACATTTTGGGCAATATGAGTAAGGGCACCACGGGCTAAATTCTACTTATCGAAGTTGAAGAGAAACCAGCCCAACAAAGTTATTCTGTGAATAACTCGAATACTTAGAACCGACCCTAGTGTAGTAACAAGAACAACCAAAATTGGAAGAACAATAAAAGAAAGGGCAATTTCTAGAACCAGCAAGATCAAAGCAACAAAAAATGGGGTAGTAGCCAATATAACAACAATAGACAAATGCAACCCTGTGCCAAATGTGGAAAGAAGCACCAAGATGAATGTTGTAGTGGAACAAACCAATGCTTTATTTGCGGCCACGACGGTTACTTTTCCAAGAACTTGCCCACCAATTTCAATGCTCAAGATTAACCAAAATCCCCTAATGCTCAATTCCACCATATGCAACCTACCTTGGAGGGACAACTCATAAACTAAGGAAGACTCGAAGCTCCACCTACCAATGCTCGCATCTATGTAATGATGAAGAAACAAGTGAAAGTCGAAAGCCCCAATGTTGCCACAGGTCAAACCTCGATTCTTTCTTCTAATGCACAAGTTTTTTTAGATAAGAGTGTTATGCATTCATTTGTATCTACTTCTTTTGCTAAAAAGTTAGGATAATATCAGGAGTCTATAAGACAAGGGTTCACCATGATACTACCCTCCAAGGACATAATCATGTCTACGCATCATTTACATACATTCCTTTGTGGATTTCTAGAAGAGAACTTTTTGTCGATCTTATTATAATCGATATGTGTGACTATGATATGATTCTCAAGACAGGCTTCTTGAGTAAGTATAATGCTTCTATTGAGTGCCTAAGACAAAAAGTGATTTTCTATCCAGAAGGTGAGGAAAGATTTGTGTATGTGGGTGAGTTAAGAAAGAAGCCAAACATGTTTCTATCAGCTATGAAGGCAAGAAAGTTATTGTCAAGTGGCTATATGGGTTATTTGGCGAACATCGTAGATAAGAGTCAAGAAGAAAAGACAAATATTGAAGATGTTACATTGGTTCGAGAATTTCAAGAGGTATTTCCCAAAGACCTGCCAAGCTTACCTCTAGATAGAGAAATCAAAATTGAGATTAGCTTGTTCTAGGCACTAATCTAACTTCCAAGGCACCATATAGAATGGCCCCAACCAAATTGAAGGAGTTGCACTCCCAACTAAAGGAACTTCTTTATAAGGGTTTCATCCGACCTAGTTACTCACCATGGTGAGCACTAGTTTTGTTTATGAAGAAGAAAGATTGCTCCAAGAAACTCTGTATCAACTATTGAGAATTGAACAAGGTGACAATCAAGAACTAGTGTCCATTGCCCCAATTGATGATTTGTTCGATCATCTTAAGGGTGCGTCTATGTTTTCAAATATAGATTTGGGATCGAGATATCATCAGCTGAAGATAAAAGAAAGACACATTCCAAAGACAACCTTTAGATTGAGTATGGTCAATATGAATTTATGATTATGCCTATTGGTCTAACACATACACCTATAGTTTGTAAGGATCTAACGAATCGAGCGTTCAAGGATTACCTCAATAAATTTGTCATAGTGTTTAGTGATGATATTCTTGTTCATTTGAAGAGTTAGGAAGAGCATGCTGAGCACTTTAGGATTAAGCTAGAGACCTTGAAGAGACATAAGTTATATGCAAAGCTCTCTAAGTGTGAATATTGGCTTGACGGTGCATCCTTTTTAGGGCATGTCATATCAAGGAGGGAATAATAGAGGATCCTGCTAAGGTTAAGGCTATTCTTAATTGGAAGCAACCAAAGAATGCAAGTAAGATAAGAATCTTCTTGGAATTAGCTGGTTATTATCAGAAGTTTGTGAAAGATTTCTCCAAGATAGTGTTGTATCTGTAACACTCACCTATTTTTATGTAACTGATTATACTAAGTTAGTAATGACGTTAAACAATTTTATTAATGATTCATGATTTTATGTTACTAACTATTTATTTTAAGTTCTATGATAGGTGACGATCGCATGGAATTGATGTGCTCAAGTGCTCATGTTAGTTACAATGTATGTTTATTATAATGTAATGATGTCTTGAATGCTATGATGTATTATGTTTTAAGGATAGTTCGGCAGGCCGAATAGCCTTTCATGTATCGGCAGGCCGATGATATTGATCGGTAGGCCAAACCTCAAGGAATTGACAGGCCGAAGTGAAGAATCAGCAGGCTGATGACAGTTGACGAACAGTCAGCAGAAATCTCTCCAAATTTATGGTTGAGAAATTACGTTGATTTGGACGTTTAATGCGATTAATTGGTATAATTATGGATTAATTTCCTTATTTAAGGAAATAAAACCATTGACTTTGCATTTATTTGAGTTGATTGATATGGTTTCCCATTTTAAAATTGGGGAAGTATGGTAAGTTTATCCAAATTATTTGACTTTCTCCAAATTCCTCTCCATTTACACATAAATTTACCTCAACTTTAGTCAGGAAATTCCTGACTTAATAGAGAGTATTGAATTCATTTTTTTACGTTATCCTTAATTACGTTAATTTTCTCTCTCTCTAATCTTCTGAGATGTTTCTTTTCTCTTTCTTCTCTTCTTCTTCACACTTTCTTCTTGCCTTCTTTTCAATTTTTCCCTGCTAATTATTTGAACTAAAATTGAAATTTTGTTGGTTGAATTCGAAGGAATTTGAGAAGAATCATTTTGAGGTAAGGGTTCGTTTTCGGTTTAATTTTGAAATGAAATCCTTCTTGACATGTGACTGCCATATCTTTCTCTACAAAATTCTTTTTGCTCTGAATTTTTAATATGTTATTCATGTATGAGTTATGTGATGTTTCACCAAATTTCACGTTAATTGGATTTTTCTATGATAAGTTATAAATTTTCTATCCTCTACCATTCACAGTAAAATATTGTTGTTTGGTTATGATGCATGAAAATGTGATTTTTGTTCAAGGGATAAACGTGCATTGTTTGCTATGAAATTTGGCAAGAATGTTCATGTATATGTTATGTTATGGACTGCAAATTTTGGTAAAGCTTTGATGAGCGAATTATGTGTTATGAAATTTCTATTGAGACTAGGTCAAGAAACTGTTTTTACAATGTTAATTTTGGACTTTTGTTTTATGTGACGTTTTATATGTTTAAATGATTTTATTGATGATGAAATGATTTTATGATATTGAAATATATGTTAGTATGAATTTTAAAATTAAAATATATGTGTTTTTATTGTTAGAAAATGTTTTCAAAAGATTACTCACTGCCTGCCAAACCTAAGTTAGTTTTACTACTGATTTTCAAATGTGTGTTTTGACTTACTCCGGTTTTTGTTGAAGCCAATTTTTGGATGTTAGGGTTTTATATGTCTACTGTATATGTTAATTTTTGTAGATTTTTCTATGTTAGAATGTGTTAAACGGACCTGAGAATAAAGTTGTTAACTGCCTAACTATTGCTGGCAGATTTCATGTTTGATATGTATGATCTGTTTTTAGATACTTAATGTAATTTTTATGACTAAAGAAAAATCATGGTAATATGTTTATGTATTAACTTTACCCCTGTCAAGTATGGTGTCTAAAATATGTGTGAATGTTAAGTTTTTAAGTCTTGAATCCATGTAGGTCAGTGAAGTGTTATGTGATGATGATTTTATAGTTTTGATGATTAAGGTTATGGATGCATGTTATGAATTATGTTTACAAGAGATGAATGTATGTGTGATGTTATATGAATGGATGTTTTACTCTATGAAAATAAGTATTAATTTTTTTTTGTAATTTTAAATGAATAAAATGGCATGAACACTTTAAGGAACAAGCACATTGAGACTGTGTCGTCGTCACCAATACATATAAGGTTAAGTAAGCTAGCTTCTAAGGTAAGTACATTCTCACCTGCAACATGATATGTTATAAAGATTTGAAAACATGTTCTTGATGATATCTATGATGGATTTTATGATGGTTTCATTTAAAGTTATGCATATTTGATTATGGCAAATTTTAAAGCATGAAAGTTATATATATATGTATCACCTAATAAGTGTTGCACACCAATGTTATGATATGATATGTTATGATGTCATGTTTGGTTTAGGATTAGCTACCCTTCTCCTCTCATGACGGCGCGCCTACAATGATGATTATGGTGCAACACTTGGGCCCTTAAGATAAAATGGAATAAGTTTTAATATGGTCAATGTAATGAAAGATATGTTTCTATGAAATCAAGTTTATATCATGTTGCAGATAAGGGTAAGAAGATCATGGATTAAGCGGAGGACATGGGAAGGCATGTGAGCATAAGGAAGATGAATTGTAACTGGAAGAACGCCAATGATGCAAGTTTTATGATTTAAGCTATGGTTTATTATTTGAACATATTTTTATGATAAGTTTTAAAGAATACAAGAACTATGTTTTAATATTTTATTTTATCATGTTAAGAATTTGATCTTTCACATTTTGAAAAGTTGAATTTGTCTTAAAATTAAGTTTTCTAAAAGTTTTTGGCTCTGTCGGCCTGCCGATCATCATTGGTCAGAATGCCGATGTGAAAAAGTTCAGCCTGTCGATCTCATTTTTGGCCTGCCTAACTTTGAAAGTTTTTTAAACCCTGCTTTGCAGAACCTCTGCCGGCCTGCCGGTTGACGATTTCTGGCCTACCGACCATGTTCGGTCTGTCGAAGTCTTCTGTTCGGCCTGTCGAACTGTGAGAGTAAATAGTTTTGAATGATGTGATGTTTCATAAGTTATGATTTTACTATTTGGTATATTTACTTTATTAAATGAAGTTTATGATCAATTTAATATTCAATAGAATTATTAATAGTATGGATTAAATTATTGAATGTTAAAAAAAAATGTATGTATGGATCCTGGTTACGATTTCCTTAACTACGTTTACAATTAAGGTTCCAAATAAGTATGTAATGTATGAATGTAACGACATCTGTGACGTCCGTAAGGGGGCCGTTACAGTATCTCACCAATCTAACTTGCAAGGGGAAGAAGTTTGAATGGACCAATGAATGTGAGAAGAGCTTCTAAGAATTAAAGAAAAGGTTGACTAAAGCTCCAATTTTGATGATTCCTAAAAGGAATGAAGGATTTGTTATTTATAGTGATGCTTCTAAAACGGGCCTAGGTGCTATGTTGATGTATAACGATAGGGTGATTGCTTATGCCCTAAGACAGTTAAAGGATTGCAAGAAGAATTATCCTACTCATGACCTTAAGTTGGTGGCTATAGTTTTTATGTTGAAGATTTAGAGACACTACTTGTATGGAGTTCAATGTAAGATCTACACATACCATCAAAGTTTGAAATACTTTTTCACTCAAAAAGTCTTAAACATGAGGTAGTGGAGATTTTGGTTAGAGCTAGTAAAGGATTATGATTGTGAAATCCTTTACGATCCATGAAAGGCGAATCGGGTGATTGATGCTCTGAGTAGGAAGCAAGTGATGTCCCAGCCTTTATGGAAAGAAATTCTAGACTTTGGTTTAGAACTTATATCAGGACAGCTTTTAGTATTGACTCTTTCTTCATCACTGTCTGAAGAGATTCGAAGCAAGCAAGACAAAGATGCAAGCCTAGCAAGAATCAAGTGAGAAATCAAGGAAGGAAGATGCAAGGAGTTTTGAGTTATTGATAATAGAACTCTATATCTTAAGAACTGGTTATATGTTCCCAATGTTGATGGCTTAAGGGGAAGGATTTTAGTAGAAATCTATAAGACTCCTTATTCAATCCATCCATATGTGACAAAGATGTACAATGATTTAAGGAACTGCTTTGGGTGGTTTGAAATGAAGTGTGATGTTGCTAAGTATGTAAAAAAATGTTTGACTTGTTAGCAAGTTAAGGCTAAACACCAAAGGATTTAGATACCAGAGTGGAAGTAGGAGGCGATTGCGATGGATTTCATCATAGGTTTGCCAAGAACTATGAATGAGTATGATGCCATTTAGGTTATTGTTGACAGATTGATGAAGATAGCACACTTCATCCCCATTAAAGTCAGCTACTCTAGGGAGTGATTAGCAGAGCTTTATGTCAAGGAGATAATGAGGCTTCATGGAATTCCTAAGTCTATCATCTCCGATCGTGACTGTAGGTTCACTTCTAATTTTTAGGAAAGCATGTAGACCACGAAGAGAACGAAATAGATTTTAGAGGATATGCTTTGCGCCTGTACCCTAGATTGTAAGACAAGTTGGTGTAAAATGTTACTGTCAGTAGAATTTGCTTATAACAGTAGCTATTAGACGACAATTAGAATGGCACCTTATGAGGCTCTATATAGGCAGAAGCGTGGATTGCCCATGTGTTGGCATGAAGCTAGAGAAAAGAAGATGATGGAAAGCCAGAATAGTGAAAATACAGATTTTGTCAACGAGATGTCTGAAATGGTAAAGTTGCTATGTAAAAGAATTGAGACTGCTCAGAGTCAACAGAAAAGCTATGTCGACAAAAGGAAAAGGCCCTTCGAATTTGCTATAGGCGATTCTGTGTTCCTAAATGTTGCAACGATGAAGGGAGTCATGAGGTTTTAGAAGAAGTGCAAGTTAAAACCGAGGTTCATTGGACCATATGAAATTGCAAAGCCAATTGGCAAGGTAGCTTACTAGTTAAGTTTGCCATAGGAGATGTCATCTATCTATGATGTGTTCCATGTCTTGATATTTGAAAAGTATGTCCAAGACCCTACGTATGTGGTCAAACCATAGATGATTTAGATACAAAAATATTTCAACTATAAAGAAAAGCCAGTCAAGATTTTAGATCGAAAAACTAAGACCTTAAGGAATAAAGAAATTGTTAGACATGTATGCCCTAATGAGTAAAAATGTAATACGTTTTTTTGGAGACATTTTTATCAATAAAGAATTTATTCATTTATATATACCAAATCTTGTCCTCTTTACGTTCATATTTGTTGAATGTATGATAAGCAAACAATAGTCTGAGACTGTCAGTCTAAACCATAAGAATTGAGCATATGATGGGAAAATTATGCGGAAGACATGATTCTTAAGGTGATGGTCTAAAACATATGATCCGCAATCGAGGGAATAAAGTTGGGCGCTTTATTCATGTAAAGGTTGTTATGTTGTCTATATTTCTTTTGGGAGATGGTTTTTCTTGGCCATCGGAGTTGGACTCCGTGAATAGAAACATTGGCGCGTTGTCATAGGTGACGATGTGTTGGATCGGGACATAAAGTGAATTGATTTGGATTAATAATTCTATCTTGGAAAATCGATTCACTTTAGATAGTCATTTGTATTGTATCTTAATCCTGAGATGTATAGTGGGCCCGTTGTCTCGACTTGTGTCTTTTGATGTACCAATGGGTGACTCCCACATCTCTATAGTGGTATGCATGCCGCTACGTTGGAGGCATGACTCTTGATAGCGTAGACTTGTTATTCATAGATATGGAATCCATAGCTCCTCCTTAGGAGTAATGATATCCTCTTATATGCGTTGTCCTGTAATTGAAAAACTGGAGCGCTCAACCATTTGGATACATAGGTGTAACCGAATGGTATACCATCTTTGGATGGTAATTTTTCTAATGGTGAGACAATGGAACGTAAGATAAAAATAATCGGGAAGGTAAGACAGAACTTGTCCTTAAGCCGATTATGGATTATCATATGAGGATACGATACACTATGATATGTCATGGAGACTTAGCTACACGAGTTTCGTAATTCTATAAAGTTCGAGAGTGCAGCTCTAAGCTTTTAGTGGAGTAGCATTGAAGTTGATAATTGTGAAATGTATATCTGGGATATTGGGTTTCATAATTATCATGAGCTTGAACTTTATAGGTCCATTTTGGCCCCCTTTGCTAGCTCACAAAGTCCTGTAACGACACAGCGTACTTTTCCAATAATTGGTGACTTATGTCAGATTTATCAGATTGGTTTAAAATTTGTAAGAATCAGATAATTCATGTCTGTTTATCGGTTGAATTAATTTTGTAAGAAATTAGTTCAAGATAAACTTGTTGAAATATTGCGATCAGATAATTCTTGTATGTTTATCGGTTGTTTTAATTTTGGACAAAATTTGAACAAGATAAACTTGTAGAATTATTGTGAATTGATTTATTTTCGTAGAGATTATCTTGATAAAGTTTGTTTTGATTAGATAACTTCTCTATTGGGTTATTTGAATCAAAACTGAGACTTTATCCTTTAGAATCTCGGGTGGAAAATAAAAGATTTCAGGAGATCGGCCTACCGGATGACGTGTTCAACCAGCCGAACTGGCCTGTTTGGCTTGCGGATCAGACTGTTTGGCCTGCCGATCAGCGGAGATAAGATTATGTATTTTCACGTGGATCTTATCAGATATTGATCAGAACTTGATTCTGTTTCGAGTTTTTGAGACCTAATCTGATATGGACTGACCCCAGGACCAATAGGTATAAAAAGGGAGTGAGTCTCATGATTTACTCATATCAATTTGAGAGATTAAGAGTGATACTCTTCTAGTGAGCATCTGAAAACTCCCTGAGAGGTTTTGTTCACAAATCATGAACACTAGCTTTTGGTTCTCTCTATTGGTTGGAAGGAGAGTCACCGGTGGAAGAGCTGTACGTGTGAGCCGACACTCACTCTGGTTGTGGATAGAGAATAGCAAAGAAGACCAGTTGGTTGAGGCTCTTCTAGAACGTTACTTCTCTACACAGGTTGCGGAGGATCTTCACACAAAGGTTAGTAAGATCTGTCTAATTTATACATATAACATGTCATACTTGTGTTTTCGAAATTACTCTGATAAAAAAAATTTTAAAATTCTGCTGCGTACTTTGTTTCCAACAATTGGTATCAGAGCCGAGGTTTTTACATAAATTTGCAAGTTTGTGATCATGTTATATGCATAAATTTTGTGATCTTAATCTCTCCTATGCTTGAATTGAATTTTATAGAGAGATGGCATTCTAGGTTTCTATATAATATATATGTTGTCACGGATTACGTGGTAAATGTTTATTAATTAATTATGGTTGATTAAATCATTGTTTAATTATTTATTAATTAATTAATACCGGTTATGGTTCCTTAGAGGTTAGAATGTGTATCTAGGTTTTTTATGTAATTAGATGGCGGACTATCATCTCTGTCTAGGAATTGCTATTTAATTTTTAATTTGTAAGAATTTGTAATTAAATAATTATTCAGAGAAGACGGATCAAAAAGTCGGATCTAGAAGATTGATGATGGCGCCTCCAGGTATTTCCTGAGACTCTAATTTTTTGTTTTTGAATTGTTGAAAATAAAATTGATGAATTGCATTAAAATTTTATTTTCTAGATTGTGGGTTTTCTACTCGGTCGGAATGCCGGACCTCACAGTTCGGCAGGCCGAAGGTCGTAGATCGGCAGGCCGGACGTGTGGTCCGGCAGGCCGACAGTGGGGCAGAAAATTTGGTGCTCTGTCGGCAGGCCAAAGTTTCAGTTCGGCAGGCCGAACCTGCATAGATCGGCAGGCCGATGTAGCAAGACCAGCAGGCCGATCACCCAGATCGGCCTGCCAACCGAGAGCTGTCAAGTGTCCAGAAAAGGTGCAATTTTTTCGGTGCAGTTTTAATTTTATTTTTGGGACGATTCTGAGAAACATTAAATTTGGATATGACCGAAAATATGAAGTATTTGATTCATACGGGATTGAAGACTTGAAAATGGAAATTACATGAAGAAGGATACCGCTTGAGGATTTAAGGATGAAGAATCGATAGATGTCTCGATTATTCTCTTGTAATCTTAGTTTTCTGTTCTATAGGGTGGAACCATAATATTACGGTTATTATTATTTTGCTTGTAGCTTTGCTTGATTGCTTTGCTTGTCTGCATTATAATATGATTTACCATGTATATTGATAACATGTCATATAGGATAGGGAGTGCTGCTCATATTAAAATGGTTCATGCATAATTTTAAAATAAAACCTTGACTTCAAAAGATTGAGTGGGAGAAGGTTTTCGAAGAGAGGACCTAAGGCCTCCATCGTTGGTCCATAGGAAGAACATGGTGGTCCCGACCCCTAGGAAGGGATTTCTATCATGTACCAGATTGGATCTCTGAAAAGATAAGGTATTTTAGTATGATTTATGGTTGCACACCCCTAGGTGGTGATTATAAATCATGGATAAAATATTGAAATGATGGTTATACACTCACGTTAATTTTATTATTAACCTCCCCTAGGAGCTCTGTTAATAAAATTAATGGCCAAAGAAACGATTATTAGTATATGCTGGATCATACGGGTCCTGGATGGCATATATTAATCAGGAGGGGATCTGTGTTCCTGATTGAATTTAGCATGACTCCCCTTGGAGTTTGTTGAATTCTGAGTTGGGAATTATCGTTGTAAGGTTGTGATATTTTCAAGGTTTTGACACATAAACACATTTGTATGATTTTACATGATTGTGTTATCTTACTAAATTATTATATATGTTTGCTTATGTTTGGTATATGATTCTTTATTGTAGATTGAAAATGTTTAAAAATGCTTTATCATCGATACTTGACAAAAACCAATTAACCGGTGAGAACTATAACGATTGGAAGCGAAACCTGGACATCGTCCTTTCCTTTGAGAAACTGAAATATGTTTTGACAACTCCTTGTCCTCCCGAGCCTATGGGAGACTCAAGTAATGAGCAATTCCAAGCGTACGACCAATGGAAAGATGCTAACGATCAGGCCCGCTGCTATGTTATGGCTAGCATGAACAACGTGCTGCAGGCTCAACATTAGGATTATGAGACTGCGAAGCAGATCTTGGATAATCTTAAGGATATGTTTGGAGGCCAGGCCATAACAAAGCGGCAAAGGGCACTTCGGAAACTCTTAAACTGTAGACAAAGACCGGGGACATCTGTAAAGGAGCACATGATGTTGGTCATGGGTTACCTCGCTGAGGCTCAAACCAATGGAGCTGATATCGATGTTGAAACTCAGATGACTATGGTCTTTGAGACTCTGTCTAAGGAATTTATTCCGTTTAGAGCTACTTTTAATTTAAGCAATAGACAGGATATGACCTTGACAGAACTGATGAAACAGTTACAAGAGTTTGAACTGCTGATCAGGGAGTCTCCTGCTGGTGGTGAGGCCAATGTGGTAGCTGCTTCTGGTTCCAATCCTAACTCTAGGAATGGAAAGAAGCAATGGGCCAAGAGTGGGAAGTCTTCTATTCCTGCTGCTACCAAGAGCAAGAAGAAGAAGAAGAAGAACCCAAAGAAGCTTAAGTGCTTCTTCTGTGGAAAGGTCGGGTATATTAAGAAGCATTGCAAGGACTTCCTTTCCAAAGGAGGTAGGTGTGATCTTCTATATTTAGAAACTTGTTTGGTTGAGGAATCCAGTGACATCTGGGTCATTGATTTTGGTGCAACTAATCATGTTTGTGTTTCTCTGTAGGGATTCAAAGAAACGAGAAGTCTACTACGTGAGGACTTAACGCTTCGGATGGGCGATGGATCTTTGGTCTCAGCAGAAGCAGTGGGAGATGTCCATCTTTATTTTGATAATTATAGGAATTTAATTTTGCGAGATTGTTTTTATGTTCCTAAATTTAAAAGGAATTTAATTTATGTATCTTCTTTATTTAAAGACTCCTACGTGGTCTCTTTTAATGAAAAAGTGATGATTCGTAAAAACAAATCTTTTATCTGTTCTGGATGGATGCAAAATAATCTATATTTTATCAAACCTAAGATGGACTTATTGCTTAATGCTAAGATAAATGATAATGACTCAAAAAGACTTAAAACTTCTCACTCTAATAAGACTTATCTTTGGCCTTTGCGCCTTGGCCATATTAACTTGAATAGGATTCAAAGGTTGGTAAGGGATGGACCTTTAAGTCACTTAAAGGTGGAATATATACCTCAATGTGAATCTTGTTTGGAGGGTAAAATGACGAAAAGACCATACGGGTCAAAGGGCACTAGGGCCGAAGGGGTTCTAGAACTTGTGCATAGTGATGTTTGCGGACCGATGAACATCCGGGCACGAGGAGGGTATGAGTACTTCGTCACTTTTATTGACGATTACACAAGATATGGGTATGTGTACCTGATGCACCACAAAAGAAAAACTTATGATAAGTTCAGGGAGTTTCGGCCTGAAGTGGAAAAGCAATTGGGTAGACCCATAAAGGCACTTTGATCTGATCGAGGTGGGGAATACCTTTCTGATGAGTTCTTGGGACACTTGTTAGAGAATGGGATTTTATCCCATTTGACTGCGCCGGGCACTCCGCAACAGAATGGCGTAGCGAAGAGAAGGAATAGGACTTTGTTGGACATGATTAGGTCCATAATGAGTTATTCATCATTGCCTTTATCCTTTTGGGGATATGAACTACAAACCGCATGTTATCTTTTGAACAATGTGCCTTCAAAATCGGTCCCTAAAACTCCGAACGAGTTGTGGACAAGACGGACGACATCCTTAAACCATATTCGCATATGGGGATGTCCAGCTCATGTCCTGTTTAAGGATTCGAATAAGTTGGAAGCACGTTCGAAAGTTTGCGTGTTTGTAGGATATCCAAAAGGGACTAAAGGGGGTTATTTTTATAACCCTAAGGAAAATAAAGTCGTGGTGTCAACTAATGCAACTTTCCTTGAGGAGAGTTACATGGACGACTTTAAACCTCGAAGCAAAGTGGTGCTTGAGGAGTTAAGGGGTGATTCGTTTACTTCGGAGGTTCCGAACGAAACCATTCCGATCGGTGTAGAAAAACCAAACAAACCTGAACAACAACCTCAGGGGCTTCGGCGTAGTGGGAGGATCCGACGTCAACCTGAGAGGTATATGTTCAATGGGGAGGTCTTTTTGGCTGAACCAGATGAACATGACAGGGATCCTTATACTTATGCAAAAGCTATGGAGGATGTTGATTCAAAACTCTAGATAGAGGCCATGAACATAGAGATGAAGTCTATGGAGACTAATCGGGTCTGGGAGCTTATGGATCTTCCCGAAGGGGTAAAACCCATAAGGTGTAAGTGGATCTACAAGAGGAAAAGAGGAGTGGATGGAAAGGTCGAAACCTTTAAGGCTAGACTGGTAGCTAAGGGTTATACGCAAAAGGAAGGAATCGATTATGAGGAAACCTTTTCGCCTGTAGCCATGCTTAAGTCCATCTGGATTCTCTTGTCCATAGTTGCCGCTCTCAACTACGAGATTTGGCAAATGGATGTCAAGATGGCTTTTCTGAATGGCTATCTTGATGAGTCCATTTATATGGAACAACCAAACGGGTTCAAGGTCACGGGTCAAGAGGGTAAGGTTTGTAAGCTGCTAAAGTCAATTTATGGACTTAAGCAGGCTTCTCGTTCTTGGAACATAAGATTTGATCAAGTGATCAAGACTTATGGGTTCTCACAAAATGTGGATGAACCATGTGTTTACAAACACATTAAGGATGGGAAGGTGGTTTTTCTACTGCCCTATGTAGATGACATTCTGTTGATTGGCTATGACATTGGAGCATTGTCATCGATCAAATTATGGTTGACCAAGCAGTTTGACATGAAGGACTTAGGTGAGGCTAATTTTATTCTCAGTATCCAGATCTTATAGGATAGGAAGAACAAAATGATAGCTTTGTCACACGCTGGCTACATAGATAAAATTCTCAGGAGGTTTGCAATGTAGGATTCCAAGAAAGGTGGGCAACCATCTAGGCCTAGAATTACTCTTTCTAAGAAAGACTCTCCAAAGTCTTATGAAGAAAGAGAATACATGAAGAAGGTGCCTTATGCTTCGGCAGTGGGTAGTCTCATGTATGCCATGCTTTGCACACGACTAGATATTAGCTATACGGTCGGGATTGTAAGTCGATTTCTGGCCGATCCAGGATCGAACCATTGAGTTGCGGTAAAGCATATTTTTAAGTACCTGAGAAGGACTCGAGGGTATATGCTTGTGTATTTGGGTGAGGATTTAACTCCTCTAGGATACACTGATTCAGATTTTCAATCCTGTCTGGATTCTAGAAAATCGACTTCGGGGTTTGTGTTTAGTCTGGGCGACGGTGCCATCAGTTGGAGAAGTGCGAAGCAAGATTGCACTTCAGATTTAATGATGGAGGCTGAGTATGTGGCGGCTAGTGATGCTTCGAAAGAAGCAGTGTGGCTCCGTAAGTTCCTTGGGGATCTTGAGGTAGTTCCTGGTATGGATAAAGCGGTATCATTATACTGTGATAACAGTGCGGTGGTAGCTAATGCTAAGGAAACAAGATTTCACAAGAAGAGTAAGCATATTGATCGGAAGTATCATGTGATAAAGGACTTCGTTGAGGGCGGGCACGTCACGGTGTGCAAGATCGCGTCAGAGGACAATTTAGCTAATCTATTTACGAAGACACCTACAGGGAGAGTCTTCGAGAGGCATGTGGAAGCTATGGGAATGTGAAATTTGCTATATTTACTCACTTAGTGCAAGTGAGAGATTGTTAGACATGTATGCCCTAAGGAGTAAAAATGTAATACGTTTTTTTGGAGACATTTTTATCAATAAAGAATTTATTCATTTATATATACCAAATCTTGTCCTCTTTACGTTCATATTTGTTGAATGTATGATAAGCAAACAGTAGTCTAAGGCTGTCAATCTAAACCTTAAGGATTGAGCATATGATGGGATGATTATGCGGAAGACACGATTCTTAAGGTGATGGTCTAAAACTTATGATCCGCAATCGAGGGAGTAAAGTTGGGCGCTTTATTCATGTAAAGATTGTTATGTTGTCTATATCCCTTTTGGGAGATGGTTTGTCTTGGCCATCGGAGTTAGACTCCGTGAATAGAAACATTGGCGCGTTGTCATAGGTGACGATGTGTTGGATCAGGACATAAAGTGAATTGATTTGGATTAATAATTCTGTCTTGGCAAATCGATTCACTTTAGACAGTCATTTGTATTGTATCTTAATCCTGAGATGAATAGTGGGCCTGTTGTCTCGACTTGTGTCTTTTGATGTACCAATGGGTGACTCCCACATCTCTATAGTGGTATGCATGCCGGTACGTTGGAGGCATGACTCTTGATAGCGTAGACTTGTTATTCATAGATATGGAATCCATAGCTCCTCTTTAGGAGTAATGATATCCTCTTATATGCGTTGTCCTGTAATTGAAAAACTGGAGCACTCAACCATTTGGATACATAAGTGTAACTGAGTGGTATACTATCTTTGGATGGTAAGTTTTCTAATGGTGAGACAATGGAACGTAAGATAAAAATAATCGGGAAGGTAAGACGTCCTTAAGCCGATTATGGATTATCATATGGGGATACGATACACTATGATATGTCATGGAGACTTAGCTACACGAGCTTTGTAATTCTATAAAGTTTGAGAGTGCAGCTCCAAGCTTTTAGTGGAGTAGCGTTGGAGTTGATAATTGTGAAATGTATATCTGGGATATTGGGTTTCATAATTATCATGAGCTTGAACTTTATGGGTCCATTTTGGTCCCCTTTGCTAGCTCACAAAGTCTTGTAATGACACGGCGTGCTTTTCCAATAATTGGTGACTTATGTCAAATTTATCAGATTGGTTTAAAATTTGTAAGAATCAGATAATTCATGTCTGTTTATCAGTTGAATTAATTTTGTGAGAAATTAGTTCAAGATAAACTTGTTGAATTATTGCGATCAGATAATTCTTGTCTGTTTATCGATTGTTTTAATTTTGGACAAAATTAGAACAAGATAAACTTGTAGAATTATTGTGAATTGATTTATTTTCTTAGAGATTATCTTGATAAAGTTTGTTTTGATCAGATAACTTCTCTATTGGGTTATTTGAATCAAAACTGAGACTTGATCCTTAAGAATCTCGGGTGGAAAATAAAAGATTCGCCGAGATTTTTTCTCAGGAGATCGGCCTGCCAGATGACGTGTTCGGCCTGCCGAACTGGCCTGTTCGGCCTGCCAATCAGCGGAGATAAGATTACATGTTTTCACGCAGATCTTATCAGATATTGATCCGAACTTGATTCTGTTTTGAGTTTTTGATACCTAATCTGATATGGACTGACCCCATGACCAATAGGTATAAAAAGGGAGTGAGTCTCATGATTTACTCAGATCAATTGAGAGATTAAGAGTGATACTCTTCTAGTGGGCATCTGAAAACTTCCTGAGAGCTTTCGTTCACAAATCACGAACACTAGCTTTGGGTTCTCTCTATTGGTTGGAAGGAGAGTCACCGGTGGAAGAGCTGTACGTGTGAGCCCACACTCACTCCGGTTGTGGATAGAGAATAGCAAAGAAGACCAGTTGGTTAAGGCTCTTCTGGAACGTTATTTCTCTTCACAGATTGCGGAGGTTCTTTACACAAAGGTTAGTAAGATCTGTCTAATTTATACATATAGCATGTCAAACTTGTGTTTTGGAAATTACTCTGATGAAAAATTTTTTAAAATTCCGCTGCGCACTTTGTTTCCAACAGAAATTCCTTTGGTCAAATTTTTGTGTCGAAATCACTAGGTGGTAGAAGCTACATGGGAACACGAAGATGATATAAAGGCCAAGTATCCACAATTATTTCGAGTTTCGAGGACAAAACTCATATAAGGTGGGGAGAGTTGTAACGCTTGCCATTTTCTCCTATAGATATTTGCATTAATTCAACATTTGAACATGATATTTTATGAGCTATAATTATTTTATGTTAAGTAAATTAAATTTTTATTTAGTAATATCGTAGGTGACGGCTATGTGAGATTGTTGATAATCCTATTAAGCATTTTACCATATTTAGACATGTCAAATTTCGTTTGTGTTATAGTTTAATATATATATATATATATATTCTTATATTTTCTCGATGATGAGATGAATTTTGTTGCATATTTTCTTATTCTTATGGCATCTATGATGTCATGATAATTATGTGTAATTTAATATTTTTTTTGGATCATGGGAGCAAACATAATTGTTGTATATATATAATTATGTATTATATTATATTATATTATATTAAGTTAAAACTGTGTAGTTATACACGTAGGAAAGTTTTAAAATGAAAATAAGAAAAAAGCAAGCATTTGCCATGAAGGCAAAAGAAAAAGGAAAAAAAAAAAAAAAAAGGAAACCTAATTAGACTAGGACTAGGGTTTTCTACACTCATTTAATTCCTTCTCTCTTATAAACCTATAAATATATCTTTAACCGATCAAAGCCATCACATTCTCTGAATTTCCAGCAAAAAAAAATTCTCTTCCTCACCCCCGCTCAAATTCACTTTCTTAGGCCTCCACTATCACTCAAAATTTCTCCAAGAAAGCTCCATCATCTCTCTAATCCTGAAAGTCAAGAATTTATTACTCTTTTTTTCTTTCAAGCCAAAGTAAAAGAAATTCTTTTCGAAGATTTTGGATGTAAGTCTTCATATTCGTTGAAGAAAACATTAGGATTTAAGGCATGGTTTAAAGGTTTTCATGATTTTGAATTTTATGATTGATATGTTTTTTTTTTTTTTTTTGTGACAAACTTTACTAGGAAATTGTTCTTTTATGTTGTGAATATGTAAACATGTATGTTTTTACAAAAAATAAATTCTTTTGTTCATTACTTCGATTATAATAATGTTATTTTGTGGTTGAAAGCATTTATCTTTATATGATATAATGAAATTCCATGAAAATAATATTTTGCCGTCAGAATGTATTGTAATGAATTTAGGGTTTTTAGTTATTATGTAAGATTGCTGGTGATACTTTGAATTCAAATGATTTTATTTTGTCACGATTTTTTGGACATGATGTGTATATTTATGTTACAAATGTCTTAGATTTTTTATAAATTTTTGTTAAAAATATTTTTAGGGTTATGAGCTTTCAATCAAACACTACTCACAAAATTTTATTTGCAAGCAGATTTGTATTTGTGCTTTGTAGAGTCTGTTTTATGGTCAAAAAATGTCTTTTGGTTATGTAAAACATCTTGAATCATTATTGATATGTTAACTAAATGTCTCTAAACTTTTAAATTTATATCTTTACTATGTTTAAAGATAAAATTTAATAATAGCCAAGTACTCAGTGATTATCAATGTATGCCTGATATACTCTATATAATTTGTGAAATAATAAATCATAGTTTTTAATGTGTTTTACATTATTTATTATTTTTCTAACATTTATTTATATATTAAGCATGTGATATAAAAATTTCAGAAGCACATTTTGCATATTTGATTTTATAAAAATATTTAAAGAAACGTGTTCGCTGTTTAGCATGACTGAAGTTAATATTAACTCTAAATTTGAACATGCGTTTTAAATTACTCTGAATCTATTTGGAGTTGAATCTTACCTATGTTATGATTTTTTCTGTCTACTATGTGTAGTAAATTTTATAAATTATTTTATACGATAAATGATTTAATCTATAATTTTCAATTAGGACTACTCACTACCTAGGCTTTGTTGGCAAATTTTGTAGTATTGATTGTATGATTTTTTAAACTATCAAATGAGATTTTTATGGCTAAAAAAAATCTAAAAGTTATATTTATGGGTTAACTTTATTCCTGCAAATTTTATACTCTAGTTGAATATGAATCAAAAGATATAAGGTGATGAATCCTTGAAGGTCGTCAGTTTTTGCAACTAATAGAATTATTTAAACGTTTTGAAAATTGGAAAAAAGTATTTTGGATTAATATTTTCAAGTGAGGAAAATTTGAGCGATGTTAATATATTTCAGCTATGTTTTGGAAGAAGTGTTATACTTTGTTCATGCTTATAAGTTAAGACTAATTTCTCTAAGTAATTAAAGATCAGGTTTTCTATCTTTAGGTTTCTTGATTGTAATTGCATGTTTATGACTCAAAGATGCTTTGTTTCATTAAGAATGATTTAGGATGATGTAATATAGTATTAAATGATATCATGAACATATATATTAATTTTATGTATTATATGAATGATAGACATGAACACTCCAAAAGGCAAGCACAGTGATAATTGTCACAACATCATCTGATTTAAGGTTTAGTAAGCTAGCAAGTCCAGTAAGTACATTCTCACCTGCAACATGATAAAGTTTATGCAAATGTTAAGCAATGTTTTATAAGCAAAGGTTTGTGATTCAAGTTCTTATTTCAAGACCTTTATGATAAATTTTCCTAAGGATGTTTTTATGTTTATGTTTTATATGGTATATGACAAGTTTTCAAAGAAAACTTATGTATACATATATATATATATATATATATGTATCACTTAATTAAGCGTTGTATATGTAACGCCCCCTTACGGATGTCACAGATGTCGTTACATTCATACATTACATACTTTTACTTTGAGTTCAACCATATAGCTTGAAGATAGTTTGAAAACATACATTGAGAAAACATACCCAGGATCCATGCAAACATTTTTTTTTATTCCATCTTAAACAATTAATTACTTGATCATAAACATCCTTTGAATATTTAATCAAACCATTGAAAATTAGAAACAAACTTTTTGAACAACCTTGGAAAACATTCTTACAGTTCGGCAGGCCGAACTTATGGGTTCGGTAGGCCGAAGATGTCCGGCAGGCCGAAGGTCAAACTTCGGCAGGCCGTCTGAGGCTCTGCAAAAACAGGATTTCAAAATCAACAAGACCGACAGGCCGGTACAGAGTAATCAGCAGGCCGTTCAAGACTTCGGCAGGCCGATCAGTAACGTTCGGCAGCCCGACCGACGATTATAAAAATCTTTTTTTTTTTAATTTTAATCTCCATAATTGAACTACGGAAGACAAAATACTTAAAAGAAATAAGATAAAATAGTAAAAGATAGTTCATATATATTCTTTAAAAAAACTTATCAATTAATTGTGTTGAAAATATCAATCATAATTTAAATCATCAACAACTTCCTTCTTGGCGTTCTTCCGTTTGCAATTTATCATTCTTTATACTCACACGCCCTCCCATGCCCTCCGTCTAATCCATGACTTTCTTACCCTTATCTGCGACATGATATAAAATTGAGTAAGCTAATGCTTAGTAAGTACATATCATTTCTCACAACTTAAAACATTTTATGAACATCATTATCATCATCATTATCATTATTATAATAGTGCCAAGGCACATTTTCATTGGAGCATATCTTTCATTTCATTGACCATATTTAAACTTAATTCATTTTATCTTAAAGGGCCAGAGTGTTGCACCATAATCATCATCGTAGGCGTGCCGTCATGAGAGAAGGGTAGCTAATTCTAAACCAAACATGACATCATAACATTGGTGTGCAACACTTATTTAGGTGATACATATATATATATATATGTATATATATTTGAACTTTCATGCTTTGAAACACATCATCATCATACATGCATAACTTTTGAACATAGAAATTTGTCATAAAAAATCTTTAATAAAATCATCATAAAAATCATCATAGAATAAACATCATTAAGAACATAATTTCAAACCTTATAAAACATATCATGTTGCAGGTAAGAATATACTTACTTGTGTAGCTTACTTAACCTTAATTTCATAGGTGACAATGTCGTGGTCTCGATGTGCTCACTTCATCATGTGTTCATGTCATACATTCATAAAAATAGCAATTAACATATATTTCCAAGGGACCGTGAAATCATCAAACTTCATAATCTCTTCTACTAACATACTTCATCACATATCCTTTCCTTTCTTGAAAATATCAATTTATAAACATTTCATTACTATAAGAACATTAAATTAAAACTATCAACACAAAACACATCACTGACCTCCACGAATTTAATACTTAATAACTCAACATTTACACATAATTTAAGTACCATAATTGGCAGGGATAAATTCAACACATAAACATGTTACCATGATTTTTCTTTAGCCATAAAAATTACATTTAGTATCTAAAAACAAGTCATACATCATACACACAAAATCTGCCAGAACAACTAGGCAGTGAACAACTTTAATCTCAGGTCCGTTTAACACCTTTTGACACCATAGAAAAATCTACAAAAATTCACATATACTGTAGACATATAAAAATCTAACATATCCAAAAATTGGCTTCAAAAAAAATTGGAGTAGGTCAATATACACATTTGAAATCAGTGGTAAAACTAACCTCCATTAACTTATACAGTGAGCTACATGAGTTCATCATTTTCAAACAATTAAAACACATTTATTTAAACTCTAAAATTCTTACTAAAAACTTATTAATATACATCACAATACCACAAAATTATCTCAACACCAATAAAATCATTTAATCATACAAAACATCACATAACCAAAAAATCCAACCTTTTTACTGTTAAAGCAGTTTCTAGAGCTAGTCTTACTAAAAATTCCATAACACATAAAATACCAATCAATTCATTACCAAAATTTCTAGTTCATAACTTAACATATATATGAACATTCTTGCCAAATTTCATAGCAAAAAAAGCACGTTTACCCCTTGAAAAAAAATCACATTTTCAAGCATCATAACCAAACAGCAACATTTTTACTGTGAGTGGCAGTGGGTAGAAAATTCATATCTTAATGTAGAAAAATCGAAATAAGTTGAAACTTGGAAGAACATTACATAACATATATATGAATATCATACTAAAATCTCAAAGCAAAATAAGATTCCTAGACAAAGTTATGGCTGTCGGAGTAAGGAGGAAAACATATTTCAGAAATACCAAAAAAGGGCTCTTACCTCAAAATGAAGCTTCTCTAGTTTATCTTTGAATTTGGCTAGGTGGAAAGTGAGATTTCTTGGTATTCTTTTAGGTGTTTGCAGCAGGGAAATGAAGAGAGAAGATGGAGAAGAAAATGTAGAGAAGAAAGAGTGAGAGAAAGGAGACGTGAGAGAGAGAGAGAGCAAAATTATCGTGAAAAGAGAAATGGAAGTAACGTACAAAGGAGGCCTGTCTAATCCATTATTATTAGAAATTTTTTGATTAAAAGCTGGCTAATTGACGTGGAGAAAGGAGAGGATTGGGGGAAAGTCAAATTGCCATCTCATCTTACCATATTTCAACACTTCAAATAGGGAAACCATATCAATTACATTCAATCAATCAAAAGTCAAATGTTTTATTTCCTTAAATGAGGAAATTAATCCATAAATATGTCAATTAATCACATTAAACCATCCAATCATCGTAATTATCTCAATCACAAATTTGGAGAGACTTTTGCTGACTGCTCGTCAGCTGTCATCGGCCTGCCGATTCCACAAAGTCCGGCCTGCTGATGATTTCCATCAGCCTGCCGATTCTTTAGGGACAATTCGGCCTACCGAACTGTCCTTACATACATGAATACATCATACATTTAAATCATTAAGGAATCATAATTAAACATACAATGTAAATAACATGAACACTTGAGCACATCGATTCCACGTGATCATCACTTGTCATAGCACTTAAAATAAATGGTTAGTGACAATAATATCATAAATAAGTATGGAAAAAAAACTTAACGTTGTCACTAACATTACTTAATCTGTTACATAGAAATAGGTGGGTGTTACAGTATACCCTATATTTTTGTTTATGATGTCCTGTAAGGTTTGGACTTGTCATAGTTGGTTTGAAACTAGCTATCCCACTCCTCTCATAACGGCACACCTATGATATTAATGGTGCAACACTTAGGCCCCTAAAAATAAGACGAATAACTTTTTAATACGGAAGTTTAAATGAAAGATATGTTATATATATGAATATGTGCCTTGTATACTATTATATTTATGATTATGATCTTATGTCATGTTTTTATGAAAGTTCATATTTTATGTTATGAGATAAAAAAGTGTACTTACTAAGCTTATCCTTACTTGGTTTCATATCATGTTACAGAAAAAGGTAAAAGACATATTGAATAGGTGGAGGACGGGGATGGACATGTGTGCAAGGAGTGTTAAATTGGAAACAGAATCAAGCATAAAAAGAATTAATTACTTGAGCAATCAGTTTATTATTAATGTTATTTTCTGCACTAATGTTGAATTAAGACTTGGTTTATTTTCATATGGACTTTTGAATGTTTTAATACTATTTAATATTTCCTTAATTGTGGTTTCTTAAGGACTATGGTATGTTTCTTTATTTTAATATGATTAAATTATTTGGCATATAAGTATTTTTGTTGAGGGTTTTAAATATTATTTGAAGCTTTGTCTGTCTATAATTTAATAAATGTTTGTATTTGTAAACTAATCATTTCTATAAGTTGTCGGTTAGCCAAACACTGTAGGTGTTTTGTTGGGCTAATCAAGGTGAAGGAAGCAAATTCGGTAAGTAGTTTTTTCTTAAAATGCATGTGTTTGTTCCTGTGATATCTGCTTGAGTTTGAGTGTTTATTTGAATTATTTATCTTTAAATAATGATACTAAAGGTAAAAGTATAGATTATTGTGATGTCCGTAAGGGGGGCGTTGCAAGTGAGAGAGGAGAGAAATATGAGAGGAAAAGGAGGTAAGAGTATTTTGGGTTTTATTCTCAACTTCTCAAGAGATAAATCCCTATTTTTTATGATATATTATTTACTATACATTTTACAAACATATGATATTATTTACTAATTCTTAATCCAAATCTGCAATTTGGCTCGTGAATTCCTAAAAGCCCTAAGTAATGGTAGGCTCAATCAATGTTTTAAAAATGAAAAATCCAAAAAACAATACTAATACGTAAAATTTTGGGAAAAAAAATCTAACTTTTCTTTGTGCAAATTACATGGGCCGTAACTTCTTCCAAGCATAAAGGGGTCTTTACAGAAATGCTACAAATAGAAAAACTGGATTGATTTATGCCATAAAAAAATATTTGCAAAGAATGTCATAGCCCGACCGCCACATTATATTTAGAATTCCAAATATAGCCTTAATATCTCTTTCAAAAAAAAACCAAATGAAAAAAAAAAACAAAAAAATACTGATTAGTAAAAACACTCCTTCGGCAATAAGCTAGGCACGACAATCGGAGAGTCACGGCGGCATTGAGATCAAATTTGATCTAGTCATGACGGCTTGTTTTGCACAGCGCATGGCGACTCCATCCATGGCACAGGATGGCTCCGACGAGAGAAAGGAGGTAAGATAGAGCAACGAGGGAGAGAGAAATGGAGAAGGATTAGGTCTGTGCTTGTTGCACGGCTCCCAAAGTCACTATACTCATCACGCTACTCCTGAAGTCATCACGCGGCTCGTGGAGGCGATTCTTGAAGTCGCCGTGTTCGTTGCACGGCTCCTGAAGGTGCTTTGGCTGGTCCATGCTCGTCGCATGGCTCCTGAAGGCGGCTCCCGACTAGTCCTGTAGCTCCCTAAGTCGGCTGGTGTCGTGTTCATTGACATATGCAACACTAGTGTTCACACAGAGAGAAAAAAAGAGGGGCGGTTGGAGAAAGGAGGGAAGAAAAAGAGGGGAAAGTAAAGGAGAGAGAAAAAAAACTCTATTAAGGATACATTTTTTTAATTTGTCATGTGGCATTTTATCAAATAATTTTATTGGGTGTGGCATAAATAAATCCACACCCAAAATAAAATGGCATCCAACCTAATTATCTCAAGCACAAAGGCCTAACATGTCAAATACTGTGAATATGACGTTGGAGGAACTCAAACTCAAAAACATTTGCATCATTTCCCTGTGTAATTAGAAGACACGTTTATAGAAAGGGAGAAAAATAAAATAAACATTTTTTATCACGTGTTTCATAACTATGCGGGATCGTTACTTCTTTTTTTTTCAAAAGCCAAAGTTTTCACGACAAATTCATGTGCTTAATCACGTGAATTTTATGACTTATTCAAAAGAAATAATTTTATGAATTTTCGTTCTTGCAACAAGGGCCTTCAGACAGTATAAAGAGTGTTTGGGAAATTAATCATAATGTGAAGTTGAAACTTAAACTCTGTAGCACATAAAAGCTTTATAATATAGCAATGAAACTTTAAAATTAGAACTTGGTTCCCAAAAATGCTTGCAGAAAAACTACTAGGTAACTCTGGATCCTTTTCTTTTCTTAGTTGATTAGTTGAAATGCTTATAATTTCATAAACAGTCCTTGAGGTTTACTCTCAGTCTCGGTTTAGTTCTTGACACTTAAAAATCTCATCTTGGTCCATAATCTATTACTTTGTTTTAGTTTTGGTCCCTCTGTTAGTTAGACATTAAATATTCAACAAAAAACTTAAAATGACTCACTGTAGTCTTTAATTAATTACTTTGTTTCACTTTTTGTACCTCGGTTATAACTAAGATTTATTAGGGACTAAAATTTAAAAAATCTAAAGTGAAAAACTAGATATAACCAATTCAATGCATGTAACTAAAAAACAATTTTTGCAGATTGTTAGTGAGATGAATTTTAGTTTATAAAAAGATTAGTTGGATTTTTAATACATGTACCTAAGTATTGTTAATCATGCATTTTAAATAACAAGCTATACATGATTTATATACGTATATTTATATACTGTGCTAGATAATCATAATTTTGAACATTGTAATTATTATATAGACACGTGCATATATAATGTACTGGCATTACACATTCAATTTTACTTTTTTTTGAAAAAAATTAAAGCTCATTTAAAAACAATTTATTAATAATATGGTAAATTGCTTTTTTAATTTTAATTACATGAACCAAAATCGTTGTATTGAATTTCTTGCTTTATTTTTTATTTTTTTATATTTTGATCCTTAATAATACATTGTTAATGGAAGGATTAAATGAAACAAAGTAGAAAGTAATAAATTAAGGATTAAAGAGACATTTTATAAATATTTTGTTCAATATTTAGGACCCTAATAGAATGATCAAAGCTAAAATAAAATAAAAAATTAATGACTAAAATGAAAATTTTTAAACATTGGGACTAAACCGAGATTCGGTACCGTTCGTGAAATTGCCCTGTTCCTAAAATCTGCTGTATTGTTTATGAGTGGAGTTTCGTTTATAAGTCAAAGCGGTCCCAGGTCATCGTGATACTCCAAGGACCAATAGATTCACGGAACCAGAAATTCTAGGTTCGATCCCCAGTGGAGTCAAGTCTCTTTTGTAAATCTCTCGCCCCCCAGCATAACTATTACTATCAACCTGTATCTAGTGGCAATTAAGCCCTATACCCACTTTTTTCATAGTCTAGTTTATTTACATATGACTTTCAACGACGTAAGAGGTTCTACGATCACAACTACTCGCATGATTTGCAAAATATTTTGCAACAACACCGACATTTTATTGAGAAACTAAAAGCGGGGACAAAAAAGAGGGGAAAAAAAAGTAGCAAGTACACAAGGGAATAGACCCAAAACTTGCTTCAGTTCTGAAAGCAGTTTTGCTAATCTAAATACATTCTAGATCTACCCTCATCTGTACAATCCTCTAAACTTGAAGACCACCAATTAAGAGGAAAACCCTTTAGTTTTAGAGAGAAGAAAAAAAGAGTTGAGCACATGCTAGAAATAGAATGGCCCCATCAGTAGCAGCAAATGCCATTTATTGGCATTACTCTTTTCTTTGCTATGTAGCACCTCTTGGGACCAAGAAAAATGCTGGCTGCTCAGGATGTCAAAGAAGTTTCCAAATAAAGACTGCATTGTATTCTGTGGTGGCGACTCGGGTCTAGGAGCTTGGAAGTAATGGATCGAAACAAAAAACATTGCAGCCAGATTTTAATTTCAAGCCTTCTGAAAAGCACGGGAAGAGACTCCGTGTAGAAGCCTTACGAAACCCAAGAAGCTAAGCTTCCCATCTGAATGCCTGATCCAGTCTTGGAGAACTACATGAACAGGTACTGAGGGGCTAAGTCCAAGTTCCTGAAGAAAGGAAAGAAGAATTCATCAAGTGCTTTAAAAAATTTTAATTAAGATTTCATCAAGTGCTTAGGTTCTAACATCTGAAAAGAAGGATTCTACAAAGCAAAATGGTTATTATCCAAAAGCTTTTCTAAAGACTTTTGTGAACTTATAGCATTTCTATAAAGATGCATTTTTTGTGTACGTGCTTGGATGGAGAATTTGGTACTTACTGATGCGAGTTCCTCGATCATAATTGGTCTGTTTCCATCTTTCTCAAACATCTCGTAGGCCCGCCTGGCATGTTGCTCCCAGGTCTCCATTCCTTCCAGCTGATGTACACTTATGGCAGCCGCGCAGAATTCTTCGAAATCAAATTTTCTATATTGAATAGAACTAATCTGCACCGCCAAATGGAAAGTATAAACATGTAGCAAAACACATTTGAGAAATAACCAACAATTAGGACAAACAAAAATAATTTTTGGCATCAGTACCATGTTTACATAATCTGTAACTCGAGAATCCTTCATGGCGTCAGTGGAGTTCTTCCCAACACCCTAATATTTCCAACATTAGTTCAAATAACTCCAAATAACATCAGAATGAAATAACATAATAAGTTAAAGAGAAAAAGCTTACTGTCTTAAAATTCTGCATAGAGATGAATCCACTTTTGTTCGGACCCAACAACGTAAATTGGTCCCGCAAATACGCTAGCTGTGCTACTGATAATGTCTTAGCAAGAGCCTGTCACAGAAGCATAATTATTTTACTCCATTTTATTTATAGCTCTCAGATTTAGGATCACGAGTTTATATCAATTTTATCAAATAAAAAGATAGAATCTCCATGTCAAGTAAATTCTCTAGTTCTGCACCAGGTTACACTGTCCTTATCATGTAATAGAATTGAGGGAATAAGATGTAAGACGTCCAAATAAGAAGCAAAAAGTACAAAAATAATTATTCATGTAATAGATGATAACACTACGTACCCCTAATGCTGATTTTCGTAGCGAAGATGAACATATATAAGCTTTTACAAGCTTGTACACTATCATGTCCGTTGGTACCTTAACGTCGTGATAATTGGCTAACCATGGATGACCTAAAAAAATAAATAAGCAGTTAAAACTCCAGATCACAAAACTTGCTTTATGTGTCTAACTTCACAATGATGGTATATATGTCGTGTCAACTATCTTTTAACCGATACAAGGAAAAAAGAAAACTTCTTGAACATCAAAAAGTATTTCATTACCACAGGTAAAGGTCAAATTAGGAGTCTAAAGAGTTTTGATCACTTCAGTGACTTACTTAGGGCCTGCGCAGCTGTTAGCCTCTTCCGGAAATCCTTGTTTAAAAGTCTCTTTACAAAATCGATTGCATCAGAAGATAAAGACGGCCATGGGGCCTCATCAAAGCTAGGATCTGCCTTGAGAACAGCTTGGAAGATGCCAGACTCAGTTCGTGCCCAAAAGGGTCGACTTCCACATAGAAGGATGTAAGCAATTACGCCGATACTCCACATGTCTGCTTCTGTCCCATACGACCTATGTAGAACTTCAGGAGCGACATAATATGCACTTCCTACAATATCATTCAATCTCTCATCTGCGGCCCAACCCCCAAAGAAGAAAGTTCTGTTAGACCACCCCTCCACTCTTTCAATACAAAGGGTAATTTCAAAAATATAACTATTAGACCAGTCTACTATTTTAATAGGGAGAGAAATCTGAGTTACAATCCTAACCTGGCTTTACATAGTCAGAAAGTCCAAAATCAATGGCTTTTAATGTGGCATTCTCCTCCTTTGATACAAAAAGAAAATTCTGAAGTAGAAAAGAAAAAATCAATGCCAACCAAAGTGCATAGAGAGTGACATATCCACATATGCATAATTAGTTGTACCAACAATCAGTACATTACGCGCATTGTCTTGGTAACTGAATAGTATAGAGGAAATGAAAAATATAAAGAAAGAGAACAACAGAAGTACAATTACTTTAGAATTAATCAAAACTATAGTCGATGCAGCACCAAATGGATTATCCAGAAGATGATAAGTCTTCAAGATGTTCCATTAAAACAAAATTTGAATTGATTTCAATGAAAGTAACATGATGGAAACAAAATTTGAATTGACTTTCAATGAAAGTAACATGATCTGGATACCTGAGTATTGTATCCTCAGGATAGAGAGCGAGAGAGAGAGAGAGAGAAAGATGAAAATCTTCTGTAAGCAAAAATACCTCTGGCTTGAGATCACGGTGAACAACGCCTTGGAGATGACAGAAAGAAACCACACTCAAAATCTGAACCATAACTGCCTTTGCATCTTCTTCAGAATATTTTCCACCCCTAGTGAACACAGCAGAAATATAGCTAGTGAGATAGAAACATAAAATGCCAATAGTTTGCGGTAAAGACATAAATATGTTTTCTTTGGGGCTGAAAGACAAATTTTCATTTTCAAAAAATGGTACCTCGAAAGAATTCTATCCAATAGTTCACCTCCTTTGCACAGCCTGGAAAACAAACATGTAGAATAGTTAACTTAGCCTGTTTAACTAATAGAATAGTTAACTTAGCATGTTTAACTAATAGAGCCAAATAGCTTTTCGAATGGCCTATAACTAAAGTACCAATATAGGGGAAAAAATTGATCGTAAAAGACATTGAAGAGTAAAACTAATTAGGTGACTGATCGCTACTACCCTCATTTAGTGGTGAGAGAAAACAACTTGACAACTTGGCGTGTGGCCAAACGAGCAATGCATCATTTGATCTCTAATTTATAAGGAAATCATTAAGCAGTTACCATATTAATAATGCATCAATTATGAAAAAGGAAAGTCAAAAAGACATGAAAAATCAGCAAAATGAGATGAATATTAAGAATTTCGACATTCTGACATACTCCATCACTACATAAACATTGCCATCGTCTTCATAGGCATCAAAGAACTGCACTAGGTTCTTGTGTCCTGTCAAAGCGCGTAGTATCTTCACTTCTCTCCTGATGTCCTCTATTGCAATTGCTGTCGTCATCTGCAAAGATATCTTTCATGTGAACAAGAGAATACAATTTGATGTCTTCAAGGTCCATGGACAAAAAAGCTAAACTTGTTGTCAATAATTGTGTCTTAGTACTTCAGCCCCAATGTTATGGAAGTAACTAGGTTGTCAATAGATATTTGTATGCAAAACGGCATTAGCAATATAGAGAGGATTACAAAGTGTTTTTCCTTATATGGAATTATGAAGACAACGTCATGATCATGACTGCATAAACAACTACTACTTTTCTCAATTAATCCAAAACAGACGTTAAACTCAATAATCCTTAGGAATCACCAATGTTTCAATGGTTTCACAAATTTAAACCATACATAGATGCTTTAAGGAACACGAACTGTGACATGATCATTGTTATTATAATTATTATCATTTTGCAAATACAATATTTTAATTTACACAAGCCAAAATCAATTAGAGATGACATAAACAGAGCCCACAATGAGAAACTGTCGGAAAAATTCAAATTTCAAGACTAAAACTTCCTCACTCTTTGAAGAAACTTCTACGCATAAACCATTACAATCGTTACATGCAAATCTAAAGACAACTAATCAATAAACCAAAAGAACATGCAAATACAATTTCGCAGTTGAATAGAACACAACGAAATGAACTTAATTTACACAACCAAGATCACAGAAGTTGCAAAACCAACAAAAAAGGAAAAAAAAAATCAGACCTTTGATTTTGGAATGACTTTGACAGCCACATCCAGCCCTTTCAAGCTCCCTTTCTTCGCCTTAGCAGAGCAAGTATACCCGAAATGCCCTCGTCCAACCTCTTCACCAAGCTCATAATGAGATCCAAACTGCTTGGAGAAGCCAAAGTTCTTGTCTAAACCAACATCACACTCACTACCCTCAGGTATTGAGGCTTCATTGGGCTTGATGGATCCATGCCTTCTGGCAAGCAATGCCCTGATGTGCTTTGCAGGCGAAGGAGGCGGGAATGGTCTTTTGAAGATTCTCAAAGGTGTTGAGCTCACACTTGAATTAGAATTAGAATTAGCAGGTGAGTTCTTGAACAGACTTGGAAGAGGACTTGGGCTGTAAAATGGAAAGTTTGAGGATTTTCCTGTCTGTGAATTTGTTGGAGGAAAATTTGAGTCTTGAATTATGGTGGTCTCGGTTTGGGTTTGGTGGGTTTCGATGGGTTTTCCATGACAGAGTCCCATGGAATCAAAAACCCAGAAAAGAAAAACAAAACCAAAAACAAAAGTCCAAGGGATTAGAAATGAAGATCACAGACTTGGAAAGTTAAGAACTTCAGATGGGCAAAAAAGATGAACAAAACAAAAGAGTTCACAAATTCAGACCATAGTTTGAAGCTCAAGAAAGAAATTTTTGGTAAAGGATCAGCACATGAATATGAATGAAATTTTTCCAGGAAAAAACAAATTTCAAGGGGAATTCTGAAGAACCCCAAATGGGGAAAAATTCAAGCTTGGCAAGTTAGAAGGAAAACGAAAAGGAAATCAGCTTTTCAGAATAAACAATACAATGCCATGCCAGAGAGGAGAAACTCATCAAGGGGTGATCAAAAGCAGAAGCAAACTATAGGTGGGGAATATGAAAATGATATGAGAAGGAAAACCCAGTTAAAAAATCAACAAAACAAAACAAAAAAAATTCCAAGAACAAGGAAGGAATAGGAGGTATAAAACACAAAAAGAAGACGTGAGGGAAAAAAAAAATAAAGTGAGGACAAAGATGCTTAGCAGAGGCTGCAAGAAAAAAAAACCCAAGCTTCCACTTTTTTCTGCTTTATGTAAGCTTTTCACTTTTTTCCTTGAGGCTCTTTTTTTTTTTTTTGGGTTGTTGGTTTGTGTGGCGGTTCACTTTTATTAGAGGAAGAAGTCTGTTAGACTGTTACTGTGTTCTTCTTCTTTATTTCTTTCTTTGTGATCTTCTTCTCTCTAATAATAATAATAATAATAATAATAGAAGTGGGGTTGGGCTTCGGTTCCTTCCAGCCTGTCCTTTTTTATTCCAGAAAAAATATAAAAACTAAAAAATAAAAAATAAAACCAAGACTTTAAGATTTATTGCTCCTTCATATGTGAATGTGGACATTCATATATAGGGAAATTAAGCAATCTTCCGACTTTGTGTGATGTTTTTAATTTCAGCTTTGACCTGCTTTTATTGTCTTTGAATAGACCTGTCCGTTTATTTTATTATTATTTTCGCCTTTCCTTGCATATATACTTTTGTAAGAAAATTACAAACGAATTTTTATAACCATTTATGATTTTGAGCCCACACTAGCTTGATCCACAAAATAGATAATTATAAGTGTTGCAATTGTCCCTAACAAAACTTCCATATTTTTTATGATCAAAAGAAGAAAAATGTGAGAATTTCTAGGATGGAGTATGAAAAAACACCTCATGAGTAGAGTTTTGTTCTGAATCTTTTGATCTATATTCTATTAGTTAGTTTTGCATACTTGTTTTTTTTTTTTTTTTAATTGTGATTTTGATGGAATGTAATGTCAAGATACATGCACTATTTGTAAAGATATCTTAGAATAAAATGCTAAAAAAAGAAAAGAAAAAGCCAATCTCTCTTACATTTTTATTCCAATGAGGATACAACAGTGGCTTTTTATCAGTTACAAGTGGCCAAATACGCTTGCTTTTTCTTAGTGTTTTTGCTTTTGGAGATAGCTTAAGCAGTGGGGAATATATTCCTCATCTATGGAGTTCTTCACTCAAAGTTGATTATAAGATTTGATTGTTAATGTCAATCTTTGGCATGGTGAGAAAAACATTACAAACTGAATCAATAACTTTTTCCATCACTAAACCTTGCTCTTAATAATTTGCGGGATACTACGAAACAGATGCTTAAAGTTTTCAAGTCTTGTAATCAAACAATATATCATGGAAATCTAGTCGCATAATTTGTAGGTACGTTGCCCATATCACTTTGGGCTTTTTGCTCAAAAGCAGGTGCAGTAACTTTTATGTCTCTAAATAGGTGTCATGTACAAGCATTAAGGATAAACTTTATTCTTCAAACTAAGCATAATTTGTGAAATTGATATATATTTATTGCCACAATAAACGGCGGTCTTTTATCACTTTGTAGTGTTAATATTAATATTATAAGGTGTTTGGCCAGTGATAAGTGATAAAAACCATTTTTGGAACCGTTTTTATTGTAGCATGTGAAAGTTTTACACTGTAACAAATTTTTTTTACTGTAGCATATGAGAGCTTTATATTGTTCATAACTGAGTTTGTGATATGAATCATCCTTAGTCAAATACCTTTTTAATGGTTAGAGGCGTGATAATTTCTGTTAACCATAACGGTTTTTTTTTTTTTAAATGTGAAAATAACCCGCCAAAAAAAAGGAAAAAGAGGGCAGTGAATGTTAGACATTAGTATGATCAGCAAAATGTTGCAGTATTAGTGGATGGTGACCTATGAACCCTGAAATCCCAGCTCCTTTAGATTTTTCTTTTTTCAGAAGCTAAAAAAGTAACCTCACCTTGTTTATCAACATCTCACATAAGAGTCAATTAAATCAGACTATCTATTAAAAGTCTTTTAATAACCATAAATGCAAAGTGATGATTAATTATCACGAAGTTAGTAAACCTTAATATTTTACGGGGTATGTATAAACATATTTATTCAGAGGTTTATTAATGACAAAAAATGGGGTGAGGCAGGGCTGCAGGCTTGTGAACCAAGCTGAACTTCTGGTACTAGGTAGGTAGTTTCTGCATAGAGTGTGTTTGGAAACAACATTAAAACTTGTAATTGAAATTTGAAAATTGTAGTATATAAGAGTTTTACACTATAACAATTTATGTTTTTCATTATAGCATATAAGTCATTTATACTGTAGCAGTTGAAACTTTTAGTTTCAACAGATTTTCCAAACAAAAGAAAACTTTCCCCTTGAAAAAAGAAAAAAAATTGGTGCACAAAACAAATCAGCAAAAAAAAAAAAGATAAGTCTAGTAACACCATGCAAAAGGTTTTTTTTTTCTCTTGAGATTTTTTTTTTTTGAAAGGTCCTAAGAATTTAAAGGTGAGATATGTAAAAAAAATAAAAAAAATAAAAAAAGAAAGAGAGTACCTTACTATACTAGCACCGTTTTGACTAGTCGGAGTTTATCAAATTCTGTTAAAGTATTATATTGTTGTTAATTTAATGTAACTTTGGTGTGATTTGATGAATAAAAATTATGTACTTGTGATATCCTACCACAAAATTATCCTTTTTTGCTCATGTGTTACTGACTATGAGAGATGATTTTTCTTATTCCTTTTATAGTTCTTTGCAAAAATTGGGATTCAATTGTTTGTTTATCAAAAGATGTTACCAACCACACTACTTTTAAAACAGCCAACTGCATTTTTCATTTATAGTGATGCCTCGAATACATGTTGCAAATAAGTGTGGCGCTCTTTTAGGCATTATTAATTTGTTTGGATCAGTTGATACCATAACTATATATATTAAAATAATTGTGCCGATCATCTAGCTAGCTAGAACCAACTCATAATTTTGAGACAGATAATAATATTTAACCTAATTAAAACTGTACACAATAATGATCCCTTTCCGCCTGGATTTTGCTCTTCTATTGCCTCTCTCCTTACTGTTTTAAAATTTGAGATACCAATCATTGGTGTCATATTTTAATTTGTTATCAAATATATTTTTCTTTTAATATCTACTAATAGAATCTTTTTTGCTATAAATGTTTATTAAACTACCTTCCTAATAAATTTACTTGTCATAATTAAGGTGAGGTTGAAATTCTACAACGAACTTTGCCCAACTAGCTATTTTCTACTTTAGCAAGAAAAAAAAAAGAAAAAGAAAGAAAAGAAAAGTTACTTTCTTTTTTCTTAACACAAAAAGCACTAAATTATGATCCCTTCTAGGAATTAAGAAATGCATTTCGAAATTCTCCGATGATTTTTCTGTTAGCCATTGAAAAACTAATGGGGCAGATTTCATAGTGTTGATAAAATCATGTCCACTTTCCTTCCTTTGATGGTTGGAATCATTAAGGTAGACTTTGGCCCAGTCTACAAAGAAAAAAGGAAACTACCGTGGGTTTGCATTTTCTCTCTCTTTTTTTATATGAATCATATTAAACGTCTCAATTTTACTTTCAATTTTTGAATACAAATTACTATATGGAAATATGTGTAACTACAAGCATAATTTAACGATAGAGTTCAATTTGGCTCCATCTTCAGATAGTCAAATCCACATCCTTAAATCAAGGTATACATAAATAAATAAATATATATATATATAGATAGAGTATGAGATAAAGTTACATCTACACTACCATAAAAGTTGATATAGAAACACTAATTTTTCTTTTTGAATCAATCTCATGTGCAACTCTTTAAACTTTAGGCTCGTTCTCACTTAGCGTTTTGAATTTTAAAAACTCTCATCTTGCCCTATAAATTTTGAAGTAGTCACTTCTACATAACCTATTGTATTTGAATTTTTGTTAAAAGAGACAGAGAGAGAGACGGTAGACTAGGGAAATTAGTCTTACTTAATCTTTTATGTGAGGATTTATGTTGGAAAAGAAAAAAAAAAAAAAAACAAAATAGAAGACTATATGACCTCATTTAATCATCTCTTTTCCGTTTTTCTAAATAAAAGTTGTGACAAAGGAGGCTAAGTGGGATTGATTCAAAATAAATAGACAATTTTAAAGTTTAGGGAGTGAAAATGACCTTATAATTAATGGGCAAAATGTTAATAGTCTTTTTTTTAATGAAAATTAATATTGATATTAGTCAATGGCAAAATAATTTAACATGACAATTTATTGAATATCTGTCCCCGCACTAGATGCAAAGAAAGTTCGCATTGGGTGGGTAGTGTTATATGGAAGTTTTGTGAATTTTTTTTTTTAATTTATTTCATCAGAGATTGTGGGTTGTGTCATGATCAATATGTATATCTAAGTATGCATGTTTGACAACATATCATATATTTATGCAGGTGAAGATTTAAACTTCTTATTTTCTTTGTCCCACGTGTATAGGATAATAAAGAAGTCTAAGTTGAATTTACGAATGACATCTTGAAAGTCCATATATGATATTCAAATGTCAACCGCTAGCTGAACATTGATGACCAAACTAGCAAACATTCACAAATCCTTTCGTACCTTTATTTTTTCCCTGATTTTTTTCCCAACTTGGATTTGTATGAACTATGAGGGCCAGTTACAAGTTCAAGGTCCATATATATATATATATATTTCTTTTTCAAAGGAAACGCCCAAATTTTCCTTTTTTTTAATGAGAATGAGAAAAATTTTAGATTTTTTTAACTTTTTGAAGTAAATATTAAGTTTTGAAAATATTTGTAGTAAATGTTAGATTTACTATAGAAAGAACTTATTTATTGTATAAATAAGAAATATTTACAGTATAAACAAGGAGGTAAATATATTATTTATACAATAAATTTCTTTATTATATAAATATGAATTATTTACACTATAAACAAATCAGTAGATAAATTATATATTATATTTACTGTAAATATTTTCTAAACTTGATATTTATTGTAATTAGTTTTGAAAAATGTAGCATTTCTTCCCATTTTCCTTTTTTTTAGAACAATGACAGAAATAGTAGTTTCTTTAACTTTTTGAAGTAAAGTGTAATTATTGATCTACTCCTTTAATCAATTTATTGTATAAATAAAAATTATTTACAATATAAATAAGAGGGTAAATAAATTATTCACACTATAAATGTGCTATTTACTACAAATATTTTCAAAATATGTGTTTACTACAATTAGTTTTGAAAAAAAATTATATTTACTACAATTGTTTTTCTTTTTATAATGGGAACTCCTTTTTCTTTTTAAATCTAAGTTTTATCACACCTTATTTTCATGTCATTTGATCCAAAAAAAAAAAAAATCTCTTACGTTTTGTAGAATGTGAAAAAAAAATAGATCGAAATTTGACAAAACCAAATTGAAGAGTGTGGACAAACTTAGCATACCACAAAATTTAATCCTAGGAGTTCCTTGAAACAGGTGAAGAAGTTGGAAAAGCTAGTGATTAGTATTTTATTATTTCTATACCTTCTAATCTTCATTAATTAAGAACAAAAATGACAAGGCTATTTAGAGACAAAAACACACAAGAAAGAAACCCTTTTATGGTCCGTACAAATGCTGCTGACAAAAATTGATCACATTAGAAATCTTTGTGCCATGAGAATTTAAATTAAACAGAGAATACCCTTTATTTGATTCACTGTGCAAAGATCATATTAATATTGGGATAAAAAGGTCAACAAGGACTACAATGATTCCCCTTTATTGCAGAGTGGAGCTTTGTGCTAGACAAAAAAAAATTCTTATTCCTTGGTACCTTCTTCTTTACCCCATCTTTATTTTTTTCCCTAATCCAATAGAATAAAGTAGGAATATAAATGGTAGGGAATAAAAGCTGGTCCATACCCGGGTTATTCTTCTAAATAAAAGGAGGGTTTTGTTCTGTGTTGAATGTGAATTAAAAAAAAAAAAAAAAACTGAAATGTGAACATGCAAGAACATGGGGTACAGATGTTTCCAGTCCACTGCTAGAGAATTCCTTGACCAAGAAGAGATTAATAACCAATTTTTGGTCAAAATATTTGTTAGATAAAACTCGATTTGATAAAAGAGTATCCAATGGCAAGCCTTGGCGCCAATCACGAAATGGTTATTTTAGTTGATATATTTGTGTATTGGCCACCACTCAAGTCTAAAAGTGTAATAAAGGTTTTGTTTTATAGGGGGAGAGAGTGTGTAGTGCCCTGAGACACGCAATTATTACGTGTATAATGGCCATTTGGAAACCCTTTACTGTTCTTTTTTCTTCTTTTTCATTGTTGGGGCGATTAGATTGTCTAATAGATAGGGGCTATTTGTCTTTAAGAAAATAAAAAGTAGGGGTTTAATTTAACATTTTGTTTCTTTTCTTATTGCTAGGAAAAATTTATGTCGACATGATACTTTTACACTTCAAAGGAATTTAAGTCGGAAATTTTATTGAAAAAGTTTTTTTTTTGGGTTTTTTTTTGCTTTGATTGTGAAAATTCAGGAAGAATATTGTCCCTGAAATGTAAAATTCACATACTAATAAGAATTAAAACATCACTTAAATTTCATAGTTGACATATTAACTTCCTACTTCTAGCTTTTCTTCTCTTTTTTCTTTTTAAATATGACTTAAAAATTTGATTAGATCATATTTTATAAGGCAAAGTCTCAAATCCGACACCCAGACTAGTCCAACATAGGTAATGTTTTTCATTTAATATGGTAACATTGAGAATATATTTGGGTAAATGTTAATATTATTAGTACTGGATTACATTTAATGGGTAGTTAATCAAATGTTCAAGGAATACAACCATGATGTTATCATGAAGTAAAAATGTTACCCATATTGGAGTGGAGACGTTTTCTATCTTGTTGTAGTTGCGAGTTATTTAAATTGTGGTCGGTGTATCTCCACATTTATGTTTACATGCAATGATATAGAAATTCTAAAAAATACTCATTTCAAAAAAGAAAAAAAATTCCAAGTATTAATTCAATCACATAGGAGACGCTTGATAGGTGGTCGCTAGAGATTAGAATAGATTGAAAAGGAATAGCCTCCATGGGGACTTTTTTAAGTTCTCAGTTCTGAGTGGTCATTAAAATTTAGATTTTTCGCCCATTTATTTGTTTATATATTATCTTTTTGGCGGATGGCAATAGAATGGGTATTCTTATGAGCAGATATGTAAATTGGCTCTGTCCCACTTTATCTTCGGTAATGATATAATTAGGTGACCCACCGAAAGGGAGTTTTCATTTTGTATAAAAAATGGTCCGACCAGTGGTGACAGTGACTGCTTCTTGGGACTTTTTGGTCATTTGGTCTTCTGTAACGCAAGACCATGGCATTTTCCTTTAAAAAAAAAAAAAAAGACCATGGCATTTTCCTTTAAAAAAGAAAAAAGACCATGGCATTTTCATTTTCTCTTGTTTCTCTCTCGCGCGCATTTTCAGCTCGCAAGAGCAACTATCGTGAGACAAATCTGTGCTTTGTTTGTTAGAATTCCATAGGAATTAGAGATTGTTCCTTAAATCTTGCCTACTGTAACACCCTTAAATTTTAAAATAAGATAAATTATATTAAATTTAATTATAAAGTGTATTAATATGATTTTTAATGTTAATTTTAATTATTTAAAATTTTGTTGCATTTGTTATATTTAAAATTTGATTTTTAGTTTTAAAATACCAAATGATATTTTAACACCATATTTTTTCCATATTTATGAAAATGCCTTTGAGCCTTTTATTTCTCTCATTTTCTCTCTCTTTCTTATTTTTATTTTCTTTCCTTTCTCTTTCTCGTTTTTTCTCAGCTCTCTTTCATCTTTTTCTCTACAAATCTCTCTCTCTGTGGCTATTTTTTTTTTTTTTTGCAAAATTTCAATTTCAAGCTCCATTTTCGCTGATTTGAAGCTGAGAAAGAAGTTCAATCCATCAAGTTTTACTTCAAAAAGGTCCATTTAAAGGCTAGCTTTCTCTTTTTCTTCAAAATTTCAAAGTTTTATTTTCAAATTTTCAATCTTTCTTTGATTGTTAAATCCGAACTTTGATGAGCTTAGATAATGTTTAATATAAGTTTATAGGACTTGTTTTACTATGAATCTAAGCTTTATTTAAACAAAAAATGATTTAATCAAGTTTTGATATTTTTATTAGATTTTCAAGTCTATTGTGAAATTGAGTTTAAACTTGGGGAAAATTGTTTGAATCTGTTCTAGTATGATTTTCTAAGCTTTTTATATGATTTTTATACTTTGGGAATTGAAAAATAGGTTTTAATTTGAATTTTGAACTCAGAGAAGCCGAAATCTGAGACCTAGAAATTTTCAAAAATTGTCAGTTTGGCAAGTCAAACTTGATCTTAGCATGCCGAATTTAAGAAGTTTGATAGGCCGGATTCATATCTTCGGCAGGCCGAACTATAGCAGTCCGGTAGGCTGGTGTGGATGTTCCGTAGACCAAACTGTGCAGGTTCGGCAGGCCGACTATAAACTTTAAAAACTGTATTTTTCTTCTAGTTTTCAATGTTTAATGATTTTGAAATGTTTTAAAAAGGATTATGATTTTGTATTAGGATTATTTTGAGTCAAAAAGGCACATTAATAATTGAACTGACATAATGATATTTGTTAAATATGATTTCTGATTTTAAATACAGTTTTCAAAGTTTTGAATGTATATGGAGCTTACGTTGAATTTTATTTGGAGTTTACGTTATTGGAATTTAAATCGAGGTAGGATGTTCCCATCCCTTTCTTTGGCAGCCCTTTTTAAACTGTTTTGGCCAAATGCTTGACCTTTGAATGATTGATGAAAATAATTTCTGTCTTTGATTTTGAAGAATTGTATTTTGATATTTTTTCTATTTTCAAAACCAGCACGGTGATAATTTATCAAGTTTCATTCAAGTAAGTATTTATTGATTTTTGTTAAGATCTTGAGATTTGTTTACGAATGATATTTTATCTGTAACTATCATTTTTAAATAACTTGTTTTTTTTAAATAATTATCCTATTGAGCCTTCATCTCATGTTTTAGTTTTTATTTTTTAAATCCTCCTAGGTTTGAGGAGGAAAAAAGGTCCCAGGATTGAAACTTGGCTCTTTGAATTGAAATGGTATTTTTCTTTGAACTGTTCTATGATACGTGTACTATATGACTTGTTTCGATGTCAGTCTTGATGTAGTTTTCGTCTATGTTAATTGTATATTTTTTATTTATCCTAGAAACGATGATTTTCAGTATTCTTGTCTTATTTTTATTATTGATGTTATTTGTATTTTATTTACTTACCCACCTTTGTGGTAAACACCCACGTGATGGTGAATGATGATAACGTCTCGGTTCCACCTTCATGGCATTCACGTGACAGTGACCGTTGATGATATTTATTTACTTTATATATATATATTTATTTATTTACTTTTTCTTTATTTACTTTGTTTGCTTCTTTAAATTTACCTTAATTTTAACTTCTTTACCTAAAATTTATGGACCCCCTCCTTGGGGCATCACACCCACCCAGCTTCCCCCCCCCCAAAAAAAAATCGTAGAGAAATTAAAGAAAAGAAAATTTTCGATTATATGAAGCTTAAGGCATCAAGGTCTCAAAAGGCTCATTGGTCCATAGCTTTACACGCCACCAAAAAGAATGGAAGGTCTTTGGATTTTCAATGCTCTTGTTAAGTTGATATGTTATCCCAAACTAAAAACGATATTTTACCTGTATTATATTGCAAGACTTTTGTTTGATTAATCAAATGTTTAAGATAATTTTTGGATTTATTTATTACTATATTAAAAGTGAAGTATTATTCAGAATTTGGTTATTTATTTTGTCTTATTGTATTGTTTCTTTTTACCTTTTTATATTTATTTCTTACTACAAGCATATGAAAGAGTAAATATATATAGATTAAATCAAAATAAAAACTTCCTACTTTTCCTTTGCTAGGATTTCTCCTTTTTCTCATTTGCATAAACAAGCAGCCTCTCTTGGGATGGTCATGGGGCTGGAGTCCAGTGCTGTTTTCAAATGGTTCTCCAAACTCGTGGCCCCTCTTGATGGTGTAGCCTAAAATCATGGCATCATTTTCTCCAGTGGTAGGGCTATTCGCTTAGGGTTAGGGGGAGAGATGTTCATGGCTTGGCAGAGGGCTCTTCGTCGCAAATGGGCTGGCTTTCTCCAGTGGCTGCCGTTAGTAGCCTGGCTGCGCAATAGGCACATCTCGTAGAAAGGAGCCTTCTTGTTCTGCTAGTTGAAAACTTTGATCGAGTTTGTGCTAGTGTTCCTTTGGACTCGACGAGAACATGGAGCCACAGTGGTGTTGTTTTCTTGGATTGGTGGAGGACGGCAATAGAAATCCAATCGGGCTCTCCATTAGTTTTCAAGTAGGTTCATGGAGTTCTCATCCTCATTTGACAGTGGTTGGATTATCACTGATGTCTTCATCGTCGACTGTTGGGATTTAGCTATTTGTTTTATGCTTTATGTTTATTAAATAAAATCGATAGTGTTTTCACTGTTTAGAAGTAGACTATTTTTGTGTTTTATTGGGTTGTTATTGTAGTAACAAAGGTGGTCTTCTTACCTCTAATTTTAGTTTGTTTGTCTCTTTCCCTTGTTATCGATGGAATGTGTGCAGGTGTGTAGGTGTATGCTTTATGTATATTTTTAGTGAGGAGAGTTTGGCTTCAGTTGATTGGTCTTTTCCATCGACTGTAATGGGCTTTTGAAAAGTGCCTTTGTCGTGTTTTATTGTATGTATTGAGCAGGCTATTTCCCTCTAGGTCTCAATACTTGATTTAGTCCCCATATCTCATCCTTCTTTATTGGTGGATCTATTCAGTATTTGGGATCTCATTCATCCACAATGGGTGGTTCTATTGTTGAAAAACAAGTACGCATCAGTTTTTAAAATTTTAGTTAAAACTTTTTTTCAAATCAAGTTAGATTTACTATGTATATAAATTAATAAAAAATCTTTCGTACATTTTATTAGGCTAGAAAAACCGTAAGAATTGCAACAAGATACTAGAATTACTTTCTCTTTTTGTTCAAATTAGTGATACCAAACTTCATTTGCCTCAAGGTGACTTTAAGGCCATTCCTTGGAACCACCATAGACGCTACTCAAAACCTTGGACATTCATCAAACTTGCACCCTCTTTCGTCATCATTTAAGAACCATGAGAACTTACGCTAATTCCTAAGAATATCCATAACCAACTCCGAAACCATCTCGAGTTCGTCTCAGGAGCACATTTTGGAAATCTAAAAAGCTTTTAGATTTCATATCACCATTAGTGGGCCTTAAAGCCCAAGCATTTAGAAACACTTGAAGCCATCTTTGGGGGCGACTTGAGTTTTGCTCTAGAGCTCTAATAAGAGCCGTCATTGGAGACAACTCTTTAACCCCCTTCTAGAGTCTATGCCTCGCTTACTTCTTTGAATTATCAAGCTTTGAACCAGTCCTCTATCAACTCTTCTGTTACTCCTTCCTCCATTACGAGTCCACGTTCTTTCTAATTGTTGTTGTCATCGTCGTCGTTTGGCAAAAAGTTGTGCCTAAAAGCCGCTATTCGTCGATCCTCTTTGGGCCTAATTAACTTCGTTCCCAACTTGGAGGCCTTGCTTTTGTCATCTTCGATAGATCAAAGAATCACTCGGCCATGTTGGAATCACTGCCAACGAACCGGGAAGTACCATGTTTGCTACCCCAACAATATAAAATTCATGGGTGATAACGAGTTGATGATATGCCTATTAAAGTATTATCCAAGATTAAAGGAGATCTCTATCATTTAATTAAGTGCTAAAGTTTTTATAAAGAGGAGTTGAATTACGTAAAGACATAAAAACAAAAGAATTAAGAAGGTAAAACATATTAATAGCCTTAGGCCGATTATGGATATCCCATTATGATTTCATTTATGTATTGGTGATTGATGCACGATGAAATAATAATGTGCTTTGGTAATATGTACTATAACTCAAGAGTTTACTTTTGAGCTTTTTATGAAGGAGCTACAAAGGCCAATAAATAAATAAATAAATTATGAGTCAATTTACCTATTATATTATTAGTTTGAATTATATATATCTATCTCGGATCTCATTGCTAGCTAGGAAAAATAATAAAAAAAAGATTTGTAAGCATTTTTTAGACTCCTAGCATAAAACTTTATGTGGACCTAGCCTAGGAAGCAAGAGGAGATGTACCTACTAGGTCTTGTGAAGAGATCGGCATGAACAACCCTTTCAGGATCTTTGGATGTGCAACACATATGGTAAGGAGAGGTTTAAATTGATTAACGATTCAATTGATATAATTATTAATTTTAAATCGTAGGCAAAATTAATTTATCTTTTACAGAGTAGATAAGTAATTGAATTTCATTAAATTGATTAATATTTTAGATCATTAAATAATTAAATTGATTAGTATTATCTAAGATTAAAAGAGATAATTAATCTACTTTTCTAACACCTCTTTTAAAACTACCCTTATTTAACATTTGACATTCAATAACCGCTCATTACACCTCCTCATTATTCCAACAACATCCTTTAAAACTTTCTTTTCTTTTACCACCCAAGAAAGATCCCTCCCTAATCCCTCCCTACCCCTTGTTTACCTTTACCACAATCTGTAAACCCAGAAGTAATATGACCACGTATATTTCTAACTAATAGTTGTTTGATTTGTTATCGATTTATCATCATTGTTTGATTAATTATACGTATCATTATCCACAATAAGTTTACCACCATTCTCTCACGTATTTGAAGCGCAAGAATTACAAAACATTACCAATAAAAAAATAAAGAACAAATCTTAGGTCTCTTCTGGTGGAAATTATAATTTTTTGGGGGATAAATTTTAGATTCGAGCTTATTACTCCTTTGATTTATATCATTTTTAGAGAGACCTTGCAGTGGGATTAGTTTCTTCTTTTTTTTTTGTTAGGGCTTGATAATTATTAAAATAACAAATATTTAAATATTTTTTTCTACCTAAGTTATTCTCCTTGGATTTGTTGTACAAAGATTAAAAAAGAAAAGAAAAGAAAAGAAAAGGGCAATGTGTTTATATGAAGCTAAAGAATTTTTTAGTCATTTTTGCACTTAATTGTAATTTTACTTGAGCCTCTTTTAGTAATTATATAAAATGTTAGAACAAGGTGTAAGAAAAGTAGAAAGAGGGATGGCAATAGGCTCCTCCTTAATTAATTGTTCATGACAAGGTGTTTGGGTCAAAATTCTATCAAAGGGACTCAGGAATTGAATAAACCTCAAACAAATTCTTATTAATTCTCAAGTCAGCTAAAGTGTTACAAATGATTAGATTTTAACCCTCATTTATAGGCGTTGGGGGTGTTACAAATATCAAAATAACTGATTTAATCTATATCGTTCTTATTAACCACCTCTCTCAGGGTATTTAATTTGTTTACATCTTTGTACTTACTAGTTCTTTTTAATTGTTCTAATTCTGAATTTCCTTTCCAATTCTTTAGTTATGCACCTGGCTCAGTTCTAATTTCACTTCTAGTCTTTTAGTCTAATGGCATTGTTTCATATTCTTAACTTTGCATTTTTTTAAATACTTTCATATTCATTGCCGTATTTATTTCATCGTCATTTGAACTACAAATCGCCCCTACATTAGCCCCCTTTCTAATAAAATCAAAAGTTCATACAGCTTTGGACTTTTATAGGAAAACCTCTGTTGTTTCTTTTCAAACATCGTGCCTCTCTCCTTGGGTCCCAAGTTTCACCTTTTAAACTTCCCTGCAACCATGTCTTCTCTTTCTAAACCCGACCATATTCTTTGACAAATTTGCACATAATTTAGCATTCCAAATACCATTTCTATTGATTTTCTTTCACCTGGGGCCAATGTATTCTAGTGAAGGTATTGTTCTTGATCAAATCACCGTTTTGATTGAATCCTCACCACATTAAAATTTCCTTTTTCGAAACTTTTCGTTGAATTTTTCTAGTTTACAAAGGCTTTTCTTTGCAATTACTCTACACTGCTTATCGTATTCTCTCCTGCCTTTACAATATTGCTAAAGTTTGTGTTTTATCACCATTCTCAGTTCCCCTTATTTTCCACTATTACCATTTCTTGAGACAGAAGAACGTCACCTATTTTCTTCCACGGATAATTGTGTGAAATTAATGTTAGAATGTAATATTTTATATACTATTTATGATTTATTCTGAGTGAACTAACGTTTTATATAGCCATGTCACAGGTAACATAATAAAACTAACTTTTATTTATGTCAAATTTTTATACTAAAGTAAAATTACGAATAATTACATGAATTTAATACTTTTTATATTTCTAATTTCCTTAGTTATTTTTGGTATTATGTTCTAATTTGTATGTTATGTGACAATATCCTATCCTCTTGTTTGTATAATTAATTAGTTATATATGTATTTTATAAAAAAGGTATATTATTTACTATGATATGTAATATTATATATATATATATAAAGCATAGAATTTTTTTAAAAAAGTTGTTGTCGTGAAAAGCAACTATATATTACTTTATATAATATATCATATATATTATAGGTTTTAATAGCCATGAGTGAGGTTGCCGTGTTTAAAAAAAAGGAAAAAAGAGAAATGGGAAACTTCTTATTATATATATATATTATAACGAAAAACAAGAAAAGTTATTGAAAAAAATTGCCATGTACGATAGGAAAATAAAAATAAAATAGAAAACTTATTTAACCTAGGACTAGGGTTACTTATTATTATAAATATGTGGCTTCATGAACACATATTATTCCTATTCCTTTTTCTTGCCTCTATCTTTTTTCTTATTTCTCTATACTTTTATCCTCTTTTTTCTTTCCTGAACCTCATGCACCATTAGTTTGGAATTTTGTTTTCTTCAAAATTTTCTCTCTGAAACAATTCAAGAACACAAAATATGAATTTATTTATGTCTATGATGCCTTGGTTTCGTCAATGGATATATTTATAGTTATGTGTGTTCGGTATGATTGGGGTTTGAAATTTGGGGTATGTTGTTAAATTAGAATATGCGGTTTTGGTTTCAGTTGTTGAATTTTTGTGATATGGCATGATCGTAGTGATTTTAATTATCGGAAATGTTTAATTTTATGATGTTCACGTTGTGTTTAATTTTTAGAGTTGCATGCGTTTGTTACAAATTTAATATATATTTTTTGTTGTTTGAATTTGATATGAGAGTTCAAGGATTCACTTGTTTGGTAAATTCCCGATAATATTTTGAATCTAAATGATTTTATTTTGCTATGATTTTTGGATATGACTTGTATATATATGTTATGAGTGTTTGGAATGTTTTTATAAATTTTTGTTCAATATATTTTAAATGTTATGAGCTTTCAATCAAACATTGCTCATGAATTTTTATTTGCTGGTAGGTTTGTATTTGCATTTTGTAGAGTCTGTTTTATGGGACAAAAAGTGTCTCTTGATTTTGTAAAAAATTTTAAGTCATTGTTGATATGTTAGCTAAGTGTATGTAAATTTTGATTTTTATTTCTTTATTATGTTTTAAGATAAAATTCGTTGATCGTCGAGTACTCAGTAGTTATGAATGTCTGTTTGATATGCTCTATATAATTTGTGAGATCATAAATCATTACTTTTAAATATGTTTTTCATGATTTATTATTTTTCTATAGTTTTAACATGTCACATACAAATCTCATAAGCATGTCATGCATATTTGATTTTATAAAAATGTTTGAATGAAGAGTGTTTTCCGTTTAGCATGTTTGATGTTATTATTAACTTTACATTCAAATGTGTGTTTTGAATTATTCCAAATTTATTTAGAGTTGAATTTTGGATATGTTATGCTTTTATGTGTCTATCATGTATGGTAATTTTTGGAAATTATTTTACAATATAAATTAATTCTAATTTTTAATAAGCTCTACTCAGTGCCCAAGTTTTGCTGACAGATTTTGTAGTGTTGAATATGTGACTCATTTAAATTAACAAATGAAATTTTTATGGCTAAAGAAAAATCTGAGTATTATTTACATGTGTTACCTTTATTCCTGCAAAATTTTTGTTTCCTAATTAAATGAGAATTGAAAGATATAAGGTGATAAATCCTTGAAGGTTAGTTAGTTTTTGTGACTAGCAGATTTACTTGAATGTTTTGAAAATTGAAAAAAAAATGTATTTTGGATCAATATTTTCAAGAGAAGAAAATTTGAATGATGTTTTCATATATTAGCTATGTTGTGGAAGAATTTTTATGATTTTGTCTTGCTCATGAATTGAGATTTAATTCTCTAAGTGATTAAAGATCAAGTTTCTTGCTTGTATGTTAATTGACTCTAAGTGTACATTGATGAATTAAAGATGTTCTATTTCATTAAGTATGATGTCAAATGATATGTTACTATGTTAAATGATATTGTAAACATGAATAATAATTTCATGTATTATCTAAATGAATGACATGAACACACAAAAAGCGAGCACACCAAGAACTGCCGCTCACCCAACATAAGGTTTACTAAGCTAACAACTCATGTAAGTATATTCTCACTTGCAACATGACAAAAGTTTACAAAAAAGTTTTTAAGAATATGTTTTTTTGATGATTTTTAAGTTTGTTTTTACATATTATCTTCTCATGAAAACTCTTATTACAACAAAAAGATTTAATGGATGTTTCAATAATGAGGTATGTACAAAATATATCTATATATATATATATATCACATAATTAAAGCATTGTACACTCTATGTTTATGTTTGACCTACAAGGTAGACTTGTTACCTTTAGGATTAACTACCTCACTCTTCTTGTACAACTATGTTTATATTTATGGTGTAAAGTTTAGGCCGTCAAAGATAAAATGGATAATCTTTTAACATCAAAGTTTAAATGAAAAGAAATGTTCTACATAAACGTGCGTCTCGTGCACTACTATGATTATGATTAAGAAATTATGTGATGATTTTTATGAAATGTTTTACATTGTGAGTTAGAAAAGTGTACTTATTAAGATTATGCTTATTTAGTTTATATCATATTGAAAATAAAGGAAAACAGATAGGTTGAATAAGATAGAGGACAAAGACAAGCCTATGTGCAAGGAGTCAGATTGAAAAAAGTGTCATGTCATGAAAGGAATTCAAACTCAAACAATATTTAGGTGATTATTGTTTGCACTTTTATTTGTTTGAGACCCAGCTCTATTAGTATGTGTTCTTCTGAACTTATGTTTTATTGAATACAAATTTGTGTTTCTAGATTTTGGTTTCCTGGTTTTATTTTATAGAAACTACTTTGCTCCATTTATTCCATTGTAGCTTGTCTTAGTTGGATATTTTGTTTTATTTTAATAAACTATTTCTATAGGTGGTTGGTTAGTGAGCGCCTTTGTTGTTCTGTCAGGCTAATCGAGGAGGAAAAAAAATAAACCAGTAAGTAGTTATAAAAAATGGATTTTTTCCTGAGATATTTCTTTAAGTGTTTTTTTTTATTGTTTTGAACTTCTTATCGGTAAATATTAAGTCTAACGGTAAATGAAATTATCCTTGTAATGTCCGTAAGGGGACGTTACACTTATGGCTTAAGCTAGAGTATGATTTAATCAAAGGAATTATCTCTTTTGATCTCCCTTGTTGGGACAAACTTGCCTTAGTCATTGGTGGCAATTGGACCAGTGATCCCAATTGTTCCATTGGCAACCGCTTTCATTAATCCAAGATTTCTAATCCTTCCTGGTCTTAAACTTTAGGAATTTATGACCTTGACCTCTTTAAGTGATTTTTGTTCTCATAGCTAGGCTGGGTCTAGAGCTCTTATTTTAGAGACTTTGATGGATTCAGATCATCTCGCTCAGCCTAAAGTTTACAAAGAGCTATGGGAATCATATTCTTCTACTGTTGATTTTGATTGGGATAATCATAAATCTCTCATTAACTTGTGCCATTTAGCCACTCTAATCCCCACCTATCTGGAACCAACAGTAGAGAAAATCAAATTTGATGAAGAAGATCCAAATCGTTGGATTTATATTTACCCATTAACCCTCTTTTTTTAATAGAGTTAGAAACAAGAAAGCTTTCGAGAATCCATTACTTATTCCCACTGACTAGGACCCTTAGTCCAAGTGTTAGATTCTTCTAGTTCTTTTGGTGATTTAGTAATGACAGATTCCTCTCAAGGGAGCTTCCCTTTGCTTTTTGAAAACTTGGCACTTGGTCTAGTTTCAAATCTTGTTTATTCTTCTAGCTGCATCTTGCCTAGTAATTGAAGGGTTCTCCTTAGAGGAAATTCTTGCGTTCTTCTACTAGAGGTTGCAATTCTTTTTTTGCTCCTTCTACACACCATTATCAATAGAACCTTCAAGTATTTGACTATGGTAACTTTTGCCCTTCTGATGAGCCTCCTCATCAATCTGCTATGACTCAAACCAAGCTTGAGTCTTTAAGAGCTATTGATTCTCCTTCTCCTTTATGCCAAAGATCTCATAGCCCATTCAGGCAGTTGTTAGACTTAGTGCCCTAAGGACTAAACAATGTCACTGTTTTTGGGACATTTGATTACTAAAGAATTTATTATTTATGTCATGTATCAATATTGTCCTTTTTATATTCATTTATGATAAGCAAATTAAAGTTTGAGACTATCATTCTAAACCTTTAAGATCATTCATATCATGGAAAGATTATGTAGAGGACATGAATCTAAAGGTGATAGTCTAAATGTAATGGTCCATAATTAAGGGAATAAAGTTGGATGCTTTATTCATTTTAAGATTGTTATATTGTCTATATTCTTGATGGGAGATGACTTATCTTGGTCATTAGAGTTAGAACTACATGAGTAGAGACATTGGTATATTGTCATTGGTGACGATATGTTGGATTAGGACTAAAAATGAATTGATTTAATTAGTAATTCTATTTGAATAAATCAATTCACTTTAGACAACCATGTATATTACATTTTTATCCTGAAATCGATTGACTAGTTTGTATTCTTGACTTGTGTCATTTGATGTGCCAAAGGTTGACATTCTGAATTAAACGAAGGTAAACATACTAGTACATTGGAGACTTGATTCTTCAATGACTTAGACTCGTTATTCCTAGATATAGAATCCATAGCTCTTTAGTAGAGTTAATGATATCCTCTTATAAGAATTATCCTAGAATTAAAACTGGAGCGCTCAGTTATTTAGATAAATTTCTTTCACCTAATGATTTCCTATTTGTATTGGTTATAAATAGTAAGTATTGCAATGGTAAGATAATGGAACATAAGATAAATATAATCAGGAAGGTAAAACGAAACTTGTCCTCAAGCCGATTATGGATACCCTATAGGGATGTTACACATCATATTATGTCATGAATGAAAAACTTATTGGAGTTTTGTAATTTTGAATATAGTTCAAGAGTACATCTTTAAGCTTTTAGTGCAGTAGTATTAGAGTTGATAATTGTAAAATAAACGTGTCTAGGACATGTCATTTTATAATTATAGGAGCTTGATCTATATATGGCTATTGGGTCTCCTCTACTAGCTTATATATTTTTCTATAAGGATACAACGCGTTTTTGCTACAAATTGGTAATATATGTTAATTCTATGATTGGTTAAAGTTTGGTTGATTATATTTTAATAATTCATGTTAGTTTGTTGGTTGAATTAATTCCACGAATTAACTCAAGATAAATGTGTTGAATTATTTATCTTTATTTTATTTGATGTTAAATTATAGATATATGACTGTTTTAATTAGGCAACTTCTATATTGAGTTATTTGAATTAAACCTAAGGCTCTATGAAAGATGTTCGAAATAAATAACATTGGTATGTGTCCAATCAAGCAGGAACTAATCGACCGGTGGCTTGGACCAGTCGACCAATGCAATAAAGACACAAAGGGTTGCTCTCTGCCTTGGACCAGTTGACCAGCTAGCGTCGCAGACTTACACGTTTTTAACTTGTTTTGATGTGAGTTTTATCCTAGATATGAATTTAGAAGTTGTTCTTGGTTAGAATTGACGCCCAACCTATCACTTTAAAAAAGAAAACTTATTCCTATTGTTTGGTAGATCACTTAAGAAATTTGGAGAAAGTTTTCTAGTTAAAGAAACTTTGAAAAGTTTTCTAGATAAAGAAACTTTGAAACTCCTTAGAATTATCGTTCAACATTAAGAAAAATTATTATTGGTTGTGGCTGGAAGGAGGTTCGTTGCCAAGAGGAAGATTGAATGACATGTGCCCACTCGCTCTTCTATCATGGAAAAGTGAAGGATAAAGAAGACCAGTTGACTAAGACTCTTTTGGACACAACTCTTGTAGCAGTTCCATCGAATTAATTCTACCAGAAGTGTAGTTACCGATTTCCTAAAGGTATAAAGATCTAAACATAATCTATCATATATAGTATGCCTAACTCGATTATGTGAAATGAATTTATTTGAAAATTCTTAAAATTCCGCTGTGTACTTATTTTCTAACAACAATGCCCTACTTGTCTGGCTAATAAACTCTCTAGTTCCCTTTACATGCATGCTCTACTTGAACCATGGATACTAAACATTGAAGAATTTGGTGGTTCAAAGGTCTTACGCACTCTTCTTTAGACATCAATATTGCTTGAATTCTTGGTCCTAACATGGATACTCCAAAAGACGTTCGTAGGCAGCTCACCTATGAGCATTCCAAGCTTGTTGACATTGGCGAAATCGATATTTGCCATGATAAGAACATTGTCCTTGACTGGCAAGTAGGGGCAAGAAGTTTGAAGTTAAATGGCATTTTGAAAAGGGTTATGCCAAGCATCAAAAAATTGCTAAAGATGACACTGTTCGAGAAGGGCCTTTGGAAGAAACTAGAAAAAGATCTTCAACATCTTCAAAACTCAAATTCCTCTTGCCCATCTAGTTTTATCCAGATTCATTATCAATCTACAACTTATTCTTCCATGATTGATGATCTTCAAGCCTAGGTTTAGTATCTTTAAGCAGAAAATGAAAAACTTCTACAACAAAAGGCAATTCATTTCAGTGCCATCTTAGATCTAGTGAAGCAAATTAGGGAGTATTATCAGTAGTTTGATTCTGTCATTGAAGCCAAAATATCTAAGGACAAATATTCCATGGAGAACTCCTTTCATTGTTGCTTAAAGAATTCTTTTGCTTCAAGAGATATTAAAATTGAATGTTTAAAGATGAACTCTCCCTATTCTATGGATTTACTCCTATTTTGGTTCAAGTCACCAATTCTGATGCTTCTACTTCTATGACCATGGTATGATTGAAGCTCGACATCAAAAAGAGATTTTGGATATGAAGTTCAATTTTCTACTTAGTTTTCTTGTTTCAAAGAAGAATACAATGCCTCTAGCAATATCAAAATTTGCTAATCATTTGAGATGGGCTTCGATCAAGAGCTTCTTCTAATAAAAGCAAGGGATTTCAATTCTTCCAAGGACTTCTTTGATGCCATGATGGTTGATTATTAAGTTCTTACTACCCAAAAGCTAAATTTGAAGAACAATTTTGCCTTATTGTTTATATTCTTTTGATTCTTTTGCTTGTTCTTATTTCTTTTATTCTTGTTCTCTGGTTCTGCATTCATTCTTCACTCACTCTATATCTCTTTAGGCTTTTGGCGCCACCTTTTAAATATTCAAATTCAAATTTCAAATTTTAACTTAGACTTCTTGGCTTAGGAAACATGAAACATCATGTCAAAGATATAGTTAAAATAATCCTAATTTACAGCTCTGATTTGGTAAATTTTAATTCCTTCTTTTAATAATTATGTCTTTCCAATCATCTTGCCATTTACTTATCTTCTAATAGACAAATAAGCAATTTCCTTTTTTGATTTTGGTGCCCTCATTTTCCTATAAACATTGCCTCGTATAATTCTACCTTTCTGATTTAACTTTGCCCTTTCTCCTTTGTAACACCCTTAAGTAGAGGTTAACAGTTTTTAATAAATTAAATAAAGATCAAAAAATAAAAATATAACTTTAAAAAAAATTTACCTAGGACTTAAATGAAAGCTCTCAAATCAAAATAAAAATATAAACAACAAATAAACTACAATTTAATGTTGCACATTTAATTTAATAATATAAAACTATCATCATCATCATTCCAACCCCTATACATTTTAATACAATCATGAATAGTAACATACGATGCTTACATTATCATGAAGAACATTATTAATGAATGAAGAGATTCTAATTGAGTATAGTTTTATAACTTCGACAACTATGTTTCTCATCAACTATGTTTCTCAACATTATTCATCAATATTATCATGTTCATTTCTGATAAATATCCTTTGATTATTCTTACCAAGTTCTACACACACACACATATATATATATACATATTAGACTAGGATTTAACAAGGTTCATATGTATCCACTGTGTAATAGAGTATCATATCACTCAACTTAACAAAGCCTAAATGGGCGCTCTGTTGAAAAAAATAATACGCAACGAAAGTTTAAAAATTTACATTAGAGTAATTTCTAAAACACAAGTTTGACATGCTATATGCATAAATTAACCAGATCTTACTAACCATTGTGTGCCAAAGAACCCTCACAAAACGTGAAGAGAAGTAACGTTCTAGAAGAGCCTCAACCAACTGGTTTTCTTTGCTATTCTCTTTCCACGACTGGAGTGAGTGTGGGCTCACATGTACAGCTCTTCCACTAGGTGACTCTCATTCCAACCAATCGAGAGAACCCAAAGCAAGTGTTTGTTATTTGTGAACAAAAGCTCTCAGGGAGTTTTTAGATTCTCACTACAAGAGTATCACTCTTAATCTCTCAATTGACCTTAATAACTTGTATGACTTACCCCCTAAAGAGGTTGTGCCTAGGGTCAGTCCTTATCAGATTAGGTCTCAAAAACTCGAAACTGAATCAAGTTCAAATCAATATCTGATAAGATCCGTGTGATCTTATCCATCGCTGATCAGCTGGCCGAACCACCTGATCGGCAGGCCGAACAGGCCCCATCGGTAGGCCAAACACGTCCATCGATAGACCGAACTGCCGAATAAAAATCTTGCGAATCTTTTATTTTCCACCTGAGATTCTATAGGATAAAGTCTCAGTTTTAATTCAAATAACCCAATAGAGAAGTTATTTGATCAAAACAACATTATCTAGATAATCTTTAAGAAAATAAATCAATTCCTAATAATTCTACAAGTTTATCTTGATCTAATTTATCTAAAATTAAATCAACCGATAAACAGACAAGAATTATCCAATCCTTATAATCCAACAATTTTATCTTGAATTAATTTTTATCACAAAATTAATTCAACCGATAAATAGACATGAATTATTTGATTCTTCCAAATTTCAACCAATCTAATAAATTCGACATAAGTTACCAATTATTGGAAAAGCACGCCGTGTCGTTACAGGATGTTGTGAGCTAGCAAAGGGGACCAAATGGACCTGTATAGTTCAAGCTCCTGATAATTACGAAACCTAATATCCCAGATATACATTTCATAATTATCAACTCCAACGCTACTCCACTAAAAGCTTGGAGCTGCACTCTCAAACTACATAGAATTACGAAGCTTGTATAGCTAAGTCTCCATGACATATCATAGTGTATCGTATCCCCATATAATAATCCATAATCAGCTTAAGGACAAGTTCTGTCTTACCTTCCCGATTATTTTTATCTTATGTTCCATTATCTCACTATTAGAAAACTTACTATCCAATGACAGAATACCATTTGGTTACACCTATGTATCCAAATGGTCGAGCGCTCTAGTTTTTCAATTACAGGATAATGCATATAAGAGGATATCATTACTCCTAAAGAGGAGCTATAGATTCTATATCTATGAATAACAGGTCTACGCTATCAAGAGTCATGCCTCCAACTTACTGGTATGCACACCACTATTAAGATGTGGGTGTCACCCTTTTGTACATCAAAAGACACAAGCTAAGACAACGGGCCCACTATTTATCTCAGGATTAAGATACAACACAAATGATTGTCTAAAGTGAATCGATTTGCCGAGACAAAATTATTAATCTAAATCAATTCACTTTATGTCCCGATCCAACACATTGTCACCTATGACAACGTACCAATGTTTCTATTCATGGAGTCCACCTCCGATGGTCAAGACAAACCATCTCCCAATTGTGATATAGGCAACATAACAATCTTTACATGAATAAAGCGTCCAACTTTATTCCCTCAATCGCGGATCTTATGTTTTAGACCATCAACTTAAGAGTCGTGTCTTTTGCATAATCTATCCATCATATGCCCAATTCTTAAAGGTTTAGACCGACAGTCTCAGACTTTTGTTTGCTTAACATACATTCAACAAATATGAACGTAAAGAGGACAAGATTTGGTATATAAATAATAAATAAAATCTTTATTGAGAAAAATGTCTCCAAAAACTTATTACATTTTTTACTCCTTAGGGCATACATGTCTAACAATCTCCCACTTACACTAAGTGAGTAAATACGACAAATCTCGCATTCCCATAGCTTCCACATGCTTCTCAAAAACTCTCCCAGTAAGTGTCTTCATAAATGGATTAGCTAAATTGTCCTCTGACGCGATCTTGCACACTGTGACATTCCCGCCTCAACGAAGTTTTTTATCACATGATACTTACGATCAATATGCTTAATTTTCTTATGAAATCTTGGTTCCTTAGCATTTGCTACCGCTGCACTATTATCATGGCACAATGATACCGCCTTATCCATACTAGGAACTACCTCAAGATCCCTAAGGAACTTGCAGAGCCACACTGCTTCTTTTGAAGCATCACTAGCTACCACAAACTCGGCCTCCATCATTGAATCCGAAGTGCAATCTTGCTTAGCACTTCTCCAACTGATGGCACCATCGCCCAGAGTAAACACAAAACCCGAAGTAGATTTCCTAGAATCCAGACAGTATTGAAAATCTGAGTCAGTATATCCTAGAGGAGTCAAGTCCTTACTCGAATACACAAGCATTTACCCTCGAGTCCTTCTCAAGTACTTGAAAATATGCTTTACTGCAACCCAATGGTTTGATCCTGGATCCGCCTGAAATCAGCTTACAATCCCGACCGCATAACTAATATCTGGTCGTGTGCAAAGCATGACATACATGAGACTACCTACTGCCGAAGCATAAGGCGCCTTCTTCATGTATTCTCTTTCTTCATAAGACTTTGGAAAGTCTTTCTTAGAAAGAGTAATTCCAGACTTAGATGGTTGCCCACCTTTCTTGGAATCCTACATTGCAAACCTCCTGAGAATTTTATCTATGTAGCTGGCCTGTGATAAAGCTATCATTTTGTTCTTCTTACACCGAAAGATCTGGATACCGAGAACAAAATTAGCCTCACCCAAGTCCTTCATGTGAAACTGCTTGATCAACCATAATTTGACCGATGACAATGCCCCAATGTCATTACCAATTAGCAGAATGTCACCTACATAGAGCAGTAAAAAAACCACCTTCCCATCCTTAATGTGTTTGTAAACACATGGCTCATCCACATTTTGTAAGAACCCATAAGTCTTGATCACCTGATCATATCTTATGTTCTAAGAATGAGAAGCCTACTTAAGTCCATAAATTGACTTTAGCAGCATACAAACCTTACCCTCTTGACCCTTGGCCTTGAACTCGTCTGGTTGTTCCATATAAATGGACTCATCAACATAGCCATATGGAAAAGCCGTCTTGACATCCATCTGCCAAATCTTGTAGTCGAGAGCGGTAGCTATGGACAAGAGAATCCAGATGGACTTAAGCATGGCTACAGGTGAAAAGGTTTCCTCATAATCCATTTCTTCCTTTTACGTATAACCCTTAGCTACCAGTTTAGCCTTAAAGGTTTCGACCTTTCCATCTTGTAGATCCACTTACACCCTACGGGTTTACCCCTTCGGGAAGATCCACAAGCTCCTAGACCTGATTAGTCTCCATAGACTTCATCTCTATGTTCATGGCCTCTGTCCAGAGTTTTGAATCAACATCCTCCATAGCTTCTGTGTACGTATAAGGATCCCTATCATGTTCATCCGTTAAGCCAAGAAGACCTCCCCATTGAACATATAGCTCTCAGGTTGATGCCCGATCCTCCCACTACACCGAAGCCCCTAAGGTTGTTGTTTAGGTTTGTTTAGTTTTTCTACACTGATCGGAATGGTTTCATTCAGAACCTCTAGAGTGATCAGATCACTCCTTAACTCCTCAAGCACCACTTTGCTTCGAGGTTTAAAGTCGTCCATGTAACTTTCCTCAAGGAAAGTTGCATTAGTTGAAACCACGACTTTATTTTCCTTTGGGTTATAAAAATAACCCCATTTAGTCCCTTTTGGATATCCTACAAACACGTAAACTTCCGAACGTGCTTCCAACTTATTCGGATCCTGAAACAGGACATGAGCCGGACATCCCCATATGCGAATATGGTTTAAGGATGTCTTCCTACTTGTCCACAACTCGTGAAGAGTTTTAGGGACCGATTTTGAAGGCACATTGTTCAAAAAATAACATGCGGTTTGTAGTGCATATCCCAAAAAGGAGAAAGGCAGTGATGAATAACTCATCATGGACCTAATCATGTCTAACAAAGTCCTATTTCTTTTCTCCGCTACGCCATTCTACTGCGGAGTGCTTGGCGCAGTCAAATGGGATAAAATCCCATTCTCCAATAAGTGTTCCAAGAACTCATCAAAAAGGTATTCCCCACCTCGATCGGATCGAAGTGCCTTTATGGGTCTACCTAATTGCTTTTCCACTTCAGCCCGAAACTCCCTGAACTTGTCAAAAGTTTTGCTTTTATGGTGCATCAGGTACACATACCCATATCTTGAGTAATCGTCAATAAAAGTGACGAAGTACTTATACCCTCCTCATGCCGGATGTTCATCGGTCCGCAAACATCACTATTCACAAGTTCAGAACCCCTTCGGCCTTATTGCCCTTAGACCCAAATGGTCTTTTGGTCATTTTACTCTCTAAACAAGATTCATATTGAGGTATAGATTCCATCTTTAAGTGACTTAAAGGTCCATCCCTTACCAACCTTTGAATCCAATTCAGGTTAATATGACCAAGGCACAAATGCCAAAGATAAGTCTTATTAGAGTGAGAAGTTTTAAGTCTTTTAGAGTTATTATCATTCATCTCAGCAGTAAACAATAAGTCCATCTTAGGTTTGATAAAATAAATATTATTTTGCATCCATCCAGAACAGATAAAAGATTTGTTTTTATGAATCACTACTTTATCATTAAAAGAAACCAAGTAGGAGTCTTTAAATAAACAAGCTATAGAAATTAAATTCCTTTTAAATTTAGGAACATAAAAACAATGTTGTAAAAATAAATTCCTATAATTATCAAAATAAAGATGGACGTCTCCCACTGCTTCTGCTGGGACCAAGGATCCATCGCCCATCCAAAGCGTGAAGTCCTCATGTAGTAGACTTCTCGTTTCTTTGAACCCTTGTAGAGAAACACAAACATGATTAGTTGCACTAGAATCTATGACCCAAATGTCACTGGATTCCTCAACCAAACAAGTTTCTAAATACAGAATATCACACCTACCTCTTTTGGAAAGGAAGTCCTTGCAATGCTTCTTGATATGCCCGACCTTTCCACAGAAGAAGCACTTAAGCTTCTTTGGGTTCTTCTTCTTTTTCTTCTTGCTCTTGGTGCTAGCAGGAATAGAAGACTTCCCGTTCTTAGCCCATTACTTCTTTCCATTCCCAGAGTTGAGATTGGAACTAGAAGCAGCTACCATGTTGGCCTCACCACCCACAGGAGACTCTCTGATCAGCAGTTCGAACTCCTGTAACTGTTTCATCAATTCCATCAAGGTCATATCCCGCCATTGGCTCAGATTAAATTTAGCTCTAAATGGAATAAATTCATTTGATAGAGTCTCAAAGACCCTAGTCATCTGAGTTTCAGCATTGATGTCGGCTCCATTGGTTTGAGCCTCAGTGAGGTAACCTAGGACCAACATCATATGCTCCTTTACAGATGTCCCTGGCCTCTGTCTCCGGTTTAGAAGTTTCTGAAGCGCCCCTTGCCGCTTTGTTATAGTTTGGCCTCCAAACATATCATCAAGATTATTCAAGATCTGCTTCGCAGTCTCATAATCCTGATGTCGAGCCTGCAGTACATTATTTATGCTGGCCATAACATAGCAGCGGGCCTGATCATTAGCATATTTCTAGCGATCATACGCTTGGAATTGCTCATTAGTTGAGTCTTCCGTAGGCTCAGGAGGACAACGGGTTGTTAGTACATATTTTAGTTTCTCAAAGGATAGGACGATATCTAGGTTCTGTTTCCAATCATTATAATTCTCTCCAGCTAATAGGTTTTTGTAAAGTATCGATGATAAAGCATTTTTAGACATTTTTAATCTACAATAAAGAATCATTTACCAAACTTAAGCAAACATATAATAATAATTTAGTAAGTTAACAAAATCATGTAAAAAATACAAATGTGTTTATGTGTCAAAACCTTGAAAATATCACAACCTTATAACGATAATTCCCAACTCAGAATTCAACAAGCTCCTAGGGGAGTCATGCCAAATTCAATCAGGAATACGGATCCCCTCCTGATTAATATATGCCATCTAGGACCCGTATCATCTAGCATATATTAATAATCGTTTCTTTGGCCATTAATTTTATTAACAGAGCTCCTAGGGGAGGTTAATAATAAAATTGACGTGAGCGTATAACCATCATTTCAATATTTTATCCATGATTTATAATCACCACCTAGGGGTGTGCAACCATAAATCATGCTAAAATACCTTATCTTCTTAGAGATCCAATCTGGTACATGATAGAAATCCCTTCCTAGGGGTTGGGACCACGATGTTCTGCCTATGGACCAACGATGGAGGCCTTAGGTTCTCTCTTTGAAAACCTTCTCCCACTCAATCTTTTGAAATCAATGTTTTATTTTAAGAATATGCATGAACAATTTTAATATGAGCGGCACTCCCTATTCTATATGACATGTTATCAATATACATGGCAAATCATATTATAATGCAGACAAGCAAAGCAATTAAGTAAAGCTACAACAAAATAATAAATAACCGTAATATTATGGCTCCATCCTAAAGAATAGAAAACTAAGATTACAAGAGAATAAATAAGACATATTATCGATTCTTCATCCTTGAATCCTCAAGCTGTATCATTCTTCATGTAATTCCCATCTTCAAGTCTTCAATCCCGTATGAATCGAGTACTTCATATTTCCAGTCATATCCAAATTTAACATTTCTTAGAATTGTCCCAAAAATAAAATTAAAACTACATCGGAAAAACTGCACCTTTTTTGGAAATTTTCCAACTCTCGGTCGGCAGGCTGATTTGGGTGATCGACCTGCCGGTCATGCTCCATCGGCCTGCTGATCAAGAAGATTGGCCTGTCGACTCATGAAAGTTTGGCCTGCTGCTAGAGCCACTTGATTTCTGCCCCACTAACGGCCTGCCGAACCACATGTCTGGCCTGTCGATCTGTGACCATCAGCCTGCCGAACTGGTGAGTTTGGCATGCCGACCAAGTAGAAGTCTCCCATTATAGAAAACACAATTTTTAATGCAATTCATCAATTTTATTTTCAACAATTCAAAAACAAAAATTAGAGACTCAAGAAATACCTGGGTGCGCCATCATCATTCTTCTAAATCCATCTTCTCCGAATAATTATTTAATTACAAAATTCTTACAAATTTAACAATAAATAATAATTCCTAGACGGAGATGATAGTCCACCATCTAATTACATGGAAAACCTAGATACACATTCTAACCTCTAAGGAACCATAACCAGTATAAATTAATTAATTAATAAATAATTAAATAAGAATTTAATCAACCATAATTAATTAATAAACATTCACCACATAATCCTTGACAACATATAAAATATATAGAAACTTAGAGTGCCAACTCTCTATAAAATTAAATTCAAGCATAGGAGAGATTAAGATCACAAAATTTATACATATAACATGATCACAAACTCGTAAATTTCTGATACCAATTGTTGGAAAAAATAGTATGCAGCAGAATTTTAAAAATTTACATCAGAGTAATTTCCAAAACATAAGTTCGACATGCTATATGCATAAATTAACTAGTTCTTACTAACCTTTGTGTGCCGAAGAACCGTCACAAAACGTGAAGAGAAGTAATGTTCTAGAAGAGCCTTAACCAACAGGTCTTCTTTGCTATTCTCTTTCCACGATCAGAGTGAGTGTGGGCTCACACGTACAGCTCTTCCACTAGGTGACTCTCCTTTCAACTAATCGAGAGAACCCAAAGCAAGTGTTCGTGATTTGTAAACAAAAGTTCTCAAGGAGTTTCAGATTCTCACTAGCAGAGTTTCACTCTTAATCTCTCAATTGATCTTCATAACTTGTGTGACTTACCCCCCATTTATAGAGGTTGTGCTCAGGGTCAGACCTTATCAGATTAGGTCTCAAAAACTCGAAACAGAATCAAGTTCAAATCAATACCTGATAAGATCTGCATGGAAACACGTGATCTTGTCCTTCGCTGATCGGCAGGCCGAACCACCTAATCAATAGGCCGAACAGGCCCCATCAGTAGGCCAAACACGTTCATCGGTAGACTGAATTGCCGAATAAAAATCTCGCGAATCTTTTATTTTTCGCCCAAGATTCTATAGGACAAAGTCTCAGTTTTAATTCAAACAACCCAATATAGAAGTTATTTGATCAAAACAACATTATCTAGATAATCTCTAAGAAAATAAATCAATTCCCAATAATTCTACGAGTTTATCTTGATCTAATTTATCTAAAATTAAATCAACCGATAAACAGACAAGAATTATCCGATCCTTATAATTCAACAAGTTTATCTTGAATTAATTTTAATCATAAAATTAATTCAATCGATAAATAGACATGAATTATTTTATCTTCCAAATTTCAACCAATCTAATAAATCCGACATAAGTTACCAATTATTGAAAAAGCACGCCGTGTCGTTACAGGATATTATGAGCTAACAAAGGGGACCAAATGGACCTATATTGTTCAAGCTCTTGACAATTATGAAACCTAATATCCTAGATATATATTTCATAATTATCAACTCCAACGTTACTCCACTAAAAGCTTAGAGCTGCACTCTCGAACTACATAGAATTACGAAGCTCGTATAGCTAAGTCTCCATGACATATCATAGTGTATCGTATCCCCATATGATAATCCATAATCCGCTTAAGGACAAGTTCTGTCTTACCTTCATGATTATTTTTATCTTACATTCTATTATCTCACTATCAGAAAACTTACTATCTAATGACAATATACAATTTGGTTACAACTATGTATCCAAATGGTCGAGCGCTCCAGTTTTCCAATTACAAGACAACGCATATAAGAGGATATCATTACTCCAAAAGAGGAGCTATGGATTCCATATATATGATAACAGGTCTACGCTATCAAGAGTCATGCCTCCAACTTACCAACATGCATACCACTATTAAGATGTAGGTGTAACCCTTTGGTACATCAAAAGACACAAGCCAAGACAACAGGCCCACTATTCATCTCGGGATTAAGATACAACACAAATGATTGTCTAAAGTGAATCGATTTGCCAAGACAGAATTATTAATCCAAATCTATTCACTTTATGCCCCGATCCAACACAGTGTCACCTATGACAACATATCAATGTTTCTATTCATGGAGTCCATCTCCGATGGTCAAGACAAACCATCTCCTAATTGGGATATAGACAACATAACAATCTTTACATGAATAAAGTGCCCAACTTTATTCCCCCGATTGCGGATCTTATGTTTTAGACCATCACCTTAAGAATCATGTCTTCCTCATAATCTGTCCATCATATGCCCAATTCTTAAAGGTTTAGACCGATAGTCTCAGACTTTTATTTGCTTAACATGCATTCAACAAATATGAACGTAAAGAGGATAAGATTTGGTATATAAATAATAAATAAATTCTTTATTGATAAAAATATCTCCAAAAACTTATTACATTTTTTACTCCTTAGGGCATACATGTCTAACATGCTCTTGACCATTTACAATCATACCAAGAGTGTTTGGTGAGGGGACATCAAGCCATGGATCCTCACCAAGTCGATTCCTATACAATACGGTATAGGACTTTCAACCCAATGGAGCATTGTCGCCTTCCCCTTATTTTACCTTTTAGGGTATTGTGCCTAAGAACGTAACCACCGCCCTTTTCACGTTTTCCATTCCTCTCATAACCACTACTGTTATATATAAAGTATATTTTCTAACCATGCTTCTCAATTTATTAAATGCATGTCAAATCAATTTATTCCTCGTTATACATTATAGGATGAGTTCAAGTTATTGCCTCATAAGTGATATTTATATAATAACATTTCAACATATATATATCTTGTACTGTAAAAAACCAATTTAAATTCTACAAAACCTCACAAAAGATAAGTAATAGATTTCCTACCTTTTGGTGAGTACAATGCTGATAACTTCTAGCTCATGATACCAAGTTCACCACGTAGGCTCTAAGTACTTCATTATCCTATGACGTATAAAATAACCATACTTTAACTTAATTCCTAATCTATAATCTTGTTAATTTACCATCTATTCTTGTTTGTGCACCATAATCATTAATATGAAATCCTTGGAATATTTCATAGCACAAAACAATAAAAAACAAATGAGTTTGGACTACCCAATCGGTCTGCATATTAAACTACACATTTTAGACCTCTTTTTCGGCTTGCCAATTTATGAGGTTCGACCTATCGGTTTGGTAGAGTTCGGCTTGCCAGCCTATAGGGTTCGGCATGCTGAACCTGTCGACGAGTTCGGCCTGCTGACAGAAGGATTTTTGGAAATCTAGTTTTCCATTTTCAAAGTTTTCAAACTTTACAATTCAATCCGAGCCTTTTTATCAACTTCTAGGACATAGAAAATGTATAAAAACTATAAAATATCACACTCAAACACATATACATCATCTTTCTTAAAATTTTCATACTCAATATACAATTCTAAACCAAAAATCAAAATTTTTCAAAACTAGATCAAAAACTCATTTTAAACAAAGATGTATATAAATCAAGTTGCAAAAATGTTGTATGCTTACCCACAAATATCAAACACACATTTTTCGCAACTCTCATGCTAAAACACAAATGTAAATCCAAGTTTTAACTTAGAAAACTTTACCTCAGGCCTGGAAAAAAATTAGTGATTTTGCTTGCAAATATCCTTGATCTTTGTTTTGTGAATCTAGTGAGAAAATAGCTTAAAGGTGTTATTTGATTTTCTTCTTAGATCTCCCTTGATTGAGCCAACATAGAAGTAAGAAGGAAAAGGGAGAAGATGAAGAGCATGGAGAGAAAGGAGAGACACGAGTTAGAGAAAAAGATGGAAAAGGAAAAGAAAAAGAAAGGAAAGAGGGGATAAAAGAGATGAGAGTAGGTGACAATCAAGTCTCCTTTAAAGACTTTGAGTCTAATAATGCCAAATGATATTTTTCTAATTAAATAAAAGTTTCAAGGGTATTTTGGTCAATATACTAAATAGGTATAGAAAAAATTTTAGAAAAATTGAAAATAGGTAGAAATAAATAATGTGGAATAGATTTTAGATAAAATAGAAATTTTAATTGGCATACTAATAATTAATTTAATGATAATGATACCCCTTAGAAAAAAAATGGGTGTCACAGCTCTACCCACTTTAAAGAAATTTCGGCCTCGAAATTTCAAATCTGATGATACTAGTAAAAACCACAAATCTGTTATGATTCTGCTTTCGACTCTACACCCTCAATGTTATTTGTCTTCAAACATGGGTTATCATATCTTCATTCATTTACTTGAAATATCAATCTACTCTAAATACTAAATCCTTCAACAAGAGTATTTCTAACTGGTTTTGAATTTACAACACCGTATATAGCTTAGGAATTTGATTAGAAAAGTACACATATTAATCATACCAAGAATCTAGTCCTTTATGGTCTTTGTTCCATGGTTTACAATTATATTAATGAGATTGCCAAAGAAATTCTTGTGTACTTTATCTTTGGATTCCTTTTTTTTTTTTTCTTTCAAAGTATGAAAACTCATGGATGATTGTCTTCATATTCCAACAAATAAATTAAAACATAATCATAAAATATATAATACAAGAGTATTTATTAAAATCATACATTAGAATCATACATAAAGAGATTAGAAGGAATCCTGCGGTTGTAAGCAAACTCGATGGATTCTTCAATAAACGACTACTCTCATGACACAAACATTCAACCCAAGTAATATACTTATATTTTTCTATGGAGTATTCCCATAATTAACTTTGGCACTTCCACAAAACATTAACAAAATACTATACATTACAAACATGATGCGGATACGTTTCGAGAGTACAAAACACTCCGTATAACCGGCAATCCATATCATGCATGCTTAGAGAATGCAAAAGCATTGATAAACAAAAGATCGGACCTTACATGACATATGTTTTTAGAGTATTAAATACTCCATATGTCACGCTCCGGAGTACGGGAGGTGACGAAGTGGTTTATTTGAATTGATTAAAAAAAAGAATTTAGTTAAAAACATGAGTTTAAGGGCTAAATTAAATATAAAAGGTGGAAAACGTAGAACGTTTTTAAACAAGCATTTCCGATAATTTAAACAAATATGTTCATTAAACAAGTAATAAGAAACAACAATTAAATAGGATGAACGAGGATGGATCCCACGGACCCACATCTTGTGCACACACATAGTTTTGACAATATTCCATTACATACACAATCTAAATAAGAGAAAATAATTATATTACATGCCTTGATTCGGAAACTACTTAAACAGTCTATGGATTCTCCTACAGTTCCTGAGTTCTATCCGCTGAGTCCTCTCTGAACCTAAGGGAAAATCTACCTAGAGGGGGAAATTTGAAAACAAGTAAAATGTGAGCGAAAGGCTCAGCAGGACTATGTTTTAAAGAGTCATTTAATTTAAAAAAGAAATATCATTACTTAAGAGATTGTTTAAAAGAAAACTTGAATAAATAAATTTAAGTAAAATCCCAAAACAGTTTATTCAGTCAACCAGTAACATCATCATTTTCTTTTCCTAGGCAAACCATATGAATATCACCACCGTAGTGGCCCAGCTGGGTTTTGGGACCTGCCCCCAAGGTCGATCGCTACACGACCCGATCTTTGTTATAGCATCATGCCCTTATATCCATTTCTAACATTATCCAAATCCGTTTACCAAGTGTTTTCATTATCATTCATTATGAAGTTCATTATGAAGTTCATCTCAGATCACGGCTTATAAAAACATAACCGATAAGTTTTATTTTCAATCAACCGTTGAAAACATTTTTTTTATAGACACCCTTTTTCACGGCCAAATCATTTAAAATTAGGCTACCAAAGAAAGGGTAGAAGTCCTACCTCGATACTCATGCCAGTGCCCCACATCGTAACCCCGGTCTGCTATACGTTAGCTCCGTGAAACCACAAATGATCCTAATTACAAACTAAGTCGATCAATATCTAGTTTGAGACATTCTATGTTACTAAACCGTTTCATGATGTCCTAGTGTGCCATTTGTATCTTTAAAATCATTTTATGAAGTTGAAATTTCAATTGGGGTTCAAAACAGTGAAAACGGATGAAAATCACAAAATTTGCCCTAGTTCGGTCGGCCTGCCGGAGGACCATGCCCGGTCGACCGAACATTCTCAGGTTCGGCCTGCCGAACGGATGAATCCAGCCTGCCGATCCCTTGAGTCCGGCCTGCCGAACTGGAAAATTTCCAAAAATCTCAGGCACGGGTTTTGGGTCTCCCAAAACTCAAATCTTCGTTTTAACCTGTTTTTCTCAAATCCCAGGCATAGAAAACAATCATAGATGATAAAAAAACATAATAGGACACTATTGAACTCCTTTAAACAAGATTTGAACACAAAATCCAATAAAATCTAAAAATAGAGAAAAATGGAGAAAAATGAAAAATCTTGAATCAAATCCGTTTTTCTTCAAACAAGGCTTAGATTCTAGTTGTTCTAAGTTCCTTTGACTCAAATCAAGAGTTTTCTAAGCTCAAACAAACTTAGATTTCAAAAATGCATGACAAAATTGAAAATTGAAAAAGTTTAGAAATTTTCAAAACTAACCTCGAATCGAAGCTTTAAATCACGTTCTCGGTTGCCAAATCACGTCCCCGAGCTTCCTACCCGCTAACCTGAAGCTTGGATTTGAATTTTGCTTCAAAAATTTTGAGGGAAAATGAGAGAGAAGAGGAGAGACCGAGAGGGAGAGTGAGAGAGAGTGTCACGGGGTGAGAGAGAGTGAGGATGAGAGAAAGAGTGAGAGAGAGATTAAACAAAGAGAAAGTTGGCGGTTCTACTGTACGAAAACTATGTGCTGTCCACGGTTTTGTAAAACAGAATATTTTTGACATTTAACAAATTGTTTTGTTTTAAAAACTCAAAATTTAACCAAGTGATCAAATTAATTTTAAAACATTAGTTATGGCACACTAATTTATCATTTTACATTATAATATAATGAAATCAATTTCGGGGCGTTACAACCCTCCACCCCTAAAAGAAATTTCACCCTTGAAATTTACAAATCAATTTAGAAACGAAATAGATGCGGTTACAACTCCCGCTTGTTGGACTCTAATGCCTAAGTGGCTTCATCAACCCCGTGATGCTGCCACATGACCTTTACCAACTGTATCTCACGACGAAGCAAACTGATCACCTTTCGATCGATGATCTGAACCGACACTTCTTTGTATGTCGTATCTTCCTGAACCTACACATCGTGAAATGAAACTATCTTACCCTACTCAGGCGGACACTTCCTGAGCATCGAAACATGGAACACATCATGAACATGAGAAAGTTCGGGCGGAAGGTCGAGCCAATAAGCGACCATACCAACACGCTGAGTGATCTCGAACGGTCCAATATATCTCGGTGCAAGCTTTCCACTCACTCCGAACCGTATAACACCTTTATGACGCGATACCTTTAGAAGGACGAAATCTCCCACCGCAAATTCCAAGGGTCGACGTCTCCAATCTGTGTAACTTTTCTGTCGATTCTGAGCTGCCCTTAATCTATCTCGAATTACAGCGACCTTCTCATTGCTATCACGGATCTCATCCGGCCCAAGAATGACCCTATCCTCTGGCTCTGCCCAACACACCAATGACCGACACGGTCGCCCATACAACGCCTCAAACGGTGCCATACCAATATTTGCCTAATAGCTATTGTTGTACGTGAATTCTGCCAAATGCAAACATCTCTTCCAATTTTTGTCGAAATCTAACACACAGGCACGCAACAAATCCTCGAGGATCTGAATAACCCGCTCAGACTACCCATCGGTCTGAGGATGAAATGCCATACTGAAGTTCAAATCTGTACCCAAAGCCTCCTGAAAACTCCTCCAGTACTTAGCATTAAACCTGGTGTCTCGATCAGAAGTGATGAACAAAGGAACTCCATGCAATCTCACTATGTTCTGTGGATACAAATCCCTGATCATCCTCCTTGAACATGTCGACCTAAATGGAATGAAATGCATCAATTTCATCAACCTGTCGACCATGACCCAAACTGCATCATGTCGCTGCTCTGTCCTCGACAAACTTGTGAGAAAATCCATTGTCACATGCTCCCATTTCCACCCTGGAATAGGAAGTGGCTGAAGCTGACCTGCAGGCTTCCGATGCTCGGCTTTCACCTAAAGACACATCGTACACTTGGCCACATTCTCTCAAACATCCTTCTTCATGCCTCCCCACCAATATTGCCTCTTCAAATCGTGATACATCTTTGTGCTCCCCGAATGAATGGGGAACTGAAATCTATGAGCTTCATCCATAACGGCTTTCGTCACCTCTACAATAGCTGGAACTGCAAGACGCTCCTGAAAGTACAACGATCTGTCTGCACGAGCTCTCCATTCTTTAAACCGCTCTCCGTTTTGAATCTGCGTCCAAATCCCATGCAAATGCTGGTCCTGCCATTGATTCTGCTTCACCATCTGAACAAAAGCTGGGGTCGCCTCCATATGATATACCAAAACTCGATCATAGTCTTCATGATACCATAGTCCATACTCGCTTAATGTCGCATCCTTGCTCCAGTCCTCAAGAGCCAAACAAGCGAGAACCCCTGAAGATTTCCTACTAAGTGCATCCGTGACTACATTAGCTTTCCTGGGGTGATACTACAACGCGAAGTCATAATCCTCCATATACTCCATCCATCTCTGCTTCCTCAAATTAAGATCCTTCTGAGTGAACAAATACCTCAAACTCTTATGATCGGAGAAGACCTAAAATGTTGCTCCATACAAATAACATCTCCAAATCTTCAGCGCGTGAATCATTGCCGCGAGCTCCAAGTCATGAGTAGGATAATTTCACTTGTGAGGTCATAGCTGTCTCGATCCGTACACAACCACGCGTCCCTGCTGCATCAACATGCATCCAAGTCCACGCTCTGAAGCATCTGCGTAAACCTTATACGGCTCGTCACTGCTAGGAATAACCAACACTGGGGCTGAAGTCAACTGGTTCTTCAATTCCTTAAAAGCAAGCTCGTAATCTTCATCCCACTCAAACCTGACATTTTTCCTGACCAACCTCGTCAACGGAGGTGCAATCTTCGAGAAATCCTTTACAAATTTCCTGTAATAACCAGCAAGACCCAAGAAGCTGTGAATTTCTACTACATTCCTTGGTCGTTCCCAATCCACTGTGGCTTCAATCTTGGACAGATCCACAGAAATACCATGCTCGGAGATGACATGACCCAGAAATTTGACCTCAGTCAACCAAAACTCGCACTTTTCTCTCTTAGCATACAACTGGTGCTCCCGTAGAGTCTAAAGCATGATCCGGAGATGCTACTCATGCTCCTCCTAAGTCTTAGAATACACTAAAATATCATCGATGAACATGATCATGAACTGATCTAGATACAGCCTGAATATCCTATTCATCAAATCCATGAAAGCTGCCGGAGCATTCGTCAATCCAAATGGCATCACCAGAAACTCAAAATGTCCATACCGAGTCTTGAAAGCTGTCTTAGGAATATCTTCCTCCTTAATCCTGAGCTAATGGTACCCTGAACGCAAATCAATCTTTGAGAAGTACCACGAACCTCCCAACTGATCAAACAACTCATCGATCCTGGGCAAGGGATACTTATTCTTCACTGTAACACATTCAGCTGCCGATAATCTATACACAACCTGAGAGTCCCATAATGTTTCTTAGCAAACAAAACTGGTGCTCCTCATGGTGATGTGCTATTTCGAATATACCCTTTATCAGCAAGCTCCTAAAGTTGCTTTCTCAATTCTTTCATTTATGCCAGCGCCATCCGATAAGGTGCTACTGAAATCGGTGATGTCCCTGGAAACAACTCAATACCAAACTCTATTTCACGATGCAGTGTTATCCTGGCAACTCATCGGGGAAGACATCCTCATGCTCATCAACCACCAGGATCGCCATATTTCCTTGCAAGACAAAGGGCTCGCACTCCAGACTTGCAAGAAAAGCATGAGAAACTAGATTCTTTCGCCCTTCGAGACATGACTTCATGAGACGTTCACTCATTAACCGATCACCACCACTCTGGTAAGTGATCCTTGTCCCCCTATCAAACACTAGGGTCACCCTTCTAAGTTGGCAGTCTACAACTACATTATACCTGGACAACCAATCCATTCCGAAAATTACATCATATGAACTCATGGGGAGCACAATTAAATCACTTTTCAAAATCTCATCCCTAACCTTTATTTTACAAGATTTACATACACGATTCACACACACCCGCCCTAAGGGAGAAGCTATGGCTAGAGGTTCATTAAACTCTTCTATTTCTAATCCCAAGGCTTACACAAAAGAACTCGAAATGAGAGAATGAGTGGCACGTGTATCAAATAAAACGTGAGCTAAGGATTGGGAAACTAAGATCATACCATCGACTACTGCATTACTGGTCTAAACATCTGAACCTCCTGATGCCATTGCATGAACCTGCACTGGTGCGTTTCCTTTTCCTCTACCTACACTGCTAGGTCCTGGATTATTCTGCTGATACTGCTGAGACAGAGATGACTGCACACTAGCTACACTCGGAGCTCAGTACTGAGGGACGCTATGCTAGAAATGCTGCGGCTACTGCCCTTGTGCTGGATATGCCAATTGCTGAGGAGAGAACTGAGGAAACTACAACTACGGAGGTAGGGTCTGAGGCTAAGGCTGACGACTGGCACCTTTTCTGGTCTGAGATCCAAGACGGGCACTCCTGATCGGGCAATTCCTCTTGATGTGTCCTGGCTACTGATAAAAATGACAATGGAAGCTGTAGGGATTGCTACGCCCGCTACCAGATGAACTGCTACTACCACTGTTCGCGCCACCCTGCTTACTCTTTCTTGGAGTTGGACGGCTACTGGTGCTCTTCCTACCGCTCTTTTAAGACCCTCTTGATGCTTTTGCTTGATTCTCACAATATTGCGCATAATCATTTTCCACTGATATTGCTGATGACACAAGCTCTCCAAAATTCCTAAGTCGCAGAGCAACCACCTATCGCCGAATAGGAGCCTTAAGCCCTTCCTGAAACTTAATGCATCTCTCACGTTCTGAAGCCACTGCTGATGGAGCAAACTTGGCCAACTCATTGAATCTTGCCTCATATTCCTAAAGTAACAAATCACCCTGCTGCAACCTGTAGAACTCAGCTGCCTTCTGATCTCTATACCCCTGTGGAAAATACCGATCATAGAACAGCTCCTCGAATCTATCCCAACTGATATTGCCACTGCATTCCAGATGCTTAGCTTGCTTCCACCAAGTTTTAGCACCACTCTCAAGCTTATATACAACAAATTCCACACGATACTCATCAGGCACACCAAAGGTATCCAAATGCTTCACAATCGAATCTAGCCAATATTCTGCCAACTGCGGATCCCCATTACCATCAAAAGTCAAAATAGACGCACGCTGAAATTCCTTAAAATATGTATGCAGATGACTAACATCAGAATCCTCCGGTCTAGCCCTAGCTACCATTTGTCGGAATGTCACAAACATCGATCTCATCATACCCTCATCGTTTTTGAACTCGGCATCAACTGTCGAACAACATCTAGGTGCCATTCTCTCACTTCTAAAAATAAAATTTGGACTGTCAAAGGCATTTTATTGTCATACATATGTGTGCACAATTTCCAAGGTTTATAACCTTGTGCTCTGATACCATTCTGTCACGCCCCGGAGTACGGGAGGTGACGAAGTGGTTTATTTGAATTGATTAAAAAAAAGAATTTAGTTAAAAATATGAGTTTAAGGGCTAAATCAAATATAAAAGGTGGAAAACCTAGAACATTTTTAAACAAGCATTTTCGATAATTTAAACAAATATGTTCATTAAACAAGTAATAAGAAACAACAATTAAATAGGATGAACGAGGATGGATCCCACGGACCCACATCTTGTGCACACACATAGTTTTGACAATATTCCATTACATACACAATTCAAATAAGAGAAAATAATTATATTACATGCCTTGATTCGGAAACTACTTAAACAGTCTATGGATTCTCCTACAGCTCCTAAGTTTTGTCAGCTGAGTCCTCTCTGAACCTAAGGGAAAATCCACCTAGAGGGGGAAATTTGAAAACAAGTAAAATGTGAGCGAAAAGCTCAGCAGGACTATGTTTTAAAGAGTCATTTAATTTAAAAATGAAATATCATTACTCAAGAGATTGTTTAAAAGAAAACTTGAATAATTAAATTTAAGTAAACCGTTTTTACCCAAAATAGTTTATTCGGTTGACCAGTAACATCATCACTTTCTTTTCCTAGGCAAACCATATGAATATCACCACCGTAGTGGCCCAGCTGGGTTTCGGGACCTGCCCCCAAGGTCAATGGCTACACGACCCGATCTCTATTATGACATCATGCCCTTATATCCATTTCTAACATTATCCAAATCCGTTTACCAGGTGTTTTCGTTATCATTCATTATGGAGTTCATCTTAGATCACAGCTTATAAAAACATAACCGATAAGTTTCATTTTCAATCAACCGTTGAAAACATTTTTTTTATAGAAACCCTTTTTCACGGCCAAATCATTTAAAATTAGGCTACCAAAGAAAGGGTAGAAGTCCTACCTTGATACTCATGCCAGTGCCCCACATCGTAACCCCGGTCTGCTATACGTTAGCTCCGTAGAGCCACGAACTATCCTAATTACAAACTAAGTCGATCAATATCTAGTTTGAGACATTCTATGTTACTAAACCGTTTCATGATGTCCTAGTGTGTCATTTGTATCTTTAAAATCATTTTATGAAGTTGAAATTTCAATTGGGGTTCAAAACAGTGAAAACGGATGAAAATCACAAAATTTGTCCTAGTTCGGTCGGCCTACCGATCCCCTGGTTTGGCTTGTCGAACTGCACAGTTTGGCCTATCGAACTTGCATAGTTCGGCCTGCCAGAGGACCATGCCCGGTCTACCGAACATTCTTAGGTTTGGCCTACCGAATGGATGAATCCGGCCAGCCGATCCCTTGAGTCTGGCCTGTCGAACATGAAGTTTAGGCCTGCCGAACTAGAAAATTTCCAGAAATCTCAGGCACGGGTTTTGGGTCTCCCAAAACTTAAATCTTCATTTTAACTTGTTTTTCTCAAATCCCAGTTATAGAAAACAATCATAGATGATAAAAAAACATAATAGGACACTTTTCAACTCCTTTAAACAAGATTTGAACACAAAATCCAAGAAAATCCAAAAATAGAGAAAAATGGAAAAAAATGAAAAATCTTGAATCGAATCCGTTTTTCTTTAAACAAGGCTTAGATTCTAGTTGTTCTAAGTTCCTTTGACTCAAATCAAGAGTTTTCTAAGCTCAAACAAACTTAGATTTCAAAAATACATGACAAAATTGAAAATTGAAAAAGTTTAGAAATTTTCAAAACTAACCTTGAATCGAAGCTTTAAATCACGTTCTCGGTTGCCAAATCACGTCCCGAGCTTCCTACTCGCTAACCCGAAGCTTGGATTCGAATTTTGCTTAAAAATTTTTGAGGGAAAATGAGAGAGAAGAGGAGAGACCGAGAGGGAGAGTGAGAGAGAGTGTCACGGGGAGAGAGAGAGAGTGAGGATGAGAGAAAGAGTGAGAGAGAGATTAAATAGAGAGAAAGTTGGCGGTTCTATAGTGCGAAAACCATGTGTTGCCCACGGTTTTGTAAAACAGAATATTTTTGACATTTAACAAATTATTTTGTTTTAAAAACTCAAAATTTAACTAATTGATCAAATTAATTTTAAAACATTAGTTATGGCATACTAATTTATCATTTTACATTATAATATAATGAAATCAATTTCGGGGCATTACACCATATCACCAACCATCATGATATTGGAGTCAATGAATCTAAAAGTTTTAACAATTGCATGCCACAAAAAAATACAAAGTGTGAAGAAGAACGGTTATTCGAAACATATAAAATACAAACATACATGCCATGGGTAAAACCAAAAGATTACAAGTGGAGATTTAAATCAAACAGCCGCTTTCAGCTTCCTTCCTTTCAATCAACCTTGGGCATTGCTGTGTTAGATTCCAGATGTTTGATTTACGTCTTGTCTAGTAATTCCTCAACTATTGAAACAAAAGCAAAGATTTGTCTCCTCGACTTTACAATGAAGTTTCTTCCACAGTGTAATCTAAAAATTTTAAAAGACCATCATAAAAATCATTTACATTCAAAAGTCCCAAGGTTTGAGTGAATGCCTAATAAATTCCCACTAGCAACTACGATTATTTCCTCAAGGGTACCTATACTGCCAGGTAATGCTATAAAAGCATCAGAATTATTGATCATAGTTTTAAGACCTTTAGGGATGTCCAAAACTCTTTTCTCCCTACCTTTTGTTTTCCCACAAAGGTTCTCGTTATCTAGGAGACGAGGAATAGTTCCTACAACTTTGGCAACACTAGACTTAGCTATTGTTGCCACGTTTCGCATCAAGCCTAAACTACCACCCCCATAAATCTGGTTAATCTTTCTACACACTAAGATTTGCCCTAAGTGTTTTGCAGCTTCTAGGTAGACGTTATCTTTTTCAGGGTTAAGACCAAAAAAGACACATACATTCTTTATTTTCCCGATTAACATGGAGGTAGACATATTTGATTTATATGCCTGGTTGTTATATGTTTACTCCATTTAGACTTAGAGTTCTACATGAGACTTCAAAGATGGTAGATATGCAAAAGGACTAAGAAGGCAGGCGAGTAGGTGACAAACAGGTAATCCAAAGATCTAAACAAAATATTCTACAGGGAAAAAGCTAAGAAAAATGTATTGACAGTTATGGAAAGCTTGATCGACTTTTGACAGATTTAGACTCGAACTATATAACTTTTGATAATTGAGAATAGTTTGATAGAATATACTCTGACATGACTATAGACCTTTTGACAATTGTAAAGCAAATGTAGAAAATCAATACAAATGACAGGCTACTGTAAGACTTTTTGAAATTTGAGACGCAAGTCTCGAAACAACTAGATAAGTTTTGAAAATTCAAACGTGCCATAGTAAGGCATGGGATGTATCTGACACGATAATATATTTTATTATTTTTATATATATATTAAAAAACCATAAAATTAAATGAGATACTAACACTTACTGTATAAATCTAATAACCACAATTTTTTTGGACATAAAAGCAAATATCTAAGTACAAAGTAGTTTTTTTTTATTAAAAGAAAGACATAGATTATTGAACACTAATTGAAATGATTTCAAACAAACAAACACTTAACAACCTTTATGGAGCAATGACTTATTCCCCATCTAGTTTTCTTGTAATTTGGCAAATAGGATCTTGAGTTGCCATATTCTTGAGACATTGGCTTTCATTAGAATTTTGTCGTCCACATTTGTTACAAGTGACTACGATGGCACAGGCTCTTCTCTTCATTGCACTATGACTGGCACACTTACATAGTAAAATGATGTCTTGACTGAAGTCACTTAGGTTGATCTTCCCCTCTATCAACATCCTCACGTCACCAAGGATGCCAAAACATATAAGAATCCATAACCAAGTGATCCTAGTCTTGCATTTATCCCACGAACCTTCTAGTAAAGTGATGGAAAATACTTTCTCAGGTATTGATACTTTGGGTCCATGATGAGATGAAAGAAGAGCAAATATTAGAGAAAAATCAAGATAGTAAGTTGCAGAATCCTAGAAATCTTTCTTCTTTTAGAGAGAGAAAGAAAAAGATCTAGAGAGAATGAAGAGATTTACAATTTAGAGAGAGAATGAGAAGTTTAGAGAGAGAGTGAGCTCAGAGAAATGAGGTCCTATGCATAGCATACATATATGTAGAGAATGATTGAATCACTGTAGGTGATGTGAAGCCCTCTTACGGACGTCATAGATATCGTTACCTTCATCCTTGTTTTATTATTTAAGATAAACTATTTAATATAAAGTATAGTTTAATAAACTTATCCTAGGATCCTGTTAGACATGTATGCCCTAAGGAGTAAAAATGTAATATGTTTTTGGAGACATTTTAATCAACAAAGAGTTTATTTATTATTCATATACCAAATTGTTGTCATCTTTATGTTCATATTTGTTGAATGTATGTTAAGCAAATAAAAGTCTGAGACTGTCAGTCTAAACCTTTAAGAATTGGGCATATGATGGATAAATTATGCAAAAGACACGATTCTTAAGGTGATGGTCTAATCCATAAGATCTGCAATCGAGAGAATAAAGTTGGGCACTTTATTCATGCAAAGATTGTTATATTGTCTATATCTCTATAGGGAGATGGTTTGTCTTGGCCATTGGAAGTGGACTCCATGAATAGAAACATTGGCACATTGTCATAGGCGACGATGTCTTCGATCGGGACTAAAGTGAATTGATTTGGATTAATAATTCTGTCTCGATAAATCAATTTTCTTTAGACAATCATTTGTATTGTTTCTTAATCCTGACATGAATAGTGGGCCCGTTGTCTTGACTTATGTCTTTTGATGTAGCAAAGGGTGACATCCACATTTTATGTTGGTACACATGCCGGTACATTGGAGGCATGACTCTTGATAGCATAGACCTATTATTCATAGATATAGAATCCATAGCTGTTCTTTAGGAGTAGTTGATATCCTTTTATATACGTTATCGTGTAATTGAAAAACTTGAGTACTAAACCATTTGGATACATAGGTGTAACCAAATGGTATACTTTCTGTGGATGGTAAGTTTTCCGATTGTGAGATAATGGAACATAAGAGAAAAATAATTGAGAAGGTAAGACAAAATTTATCCTTAAGCTGATTATGAATTATCCTACAAGGATATGATACATTATGATATGTCATAGAGACTTGGCAATACGGGCTTCATAATTCTATATAGTTGGAGAGTGCAGCTCTGAGCTTTTAGTGGAATAGCATTGGAGTTGATAATTATAAAATGTATATCTAGGATATTGGGTTTTATAATTATCGAGAGATTAAACTATATAGGTCCATCAAGTCCCTTTTGCTAGCTCATAAAAATCCTGTAACGATACGGCGTGCTTTCTAATAATTGGTGACTTGTGTCAAATTATTAGATTGGCTGAAAATTCGATAGGATCAAATAATTCATGTCTGTTTATCAATTGAATTAATTTTGTAAGAATTAGTTCAAGATAAACTTGTTGAATGATCGGGGTTAGATAATTCATTATGTTCATCGGTTAGATTAATTTTGAATAAATTAATTTAAGATAAACTTGTTGAATTATCAAGAATATTTATTTTCTTAGAGATTATCTAGATATGACTATTTTAATCATATAACTTTTCTATTGGGTTATTTGAATTAAAACTAAGGCTCTCTCCCAAGAATCTCGGGTGAGAAAAAAAAGATTCATAAGGATCATTTATGGTAAGTTCGGTGGTTGATCTTTAAGTTCGGCCTACCGATGGAGTAAGTTCGACAGGCCGATCTGCCAGCTCGGCCTGTCGACCGAGTGATAAATAGATCGTGTGTTTTCACATGGATTTTATCATATATTAATTTTGATTCAAATTCTTGAGGCTTTATCTGATTTGGATTGACCTATAGGCCCAACCTTTAAAGAAAAAGGGAGTAAGACTCGTTGTTGTTTACATCAATTGAGAGATTAAGAGTGAGACTCTGCTGGTGAGACTCTGAAACTCCCTATGAGCTATTGTTCACATATCACGAACTATAGCTTTGGGTATTCTTAATTGGTTGGAAGGAGAGTCACCTTATGAAAGAGCTATACGAGTGTGCCCACACACACACCAGTCGTGGCTAGAGAATAGCAAAGAAGGCTAGTTGGTTGAGGTCCTTCTGTAACATCTTTTCTCTTCATCGATTGTGGGAGCTTTTCGGCAAATAAGGTTAGTAAGATTTGGTTAATTTGTGCATATAGCATGTTAAACTTGTGTTTTGGAAAATACTCTGTTATAAAAATTTTAAAATTTTGCTGCGTACTATTTTTCCAACTAATCCACGCATACATTATATACATATATATACTTTGAGACTACTTATATATATTTTTAAATAGTTTACCAATACCAAAATAATGAAACCATAATTCTAATAAAATTTAAAACAATCGTTCAAATCTACTTTTCTAGTTCAATAGGTCGAACTTCAGACACCGACAGGCCGAACATGACCGGCAGTTCAAACTTGGACCATCGGCAGGCCATCAAAGGCTCTACAAAATTAGAGTTTTAAAACACCAAAATTGGAAGGCTGATACAGAGTAATCAGTAGGCCGATACTAACATCGGTAGTCCGACCTCTAATGATCGGTAGGCTGATATACTACAAACTTAAAATCTTAAAAACAAGTTTTAAAACAATATAGTGTGGAAAATTATCATACAAAAATACAACCATTGTTCAGTAACTTAAATTCTTTTCATGGCGTTCTTCCATTTTCCAATCCATCGTTCCTAGCGCACACTCCCACCTTGTCCTCCACCTATTCCGTAACTCTTTTACCTTTGTTTGCAACATGATATAAAACTAATAAGCAAATGCTTAGTAAGTACACATTCCTATCTCACAACATAAAACATTCTATAAAATCATAATGTAACATCATATTCATAAACATCATCATCATTGTTGAGGGTGAGCTCGACGCCACCACCGAGTGATAAACTCTGGGTGGTCGGCTAAACAGCTCGGTAGAGCTACCAAGGAGCAAACTACCGATCCTGGTGACAATCGACATTGCATTTGAGGTGCTTCTTAGAGCCTCTAGTGCCGCACCTCAACAGGTTGCCACCTCAAAATATGTACCAGCTTGGGTCGAATTATTCTCATTCACAAGTGGACAGCTACTTGCCACCGTAGGCCAACACATGGCAAACAACTCATCGTCTGATGGAAGCCAATCTGTCAATGGAGGGAAGTGATATTTGTCACCTACTGCCTGACATGCCTTGATGTGACACCCAGGTTGTGGGCAAAACCCACCTAACACCCAGTCTAAGTGGTAGCCTATAAATAGGATGCATTTATTGCATTCCAACAAGCATGCTCCTTCGTACCTAACAAGCTCCCGTTCTCTATCGAGCAACCCCTGCCTTGAGCATCGAAGAGCCCTTGTCTGTTGACTTACCCTTTTCTCTTTCCTTCGAAGCGTCCCTCCTCTTGTTACAAGTACACCCGTCCAAGCAGAGGCGAGCCGAGAAGAGCTGAGCATTGTGCGCAGCTGCACGTGATGTTGATTTGACGCCAGACCATGATAAGCATCAACATTTTGGCTCTAGAAGTGGGGCCCTTATGCCTTCACTTAGATACCAGCCACATTAACTCAAAACACCGAGATGGTGACTTAAGGGAACGCCCGAGATGACGCTACCTGACAGGATTGTTAGAAAAAGAGGACGCAGTAGAATTTTTTAAAAAATTTATATCAGAATAATTTTCAAAACACAAGTTTCACATGCTATATGTATAAATTAACCAGATCTTAGTAACCTTTGTGTGCCGAAGAACCTCCGCAACTCGTGAAGAGAAGTAACGTTCCAGAAGAACCTCAACCAATTGGTCTTCTTTGCTATTCTTTATCCACGACCGAAGTGGGTGTGGGCTCACACGTACAACTATTCCACCGGTGACTCTCCTTCCAACCAATCGAGAGAACCCAAAGCAAGTATTCGTGATTTGTGAACAAATGTTCTCAAGGAGTTTTCAGATTCTCAGTAGCAGAGTATCACTCTTAATCTCTCAATTAATCTGAGTAACTCATAAGACTTACTCCCTTTATATAGATATTGGTCCTGGGGTCAGTCCTTATCAGATTAGGTCTCAAAAACTCAAAATAGAATCAAGTTCGGATCAATATCTGATAAGATCCGTGTAGAAACGTGTAATCTTATCCTTCGTTGATCGGCAGGCCGAAAAGGCCCCATCGGCAGGCCAAACACGTAGATCGATAGGTCGAACTGCCGCGTAAATATCTCCACGAATCTTTTATTTTCCACTTCAGATTCTATAGGATAAAGTCTTAGTTTTAATTCAAATAATCCAATAGAAAAGTTATCTGATCAAAACAACTATATCTAGATAATCTCTAAGAAAATAAATCAATTCCCAATAATTCTACAAGTTTATCTTGATCTAATTTATCCAAAATTAAATCAACCGATAAACAGGCAAGAATTATTCGATCCTAATAATTCAACAACTTTATCTTGAATTAATTTTATTACAAAATTAATTCAACCGATAAACAGACATGAATTATTTAATTCTTCCAAATTTAACCAATCTGATAAATCTGACATAAGTCACAAATTATTGAAAAAGCATGCAGTGTCGTTACAGGATGTTGTGAGTTAGCAAAGGGGACCAAATGGACCTATATAGCTCAAGCTCCCAATAATTATGAAACCCAATATCCCAGATATACATTTCATAATTATTAACTCTAACGCTACTCCACTAAAAGCTTGGAGCTGCACTCTCGAACTATATAGAATTACGAAGCTCGTATAGCTAAGTCTCCATAACATATCATAGTGTATCGTATCCCTATATGATAATCCATAATCGGCTTAAGGACAAGTTCTATCCTACCTTTTTGATTATTTTTATCTTATGTTCCATCATCTCACCATCAGAAAACTTACTATCCAAAGATAGTATACCATTCGGTTACACCTATGTATCCAAAAGGTTGAGCGCTTAAGTTTTTTAATTACAGGACAACGCATATAAGAGGATATTATTACTCCTAAAGAAGAGCTATGGATTCCATATCTATGAATAACAAGTCTACGCCATCAAGTGTCATGCCTCCAACGTACCGGCATGCATACCACTATTAAGATGTGGGTGTCACCTTTTGGTATATCAAAAGACACAAGTCAAGACAACGGGCCCACTATTCATCTCAGATTAAGATACAACACAAATGATTGTGTTAAGTGAATCGATTTGCCAAGACAGAATTATTAATCCAAATCAATTCACTTTATGTCCCGATCCAACACATCGTCATTTATGACAACGTGCCAATGTTTCTATTCACGAAGTTCCCCTCCGATGGTCAAGACAAACCATCTTCCTAAAGGGATATAGACAACATAACAATCTTTGCATGAATAAAGTGCCCAACTTTATTCCCTCGATTGTGGATCGTATGATTTAGACCATCACCTTAAGAATCGTGTCTTCCACATAATTCGTCCATCATATGCCCAATTCTTAAGGTTTAGATTGATAGTCTCAGACTATTGTTTGCTTAACATACATTCAAAAAATATGAACGTAAAGACGACAAGATTTGGTATGTAAATAATGAATAAATTCTTTAGTGATAAAAATGTCTCCAAAAACTTATTACATTTTTACTCCTTAGGGCATACATGTCTAACAATCTCCCAATTGCACTAAGTGAGTCAATATGACAAATCTTGCATCTCCATAGCTTCCACATGCCTCTTGAAGACTCTCCTAGTAAGTGTCTTCGTAAATGGATCAGCTAAATTGTCCTCTGACACGATCTTGCACACCGTGACATGCCCGCCCTCGATGAAGTCCTTTATCAAATGATACTTCTGATCAATATGTTTACTCTTCTTGTGAAATATTGGTTCCTTAGCATTAGCTATCGCCATACTGTTTTCACAGTATAGTGATACCGCCTTATCCATGCTAGGAACAACCTCAAGATCCCCAAGGAACTTACGGAGCCACACTACTTCTTTCGAAGCATCACTAGCTGCCACATACTCGGCCTCCATCGTTGAATCCGAAGTGCAATCTTACTTAGCACTTCTCCAACTAATGGCACTGCCAGCCAGACTAAACACAAAACCCGAAGTCGATTTCCTAGAATCTAGACAAGATTGAAAATTTGAATCAGTATATCCTAGAGTCCTTCACAGGTACTTGAAAATATGCCTTATCGCAACCCAATGGTTCGGTCCTAGATCCGCCTGAAATCGACTTACAATCCCGACTGCATAACTAATATCCGGTCATGTGCAAAGCATGGCATACATGAGACTACCCACTACCGAAGCATAAGACACCTTCTTCATGTATTGTCTTTCTTCATAAGACTTTGGAGAGTCTTTCTTAGAAAGAGTAATTCCAGACCTAGATGGTTGCCCACCTTTCTTGGAATCCTGCATTGCAAACCTCCTAACAATTTTATCTATGTAGCCGGCCTGAGAAAAAGCTATCATTTTGTTCTTCCTATCCCGAAAGATCTGGATACCGAGAACAAAATTAGCCTCACCTAAGTCCTTCATGTCAAACTGCTTGGTCAACCATAATTTGACCGGTGACAACGCCCCAACGTCATTGCCAATTAGCAGAATGTCATTTTTAAACATATGATTCATCCACATTTTGTGAGAACGCATAAGTCTTGATCACCTGATCAAATCTTATGTTCCAAGAACGAGAAGCTTGCTTAAGTCCATAAATTGACATTAGCGGCTTACAAACCTTACCCTATTGACCCGTAACCTTGAACCCGTCTGGCTGTTCCATATAAATAGACTCATCAAGATAGCCATTCAGAAAAGCCGTCTTGACATCCATCTGCCAAATCTCATAGTCAAAAGCGGTAGCTATGGACAAGAGAATCTGGATGGACTTAAGCATGGCTACAGGCGAAAAGGTTTCCTCATAATCGATTCCTTCCTTTTGTGTATAACCCTTAGCTGCCAGTCTAGCCTTAAAGGTTTTGACCTTTCCATCCACTCCTCTTTTCCTCTTGTAAATCCACTTACACCCTATGGGTTTTACCCCTTCGGGAAGATCCACAAGCTCCCAGACATGACTAGTCTCCATAGACTTCATCTCTGTGTTCATGGCCTCTGTCTAGAGTTCTAAATCAACATCCTCCATAGCTTCTGCCTAATTATAAGGATTCTTGTCATGTTCATCCGGTTCAGCCAAGAAGACCTCCCCATTGAACATATACCTCTCAGGTTGACGCCCGATCCTCCCACTACGCCGAAGCCCCTAAGGTTGTTGTTTAGGTTTGTTTGGTTTTCCTACACTGATCGGAACGGTTTCATTCAAAACCTTCAGAGTGATCGGATCACTCCTTAACTCCTCAAGCACCACTTTGCTTTGAGGTTTAAAGTCGTTCATGTAACTCTCCTTAAGGAAAGTTGCATCAGTTGAAACCACAACTTTATTTTCCTTTGGGTTATAAAAATAACCCCCTTTAGTCCCTTTTGGATATCCTACAAACATGCAAACTTCTGAATGTGTTTCCAACTTATTCGGATCCTTAAACAGGACATGACCTGGACATCCCCATATGCGAATATGGTTTAAGGATGTCTTCCTACCTGTCCATAACTCGTGAGGATTTTTAGGGACCGATTTTGAAGGCACATTGTTCAAAAGATAACATGCGGTTTATAGTGCATATCCCCATACGGACAAAGGCAATGATCAATAACTCATCATGGACCTAATCATGTCCAACAAAGTCCTATTCCTTCTCTCCACTACACCATTCTGCTGCGGAGTGCCCGACGTAGTCAAATGTGATAAAATCCCATTTTCTAATAAGTGTTCCAAGAACTCATCAGAAAGGTATTCCCTACCTCGATCGGATCGAAGTGCCTTTATGGGTCTATCCAATTGCTTTTCCACTTCAGCCTGAAACTCCCTAAACATGTCAAAAGCTTTGCTTTTATGGTGCATCAGGTACACAAACCCATATCTTGAGTAATCGTCAATAAAAGTGACGAAGTACAAATACCCTCCTCGTGCCTGGATATTCATCGGTCTGCAAACATGTCACGCCCCGGAGTACGGGAGGTGACGTGGCGGAATATTTAGATTAATTAAAAGAGAGTTTAATTGAAATTAAGGGTTTAAAAATCCAATTAAGCAAGAAATAAAGAGATTTTTCCACCACATTTGATAAAAGAATTTAAAATCATTAAACAAATAACAATAATTGGATAAAAACTGCGAATATGGGTTCCACAACCCACAACTTGTGCACACACATGGTTCTGACAATATCACAGATACAATTACAGTCCAAGTATAAATGAAGTTAAAATCTTACATGCCTTGATTAATAAATACAGAATGTAAATAAATTCTCCTATTGCTCCTGAGTTCGGTCCGAAGAATCTTCTCCAAACCTAAATGGGAAACCACCTAGAAGGGGGGAAATTTAAAACAGATAAAACGTGAGCGAAAGGCTCAGTAGGACTAAGTTTTATAAAATAATTTAATGCAAAGAAACATAACATTATCAGGAGTTATACAGAAAGGGAACTTGAATAAATAAATAAATAAATTGAGTAGAACCGTTCTGACACAGAACAGTCTACTCGTCAAATCAAAACACCAGTTTACTTTTACCTAGGCAAACCATGATATCACCACCGTAGTGGCCCAGCTGGGTTTCGGGACCTGCCCCCAAGGTCGATCACGACCCGATCTCTGATATGGCATCATGCCCATGTGTTTATTATCATTATCATTCAAAACCCAATTACCGAGTGTTGTCAATTACATTCATTATGAAATTCATTTCATGTCACGTTATATTAAAATATAACCGATAAAACCATTTTCAAACAACCGTTGAAAATATTTTGATAGAAATCATTTTCAAAGCCAAATCATTTCAAAACCAGGCTACCAAAGAAATAGGATAGAAGTCCTACCTCAGTACTCGTGCCGGTACCCCACACCGTAATCCCGATCCGTTATACGTTAGCTCCACGAAACCACGAACAATCCTAGATACAAACTAAGTCGATCAATATCTAGTTCGAAACATTCTATGTTACTAAATCATTTCATGATGTCCTAGTGTGCCATTTGTATCATTAAAATCATCCTATAAGGTTGGGATTTAAATCAGGGTTCAAAATAGTGAAATCGGGTAAAAATCACAAAATTTTCCATGCCTCGGTCGGCCTGCCGGACGCCCTGCTTCGGCCTGCCGAACTGCACAGTTCGGCCTGCCGGAAGCAAAGCTTGGCCTGCCGAACATTTCCCCAGATTCGGCCTGCCGGTCGGAAGAACACCGGCCTGCCGATCATCACTTCGGCCTGCCGAACATGAACTTCGGCCTGCCGAACTGGGAAGATCCAGAAATCCCAGCCACGGGTTTCTCGATCCCCAAAATCCAAATCTTGTTTCTAACCTGTTTTTCTCAAATCCCAGGCATGAAAAACAACTATAATTGATAGAAAAACATTCTAGAACATGTTTGGGATCATTTAAACAACATTTAAACTCGAAATCCTCAAAAATCCGAAAATGAGAAAAAGAGGAGAAAAATGAAAATATTGAATCCAATCCGTTTTTCTTCAATCTAGGCTTAGATTCTAGTTGTTCTAAGTTCATTTAACACAAATCCACGGTTTTCTAAGCTAAAACAAACTTAGATTTCAAAAACACACAAAATTGGAAATTTTGTAAAAAGTTTAGAAATTTCGAATCTAACCTCGAATCGAAGCTTCAATCCGCGTTCTCGGTTGCCGAATCACGTCCCCGAGCTTCCTCCTTGCTGTTCCGAAGCTTGGATTCGAATGGAAATCAAAAAATTTTTTGAAAGAGAAATTTGAGAGAGAGAGCTGCCGAGAGGGAATCCACGGGAGGGAAGAGAGAGAGAGTGAGGGAGCTGAGTGAAGAGAGAGAGAGAGAGAAGAGGGAAATAAATAGAGAAAATCGGTGGGCGGTTTTACTGTGCGAAAACCATGTGCCGCCCACGGTTTTGCAAAACAGAGTATTTTTAACATTTTACAAATTGTTGTGTTTTAAAACTCAAAACATCATTTTAAATCCATAAGAAATCATTTAAATGTATCAATTTAACAAAACAACCAAAAACTAAAAATCCAACCAAATAATCTAATTAAAGTTAAAACTTTAATTATGGCACACTAATTCATCATTTACATTACATTAATATTAAATAAATTTCGGGACGTTACAGCTCTCCACCCCTAAAAGAAATTTCGTCCTCGAAATTTACAACTCATCTCAAAAGCAAAACAAATGCGGATACAATTCTCGCATACTCGACTCTAATTCCCAAGTGGCTTCATCAACCCCGTGATGCTGCCACACGACCTTTACCAACGGTATCTCACGATGACGCAAGCTAATCACTTTCCGGTCGATGATCTGAATCGGCACTTCTTCGTACGTCATATCCTCCTGAACCTGCACATCGCGAAACGATACTATCTTACCCTGCTCAGGTGGACACTTCCTAAGCATCGACACATGAAACACATCATGCACATGAGAAAGTTCGGGCGGAAGATCAAGCCGATAAGTGACCACACCAACACGCTGAGTGATCTCGAACGGCCCAATATACCTCGGCGCGAGTTTCCCACTCACTCCGAACCGCATAGTTCCCTTACGAGGTGACACCCTCAAGAGAACAAAATCTCCAACCGCGAACTCTAAGGGTCTACGTCTCCTATCTGCGTAGCTCTTCTGCCGACTCTGAGCTGCTCTCAACCGATCCCGAATCACCGTGACTTTCTCGTTGCTGTCACGAATCTCATCTGGCCCAAGAATAACTCTATCTTCCGGCTTAGCCCAACACACAGGTGACCGACACGGTCGCCCATACAACGCCTCAAATGGTGTCATACCGATACTCGCCTGATAACTGTTGTTGTACGCGAACTTCGCCAAATGCAAATATTGCTTCCAATTCCCGCCGAAGTCCAACGTACAAGCACGCAACATATCCTCGAGAACCTGAATGACCCGCTCAGACTGCCCATCAGTCTGAGGATGAAACGCCGTACTGAAGTTCAAATCCGTACCCAAAGCCTCCTGAGAACTCCTCCAGTACTTAGCATTAAACCTGGTGTCTCGATCAGAGGTGATGGACAAAGGAACTCCATGCAACCTCACAATGTTCTGCATATACAGCTCCCCGAGAATCTTCCTGGAACACGTCGACCTAAACGGAATGAAATGCGCCGATTTCGTCAACCTGTCGCTACAACCCAAACTGCATCATGCCGCTGCTCCGTCCTCGGCAAACTTGTGAGAAAATCCATCGTCACATGCTCCCATTTCCACCCTGGAATAGGAAGCGGCTAAAGCTGACCTGCAGGCTTCTGATGCTCGGCTTTCACCTGGAGACACGTTGAACACTTGGCCACGTACTCACGAACATCTTTCTTCATGCCTCTCCACCAATAGTGCCTCTTCAAATCACGATACATCTTGGTGCTCCCCGGATGAATAGCAAACTGAGACCTATGAGCTTCGTCTAGAACGGCTTTCGTCACCTCGGCGATAACTGGAACTGCAAGACGCTCCCAAAAGTACAACGATCCATCTGCATGCACGCTCCATTCCTCGAACTGCTCCCCGTTCTGAATCCGTGACCAAATCCCCTGCAAATGTCGATCCTGCCACTGACCTTGCTTCACCATCCGAACAAGAGCTGGAGTCGCTTCCACATGATACAACAAAACTCGATCACCGTCTTCATGATACTGTAGCCGATACTCACTCACTGTCGCATCCCTGCTCCAGTCCTCAAAAATCAAACAAGCGAGAATCCCTGAAGACTTTCTGCTAAGCGCGTCCGCTACCACATTAGCTTTTCCGGGATGATACTGCAACGCGAAATCATAATCCTCCATGTACTCTACCCATCCGCGCTGCCTCAAGTTGAGATCCCTCTGAGTGAACAAATGCCTCAAACTCTTGTGATCGGAGAAGACCTGAAACGATGCTCCATACAAGTAACATCTCCAAATCTTCAGCGCGTAAACCACCGCTGCAAGCTCTAAATCGTGAGTAGGATAATTCCGCTCGTGAGGTCGTAGCTGTCTCGATCCGTACGCAACCACACGTCGATGCTGCATCAACACGCATCCAAGTCCGCGCCCTGAAGCATCAGCATAAACCTCATACGGCTCGTCACTACTAGGAATAACTAATACTGGAGCTGAAGTCAACCGGTTCTTCAATTCCTGAAAAGCAGACTCACAGTCTTCATCCCACTCAAACCTGACATTTTTCTTGGTCAACCTCGTCAACGGAGCTGCAATCTTCGAAAAGTCCTTTACAAATTTCCTGTAATATCCAGCCAGACCTAAGAAGCTGTGAATCTCCGCTACATTCCTTGGTCGTTCCCACTCCAATATAGCTTCAATCTTGGACGGATCCACTGAAATACCATGCTCCGAGATGACATGACCCAGAAACTTGACCTCAGTAAACCAAAACTCACATTTTTCCCTCTTAGCATACAACTGGTGCTCCCGCAGAGTCTGAAGCACGATCCGAAGATGCTGCTCATGCTCCTCCCAAGTCTTAGAATACACAAGAATATCATCGATGAACACGATCACAAACTGATCCAGATATGGCCTAAATATCCTGTTCATCAAATCCATAAAAGCTGCTGGAGCATTCGTCAACCCAAAAGACATAACCAGAAACTCGAAGTGCCCATACCAAGTCCTAAAAGTTGTCTTGGGAATATCCTCTTCCTTGATTCTGAGCTGATGATAACCTGACCGCAAATCAATCTTCGAGAAGTATCGCGAACCTCCCAACTGATCAAATAGCTCATCAATCCTAGGCAAGGGATACTTGTTCTTCACCGTAACACGATTTAGCCGCCGATAATCCACACATAACCTAAGAGTCCCATCGTGCTTCTTAGCGAACAAAACTGGTGCTCCCCACGGAGATGTGCTATTCCGAATATATCCTTTATCAGCAAGCTCCTGAAGTTGCTTCCTCAATTCCTTCATTTCTGTCGATGCCATCCGATAAGGTGCCATAGAAATCGGTGATGTCCCTGGAAACAACTCGATACCAAACTCAATCTCCCGATGCGGTGGTAATCCTGATAACTCGTCGGGGAAGACATCCTCGAACTCACCACCCACCGGAATCGCTACACTACTACTCGAAACATAGGGCTCGCAATCTAGATTGGCAAGAAAAGCAAAACAATCTAGATTCCTTCGCCCTCCTAGACATGACTTCATGAGATGCTCACTCATTAGCCAATCACCACCACCCTGGTAAGTGATTACCGTCCCCCTATCAGACACTAGGGTCACTTTTCTAAGTTGGCAGTCCACAACTGCACTATACCCGGACAACCAGTCCATCCCTAAAATCACATCATAGGAACTCATGGGGAGTATAATCAAATCACTTTTCAAAATCTCATCCCCAATCTTTATTTTACAAGATTTACACATACAATTCACACACACCCGCCCCAAAGGAGAAGTTATAACTAGGGGTTCCTTAAACTCTTCTACTTCTAATCCCAAGGCATGTACAAAGGAACTCGAAATGAGATAATGAGATGCACCGGTATCAAATAAAACGCGAGCTAGAGATCTGGAAACCAAAACCATACCATCGACAACCGCGTTACCAATCTGAGAATCTGACCCTCCAAATGCCATTGCATGAACCTGCACTGGCGCCTTTCCTTTTCCTCTACCGACATTGCTGGGTCCTGCATTACTCGGCCGATACTGCTGAGATGGAGATGACTGCACACTACCTGTACTCGGCGCTCTATACTGAGGAACACTGCGCTAAAAATACTACGGCTGCTGTCCCCGTGCCGGATATGAGAATTGCTGAGGAGAAAACTGCGGATACTGCAACTGCGGGTACTGCAGAGGCGGAGGTAGGGTCTGAGGCTGAGGCTGAGATGAACGACTGGCATCCTCCCCGGTCTGCGATCCAAGACAAGCACTCCTGATCGGGCAATTCCTCTTGATGTGTCCGGGCTGCTGACAGAAATGACAATGAAAGCTGTAGGGATTGCTGCGCCCGCTGCCAGACGAACTGCTACTGCCACTGGTCGCACCGCCTTGCTTGCCTTTCCCCGGAGCTGGACGACTACTGGTGCTCTTCCTGCCACTCCTCTGCGGTCCTCCTGAAGCCTTGGCTCGGTCCTCACAATACTGCACGTAATCATTCTCCACGGAGATCGCCGACGACACAAGCTCTCCGAAACCCCTAAGCCGTAGAGCAACCAACTGCCGTCGAATAGGAGCCTTGAGTCCTTCCTGGAACTTGATGCATTTTTCACGCTCCGATGCCACAGCTGATGGAGCAAACCTAGCCAACTCGTTAAACTTCGCCTCATACTCCCGAACTGACATATCACCCTGCTGCAATCTATAAAACTCAGCTGTCTTCTGATCTCTGTATCCCTGCAGAAAATACCGATCATAGAACAGATCCTCGAACTTGTCCCAACTGATATCGCCACCGCGCTCTAGATGCTTAGTTTGTTTCCACCAGGTGTTAGCGCCACCCTTGAGCTTATACGCCGCAAACTCCACACGATACTCCTCAGGCACACCAAGAGTATCAAGATGCTTCAAGATCGAATCCAACCAATACTCTACTAACTGCGGATCCCCATCGCCATCAAAAGTCGGAATAGACGCCCGCCGAAATTCCTTAAAGAAAGCATGCCGACTACCAACACTGGAGTCTTCCGGTCTAGTCCTGGCTGCCATCTGCCGGAAAGCCGCAATCATAGACCTCATCAGGCCCTCATCATTTCTGAACTCGGCGTCAGCTGTCGAACGACAACTAGGTGCCATTCTCTCACTTCTGAAAACAAAATTTGGACTGTCAGAGGTATTTCATTGTCAAACCTATGTGTGCACAATTCCCAAGGTTCATAACCTTGAGCTCTGATACCATTCTGTCACGCCCCGGAGTACGGGAGGTGACGTGGCAAAATATTTAGATTAATTAAAAGAGACTTTAATTGAAATTAAGGGTTTAAAAATCCAATTAAGCAAGAAATAAAGAGATTTTTCCACCACATTTGATAAAAGAATTTAAAATCATTAAACAAATAACAATAATTGGATAAAAACCGCGAATATGGGTTCCACAACCCACAACTTGTGCATACACATGGTTCTGACAATATCACAGATACAATTACAGTCCAAGTATAAATGAAGTTAAAATCTTACATGCCTTGATTAATAAATACAGAATGTAAATAAATTCTCCTATTGCTCCTGAGTTCGGTCCGAAGAATCTTCTCCAAACCTAAATGGGAAACCACCTAGAAGGGGGGAAATTTAAAACAGATAAAACGTGAGCGAAAGGCTCAGTAGGACTAAGTTTTATAAAATAATTTAATGCAAAGAAACATAACATTATCAGGAGTTATACAGAAAGGGAACTTGAATAAATAAATAAATAAATTGAGTAGAACCGTTCTGACACAAAACAGTCTACTCATCAAATCAAAACACCAGTTTACTTTTACCTAGGCAAACCATGATATCACCACCGTAGTGGCCCAGCTGGGTTTCGGGACCTGCCCCCAAGGTCGATCACGACCCGATCTCTGATATGGCATCATGCCCATGTGTTTATTATCATTATCATTCAAAACCCAATTACCGAGTGTTGTCAATTACATTCATTATGAAATTCATTTCATGTCACGTTATATTAAAATATAACCGATAAAACCATTTTCAAACAACCGTTGAAAATATTTTGATAGAAATCATTTTCAAAGCCAAATCATTTCAAAACCAGGCTACCAAAGAAATAGGATAGAAGTCCTACCTCAGTACTCGTGCCGGTACCCCACACCGTAATCCCGATCCGTTATACGTTAGCTCCACGGAACCACGAACAATCCTAGATACAAACTAAGTCGATCAATATCTAGTTCGAAACATTCTATGTTACTAAATCATTTCATGATGTCCTAGTGTGCCATTTGTATCATTAAAATCATCCTATAAGGTTGGGATTTAAATCAGGGTTCAAAATAGTGAAATCGGGTAAAAATCACAAAATTTTCCATGCCTCGGTCGGCCTGCCGGACGCCCTGCTTCGGCCTACCGAACTGCACAGTTCGGCCTGCCGGAAGCAAAGTTCGGCCTGCCGGAAGCAAAGTTCGGCCTGCCGAACATTTCCCCAGATTCGGCCTGCCGGTCGGAAGAACACCGGCCTGCCGATCATCACTCCGGCCTACCGAACATGAACTTCGGCCTGCCGAACTGGGAAGATCCAGAAATCCCAGCCACGGGTTTCTCGATCCCCAAAATCCAAATCTTGTTTCTAACCTGTTTTTCTCAAATCCCAGGCATGAAAAACAACTATAATTGATAGAAAAACATTCTAGAACATGTTTGGGATCATTTAAACAACATTTAAACTCGAAATCCTCAAAAATCCGAAAATGAGAAAAAGAGGAGAAAAATGAAAATCTTGAATCCAATCCGTTTTTCTTCAATCTAGGCTTAGATTCTAGTTGTTCTAAGTTCATTTAACACAAATCCACGGTTTTCTAAGCTAAAACAAACTTAGATTTCAAAAACACACAAAATTGGAAATTTTGTAAAAAGTTTAGAAATTTCGAATCTAACCTCGAATCGAAGCTTCAATCCGCGTTCTCGGTTGCCGAATCACGTCCCCGAGCTTCCTCCTTGCTGTTCCGAAGCTTGGATTCGAATGGAAATCAAAAAATTTTTTGAAAGAGAAATTTGAGAGAGAGAGCCGCCGAGAGGGAATCCACGGGAGGGAAGAGAGAGAGAGTGAGGGAGCTGAGTGAAGAGAGAGAGAGAGAGAAGAGGGAAATAAATAGAGAAAATCGGTGGGCGGTTTTACTGTGCGAAAACCATGTGCCGCCCACGGTTTTGCAAAACAGAGTATTTTTAACATTTTACAAATTGTTGTGTTTTAAAACTCAAAACATCATTTTAAATCCATAAGAAATCATTTAAATGTATCAATTTAACAAAACAACCAAAACTAAAAATCCAACCAAATAATCTAATTAAAGTTAAAACTTTAATTATGGCACACTAATTCATCATTTACATTACATTAATATTAAATAAATTTCGGGACGTTACAAAACATCACTATGCACAAGTTCTAGAACCCCTTCGGCCCTATTGCCCTTAGACCCGAATGGTATTTTGGTCATTTTACCCTCCAAACAAGATTCACATTGAGGTATAGATTTCACCTTTAAGTGACTTAAGGGTCCATCCCTTACCAACCTTTGAATCCTATTCAGGTTAATATGACCAAGGTGCAAATGCCAAAGATAAGTCTTATTAGAGTGAGAAGTTTTAAGTCTTTTAGAGTTATTATCATTTATCTCAGCATTAAGCAATAAGTCCATCTTAGGTTTGATAAAATATAGATTATTTTGCATCCATCCAGAACAGATAAAAGATTTGTTTTTACGAATCACCACTTTATCATTAAAAGAAACCAAGTAGGAGTCTTTAAATAAACAAGCTACAGAAATTAAATTCTTTTTAAATTTAGGAACATTAAAACAATCTTGCAAAAATAAATTCCTATAATTATCAAAATAAAGATGGACGTCTCCCACTGCTTCTACTGAGACCAAGGATCCATCGCCCATCCAAAGCGTGAAGTCCTCATGTTGTAGACTTCTCGTTTCTTTGAACCCCTGTAGAGAAACACAAACATGATTAGTTGCACCAGAATTTAGGACCCAGATGTCACTAGATTCCTCAACCAAACAAGTTTCTAAATATAGAAGATCACATCTACCTCCTTTGGAAAGGAAGTCCTTGCAATACTTCTTGATATGCCCGACCTTTCTACAGAAGAAGCACTTAAGCTTCTTTGGGTTCTTCTTCTTCTTCTTCTTCTTGCTTTTGGTGGTAGTAGGAATAGAAGACTTCCTGTTCTTGGCCCGTTGCTTCTTTCCATTCCCAATGTTAGGATTGGAACCAGAAGCAGCTACCATGTTGGCCTCACCACCTATAGGAGACTCCCTGATCAGCAGTTCAAACTCCTGTAACTGTTTCATCAGTTCTGTCAAGGTCATATCCCGTCTATTGCTCAAATTAAATGTAGCTATAAATGGAATAAATTCCTTAGACAAAGTCTCAAAGACCATAGTCATCTAAGTTTCAGCATCGATGTCGGCTCCATTGGTTTGAGCCTCAGCGAGGTAACCCATGACCAACATCATGTGCTCCTTTACAGATGTCCCTGGCCTCTGTCTATAGTTCAAGAGTTTCCAAAGCGCCCCTTGCTGCTTTGTTATGGCCTGGCCTCCAAACATATCCTCAAGATTATCCAAGATCTGCTTTGCAGTCTCATAATCCTAATGTTGAGCTTGCAGTACATTATTCATGCTGGCCATAACGTAGCAGTGGGCCTGATCATTAGCATCTTTCCAGCGATCGTACATTTGGAATTGCTCATTAGATGAGTCTCCCGTGGGCTCGGGAGGACAAGAGATTGTTAGTACATATTTTAGTTTCTCAAAGGACAAGACGATATCCTGGTTCCGTTTCCAATCGTTATAGTTCTCAATGGTTAATAGGTTTTTGTCAAGTAGTGATGATAAAACGTTTTTAGACATTTTTAATCTACAATGAAGAATCTTATACCAAAAATAAGCAAACATATTATAATAATTTAGTAAGATAACACAATCATGTAAAATCATACAAATGTGTTTATGTATCAAAACCTTGAAAATATCACAACCTTACAATGATAATTCCCAACTCAGAATTCAACAAGCTCCTAGGGGAGTCATGCCAAATTCAATCAGGAACACGGATCCCCTCCTGATTAATATATGCCATCTAGGATCCGTATAATCCAGCATATATTAATAATCGTTTCTTTGGCCATTAATTTTATTAACAGAGCTCTGAGGGGAGGTTAATAATAAAATTAACGTGAGTGTATAACCATCGTTACAATATTTTATCCATGATTTATAATCACCACCTAGGGGTGTGCAACCATAAATCATACTAAAATACCTTATCCTTTTAGAGATCCAATCTGGTACATGATAGAAATCCCTTACAAGGGGTCGGGACCACCATGTTCTGCCTATGGACCAACGATGGAGGCCTTAGGTTCTCTCTTCGAAAATCTTCTCCCACTCAATCTTTTGAAATCAAGGTTTTATTTTAAAATTATGCATGAACAATTTTAATATGAGCGGCACTCCCTATTCTATATGACATGTTATCAATATACATGGAAAATCATATTATAATGCAGACAAGAAAAGCAATTTAAGCAAAGCTACAAGCAAAATAATAAATAACTGTAATATTATAGCTCCACCCTAGAGAATAGAAAACTAAGATTACAAGAGAACAATCGAGACATATTATCGATTTTTCATCCTTGAATCCTCAAGTTGTATCATTCTTCATGTAATTCCCATCTTCAAGTCTTCAATCTTATATGGATCGAATACTTCATATTTCCGGTCATATGTAAATTTAATGTTTCTCATAATTGTCCCAAAAATAAAATTAAAACTGCACTTTTTCTAGAAATTTTTTCGGTCATGTTTCATCGCCCTGCCGACAGAGCCAGCCGATTTCTGCCCCACTGACGGCCTGCCAAACCATACGTTCAGCCTGCCGAACTGTGAGGTCCGGCATGCCGACTGAGCAGAAATCTCTCATTCCAGAAAATACAATTTTTAATGCAATTCATCAATTTTATTTTCAACAATTCAAAAACATAAAATTAGAGACTCAGGAAATACCTGAAAGCGTCATCATCAATCTTCTAGATCCGTCTTCTCTGAATAATTATTTAATTACAAAATTCTTACAAATTTAGAATTAAACAATAATTCCTAGACGGAGATAACCTTCCGCCATCTAATTACATGAAAAACCTAGATACACATTCTAACCTCTAAGGAACCAAACCAGCATAAATTAATTAATTAATAATAATTAAATAACAATTTAATAAACCATAATTAATTAATAAATATTTACCACATAATCCATGACAACATATATAATATACAGAAACCTAGAGTGCCAATTTTCTATAAAATTAAATTCAAGCATAAGAGAGATTAAGATCACAAAATTTACACATATAACATGATCACAAACTTGTAAATTTATGTAAAAACCATGGCTCTGATACCAATTATTGGAAAAAGAGTGTGCAGTAGAATTTTTTTAAAATTTTATATCAGAGTAATTTTTAAAACACAAGTTAAACATGCTATATGTATCAATTAACCAGATCTTACTAACCTTTGTGTGCCAAAGAACCTCTGCAACCTGCGAAGAGAAGTAACGTTTTAGAAGAGCCTCAACCAACTAGTCTTCTTTACTATTCCCTATCCACGACCGGAGTGAGTGTGGGCTCACACGTATAGCTGTTCCACCGGTGACTCTCCTTCCAACCAATCGAGAGAACCTATAGCAAGTATTTGTGATTTGTGAACAAATGCTCTCAGGGAGTTTTTAGATTCTCAGTAGCAGAGTATCACTCTTAATCTCTCAATTGATCTGAGTAACTCATAAAACTTACTCCCTTTATATAGAGATTGGTCCTAGGGTCAGTCCTTATTAGATTAGGTCTCAAAAACTCGAAACAGAATCAAGTTCAGATCAATATCTGATAAGATCTACGTAGAAACGCGTAATCTTATCCTTCGCTGATCGACAAGCCGAACATGTAGATCGGTAGGCCGAACTACCGCGTAAATATCTCCACAAATCTTTTATTTTCCACCCGAGATTCTATAGGATAATCTCTAAGAAAACAAATCAATTTCGAATAATTCTACAAGTTTATCTTGATCTAAATTATCCAAAATTAAATCAATCGATAAACAGATAAGAATTATCCGATCCCAATAATTCAACAAGTTTATCTTAAATTAATTTTATTACAAAATTAATTCAACCGATAAACAGACATGAATTATTTAATTCTTCCAAATTTAACCAATTTGATAAATCTGACATAAGTCACCAATTATTGAAAAAGCACGCTGTATTGTTACAGGATTTTGTGAGCTAGCAAAGGAGACCAAATGGACCTATATAGTTCAAGCTCTCAATAATTATGAAACCCAATATCCCAGATATACATTTCATAATTGTTAACTCCAACACTACTCCACTAAAAGCTTGGAGCTGCACTCTCGAACTATATAGAATTACGAAGCTCATATTGCTAAGTCTCCATGACATATCATAGTGTATCATATCCCCATATGATAATCTATAATCGGCTTAAGGACAAGTTCTGTCTTACCTTCCTGATTATTTTTATCTTACGTTCCATCATCTCACCATCAGAAAACTTACTATCAAAGATAGTATACCATTAGGTTACACCTATGTATCCAAATGGTTGAGCGCTCCAGTTTTCCAATTACAGGACAACACATATAAGAGGATATCGTTACTCCTAAAGAGGAGCTATGGATTCCATATCTATGAATAACAAGTCTACGCCATCAAGAGTCATGCCTCCAAGGTACCGGCATGCATACCACTATTAAGATGTGGGTGTCACCCTTTGGTACATCAAAAGACACAAGTCAAGACAACGGGCCCACTATTCATCTCAGGATTAAGATACAATATAAATGATTGTTTAGAGTGAATCGATTTACCGAGATAAAATTATTAATATAATCAATTCACTTTATGTCCTGATCCAACACATAGTCACCTATAACAACGTGCCAATGTTTCTATTCACGGAGTCCACCTCCGATGGTCAAGACAAACCATCTCCCAAAAGGGATATAGACAACATAACAATCTTTGCATGACCGTAAGAATTGTGTCTTCCTTATAATCCATCCATCATATGCCTAATTTTTAAAGGTTTAGATCGATAGTCTCAAACTTTAGTTTGCTTAACATACATTCAATAAATATGAACGTAAAGAGGACAAGATTTGGTATGTAAATAATGAATAAATTCTTTATTGATAAAAATGTCTCCAAAAACTTATTATATTTTTACTCCTTAGGGCATACATGTCTAACAAGGAGGGGTCGAGAGATGCGCAGAATCGACAACAAAATTCGGTTAGGCCTAGGGGCCACCCCTAGGCCACGAGGTCCCAATTCAAGGGTCAAGGGAACACAGCCAGGACCGAGCAAGTGCAAGATCCAATCACCTAGGACCCCATCCGGGAACTTACAAATGCTGTTTGGATTCTTACAAAGCAGCTTGCGTAGCAGGCTCAATGTCAGGCCGTGCCTGCCCTCCCGCCTTCAGCCTCAGCTGACTAGGCTAGAGGTTGGGCAATACGGGATGCAGCTGACCACAAAGAAGTTGATTTTGAGTGCTCAAGAGGCTCCACACATGGCATCTCAGCCAATAATAGACTCGTGCAAGAAGGCCATCTCGGCCCTCAAGCAGCGTGGGTTCTGTCACCCCATGGTTCCCAAGCATCAGCATTTGGCCAGCTAGGACACCGGGGAGATGCGTATCAAAATCGCCAGCCTGGGGCAGGCGACCGCGTGGAGGGCGGAGCACCTGACAGGGTCAAACTACCCGAGGATACGAATAGTCGCCAGTTTCGGGCGTTACAGTGCCAAATTGACGAGATTCAAAATAATCGCTTTGGCCTAGATGACATAGGAGCCTTGGACCCACCATTCCTGGACGCCATAATGTGAGCCGCTATGCCACCCAAGTTCAAGGTCCCACAAATTAAGGCCTATGATGGGACCGTGGATACAGACGAGCATGTTGAACTGTTCCATGGACACATGCTCCTCCAGAATGCCAGCGACGTGGTGATGTGCAAGGCCTTTTCATTGACACTAACTGGACCAGATCGACAATGGTTCTGGAGACTTGAACCAGCCTCCATCACTTCTTTCTGGTAACTCATCGATGGCTTCTCAGCAACCTTCTCCACAACGAAGATGTGGAGAAAAGAGATTACATACCTATACGCCGTCAAGTAGGGAGACGACAACATCCGAGACTACATTAATCGGTTTACCCGAGCAGCTCAGGAGGTCAAACACGTCAAAGATGAGACCCTCAAGCATGTTTTTGTAGGGGGTCTCTAAGATAAAAAGCTTACTTGGTCGCTGGCCTTCGAGCAGCCGGGCACATTTTCACAAATGCTCAGCTACGCACAGAGGTACGTCGATGCCTCAAAATACATGAAAAGCCACAGGGAGGAGGCCGACCCCGATGGGACGAAGAAAGAGAAGAGGCAAAATAAGGGGCTGGAGCAAATCAACGCCGATTAGAACAAGAAGCAGAAGAAAGAAAAGAAACCTGAGAAGCCAAAGATGTCGACCAGAAAGTTTCAAAGCTACACACCCTTGGTACTGACCATCGATGAGGTACTTGGCCAAGTAAGTGGCAAGAACCTGTTGGTACCGCCACCCAATCTTAAGGGTAGCAAAGTAAAGCGAGATCAAGCAAGGTACTACGAGTTCCATAAAGATGTGGGACAAAACACCCACGAATGTATTCAGCTAAAGGACCAAATTGAAAAGCTGGTCCGAGAAGGACATTTAAGGGAATTTGTTGAGCGGGTTTTAATTCTGAGCTCCACCTCGGGAAGAAATGAATAGTCGAGCCAAGATGTGCCCAATCGTGCACAAAACGATGGTGGGAACACCTCAGAACCCCCAAACATCGTGCACACGATTTTCGGGGGGCCTGTGACCAGGGACACGAGGAGTGGGTGGCGGGCATACGTCTGAGAAGCTCAACTGATCGAGTGAGGTGAGTTCATAAACATGTCCTAACATGTTAACAAGATTTGCTACAAACAAGATACTTCGATTACATTCACCGAGGAGGAAGCGGATAAATTAATCCATTCGCACAATGATGCCCTTGTATGTGAACTGCATATCGCTAACAACATAGTGCGGCGAGTATGATTGATAACGGTAGCTCAGCTGACATCCTCTTCAAGCAAGCTTTTGATAAGTTGAAGATCAGTAATGCTACCATAGTGTCGGTCCAGACCCTGCTATATGGCTTCACGGGTGAATGTGTCTGAGTAGTGGGGAAGGTAAGCTTGCCTATGACCTTCGGTGAGGGTGCTGCTAGGGTCACTCATGTTGTTGACTTCCTAGTCATCGACAAACCCTCCCAATACAATATCATAATTGGCCGACCAACGTTGAATGCGTTAAAGGCCGTGGTCTCTACATATCACTTGGCGATGAAGTTTCCGACAGAAGATGGAGTTAGAGTAATCTGCTCATCTTAAAGGGACTTCTAAGCTTGCTATGCCAATGCTGTCAGAGCAGCATCTACTCAACAGTTGAACATCTCAGCCATCCATATGGTCGATGAGACAGACCTCTCTACTCACTTGGCGCCCAAGATGCTTTCTGATCTTGACCTCTGACTCTTTGAGGAAGAGGTAAGAGCCACCCTAGTTAAAGACTTGGTGCCCTTCAGTCTAGACCCTACATATCCTGAGCGCACCGTTCAACTCAGATCCCAACTACGACCTGACGTCTGGGCTAACCTTGAGAGGCTCCTTACCGAATATCAGGACGTCTTTGCATGCTCACATGAGGACATGCCTGGCATTGACCCATGCGTGATTTGCCATCGACTCAATGTCCAACCCAACCACAAGCCTGTCATATAGAAGAAAAGGGCTTTCAATCCAGAAAGATATGCTACTATAAACGAAGAGGTCCAGAAGCTCCTCAAGGTAGGATTCATCCAAGAAGTCAAATATCTAGAGTGGCTAGTAAACGTCGTTCTTGTCAAGAAAGCGAATGGGAAATGGTGGCCCAATTTCATATAAATATATATATATATATATATTTTTCCATGTTCATTCACGGGTGAACATGACTGAGTATGGCCTTCCCTAGTAAGTCATGTAAGGCCCATTGTAAGTCATGTATTATCACATTAAAAGACTATATATTTAATATATATATTATTTAATACATATAAGAATTAAATATTATATAATATATATACATGCCATATTCACCCGTGAATGAATAATTGAATATGGCATGAGATTTCCCCAATGCAATCACATCACCATACGTCTGCCAAATACTTTTTCTTTTCTTTTCATTTCTTTTTATTTTTTTATTTTTTCCTTGTAGGCATGCTTTGCTTTTGAGAAGTAAAGTTGAGAATCAGATGCTGAATCTGTAGGTTATGTATTATCACATCAAAATACTATACATTTAATATATATATTATTTAATACGTGTAAGAATTAAATATTATATAATATATATACATGCCATATTCACTCGTGAGTGAACATAGCATGTAAATCCCCCATGCACATCACATTACAATAGGCCTAACAAGCTCTTTTTCTTTTCTTTGCATTTTTTAAATTTTTTTCTTGTAGGCATTGTTAGTATGTGTGGAGCTTAATTATCACCCTGACGTAGATTGCCCCTACACAGAGGTTGTACGCGATAAGGTCGACGTGGGGGTTGGAAGGGGGGTGGTAAACCCCCCTCTCGGGGGTTGTAGGGGGCGTAGTCCCCTGGGCAAAAATTTTATATGCAAGTTTATTTTAGATAAGGGTAGTTTAGGTTTTTTACATAAGGCATACTTTGCTTTGGAGAAGCAAAGCTAAGAATCGAATATTGAGTCTATAGGTCATGTATTATCACATCAAAATACTATACATTTATATACATATATGATTTAATGCATATAAGAATTAAATATTATATAATTTATGCATGCCATATTCATCCGTGAGTGAACATGGCATTAGATTCCCCTATGCAATTATAAAGGGGCAAGCCTAACATAGAGGCTCAGAAGGAAGGCCTACAATGTGCAAAGCTGAGACGTTAAGTCTTCAGCGAATTGTCTAATCAAGTTACATTTGAAAGAAAAAAAATAAAAAAAAGATTTAAAAAATAAAAAAATAAACTTTTTTTACCTATAAATAAACGTAGAATATTCACAGAGATACTCATTAAACAAACTTCTAAGATCTTATGCATTGTCTTGTTTTTTAGATTACTTAGAGTTCTTCAGAAAGGAAAAAAAACTTGAAGGTATAATTTATTTCATTTGTTGTTCATTAATTTTGTATTGTTATAAGTTAATTTTATTGTGTAATTATTTTATTTAATTTTTATGTTACGTTAATTTATTGTTATTTTTTATTGAAGCTATGGCATCATCACATAGAGGGAGAGCCAACATTTCACATTTGGTGATCAACGAAGAAGAACAATTTAATGATCCACTGGAAGAAATTGGAGTTGACTTTCTATCTCAAGTTGATGGCTCCTCTAAAGTCACTCGTAAGGGCAAAAGGAAAATTGAATGAACTTCACCAGTTTGGAATTACGTTGATCTCGTAACACGTACAAACGAGCATGGTGTAACAGAAGAGCGCGCAATTTGCAAAGTATGCAAACAAGACTACACAGGTAAATCCTCTTCTGGCACTGGTCACTTAGAGAGGCATTGCAAAAAATGTGAAGCTAAGCATGGTGTAGGTAGTGTTGATTGTCGTCAACAAACACTTCAATTTAGCCATGATGGTAATGTTACCAATTGGTCATATGACTAACAAAGAGCTAGAGAATGGCATGCTAGATATTTGGCTAGCGCTCAACAACCAATTAGTCTTGCCGATGATCCAGCCTTTGAGGAGTACATTCAAAATGCTTATAATCCACAATATAGGCGTGTTTCAAGAACTACCACAAGAGCTGACAACATGAAAGTTTTTCATTCAATGAGGGAAAAGTTAGTAACTAAATTTAATTCATTCACTGCATCTGTTGCATGCACATTTGATTTGTGGGAAGGTCGTACCAAAACTAGTTATATCTGTGTAACTGCACATTATGTGGATAAAGATTGGTCTTTTCAAAAAAGATTAATTGCTTTTCGACCAATGCCTTATCCGCATGATGCCAAGGCCATTCATGATGTCATCATGGAAGTTTTTGATTTTTATGGCATTTAAGAAAAGGTTTTGAGCATTACATTTGATAATGCATTTGCTAATACTGCTGCTATTAACCTTTTCAAAACAACATTGAGACCACAACATGGCGAAACACTTTTTCACCAAAGATGTGCTTGTCATATTATTAACTTGTGTGTTCAAGATGGCATGAAATTTTTTCAAGGTTATTTGGAAAATATTTGAACGGCCTTGGGTTACATAGCAAGTTCTGGCTCTCGAATTGAAGAGTTTGCTAAGCTTTGCAAGAGAGCAAGCATGAAACCCAGAAAACTTCCAACTAACATAGGACACCGGTGGAATTCAACATATTTGATGCTGAATGCATGCCTACCATACAAAGAGGTCATAACCGTGTATTACAACTTGAAGAATCCAACTGAGCCGCTTTAAGAATTTGATTGGAAAATTGCTTCATGCTTTTACAATTTCTTAAAGGTTTTTTATGAAGCCACTCTCCAACTCTCAGGTGTGTACTATCCCACTTCTCCTCATGCATTGCATAAGTTGTACGACATTGCTGCAACCTTCAATATGCATAGAGATTTTAACATGTTTAGGGAATCTGTTGAGTTCATGGAACAAAAATTCAAAAAATAATGGGAGCGTGTTCCACCTTTGTATTGCATAGCCGCTGTATTGGATCCGAGAGTTAAATTAGCTGGTGTTGAATATTTGCTTAAGGGTATAGGAGAAAAATTAAGGGTGCATTCTGACATCATAACCATTCAAAATGTGCAAGCAAAAGTTAACAACATATTTACTACATATAATGAAAAATATGGAGGAGGCCAAACAATATCCCCTGCACCTTTAGCAAATACTACTTCTGTACCACATGGTTCTTCATGGGCAAGTATGATTAGCTACACCGGATTTGGTTTCGGTGCATCGTCTACATCTTTAACACGCAGTGAATTGGAAAACTATATGGAAACAAATTTTGCGGCATTCATTTTCAATGAGCAAGGTGGTGGTAATGATTTCAATAAGTTTGATCTTTTGTCATTTTGGAGATCATAGTCAAGAACTTTTCCTGTGCTCTCTAAAATGGCTTGTGATATACTAACCATACCAATATCCACAGTTGTAAGTGAACAAGTATTTAGTTGCAGTGGTAGAGTACTTGATGAAAGGCGTGCACGTATGAATGATGATATTCTGGAAGTAGTAATGTGCGTCAAAGATTAGGAGGACGCTCGTAGAAGAAGCCAAGAAGTTCAAGATGATTGGGTTGATGACTTTGAAAATTTGGACATTTCTGATACTTCCACTATGAGTAATACATTGTAATTAATTATGAACAATATTTTTTTATGTTTTTTTTTTTGTTTTTAGTAATTTTGTAAACATCTAATGTATAATTATCCCGATTGTACTCTTTTTTCCTTACCAAGGTTTTGTCTCACTGGGTTTTTCTTGGAAAGGTTTTTAATGAGGCAATAGTAAATAAAATATCCTTTTTTATATTTCTCTTAACTATTCAAACTTTTATATTTATTAACTTGTTTAAAAATTCAAAAATAAAAAAATAAAAAATTACATGCTTAGATGGGCTGGCCCATTTAAACCCATGATGGGCCGGCCCATTTAAGGCCCACGACACGGCCCACGGCATGGCCCATATAAAATTGGCCAGCGGGTCAGGCCGAGCCAAGTTATTTTTAATATGGGCCGGCCCGGCCCGGCCCACGAAATTCATGGGCCAGCTCAGCCCAGCCAACGGCCCGTGTGGACCTAAGGAGAACAGGCCGGGCTGGCCCATTCTTGCAACACTACATGCAAAGCCACAAGCAAAATAATAATAAATAATCATAATATTATAGTTCCACCATAGAGAATAGAAAATAAAGATTACAAGAGAATAATTGAAACATATTATCGATTCTTTATCCTTGAATTTGCCATATCATTCTTCATGTAATGTCCACCTTCAAGTCTTCAATCCTGCATAGATTGAATATTCCATATTTCTGGACATATCAAAATTTAATGTTTCTCAAAATTGTCCCAAAAATAAAATCCAAACTGTATAAAAAATGCACCTTTTTTGAAAAAATTTATAGATCTCTACCAACATGCCTATGTATGTAATCGGCCTGCCAGTCTTGACCCTCCGGCCTGTAGAACCTCACAGTCTAGCCTACCGGTCATGATAGATCAGTCTATCAAACTTGAAAGTTTGGCCTGCCACTAGAACCATCAGAATTCTGCCCCACATATGGCTTACCGATTTCCAAGGTTTGGACTATCAATCTGCTACCACCGGCATGCCAAACTTTCAAATCATGTTTTCCAGAAAATATTATTTTTAATGCAATTTATCAATTTTATTTTCAATAATTCAAAACATAAAATTAGAGACTTAAGAAATACTATGAAACACTATCATCCATCTTTTAGATCTGTCTTCTCCGAATGGTTATTTAATTACAAAATTCCTACAAATTTAAAATTAAGAAATAATTCCTTGGCAGAGATGATAGTCCGCCATCTATGAAAAATCTAGATACACTTTTTAACCTCTAAGGAACCATAATCTACATTAATTAATTAATAATTAAATAATAATTTAATTAACCATAATTAATTAATAAACATTCACCATATAATCCATGACAACATATAAATATATAGAAACCCTAAAGTGCTAACTTTATAAAAAATTCAAGCATAGGAGAGATCAAGATCTTATAATTATTTATATAGCATGATCACAAACTTGCAAATTTATGTAAAAATCATGTCTCTGATACCAATTGTTGAAAAAATAGTACGCAGTAGAATTTTAAAATTTTTATACCAGAGTATTTTTTAAAGCACAAGCTTGACACACTGTATGCATAAATTAACCAGATCTTACTAACCACGTTTGCTTAAGAGATTCCTCAATCGATGAAGAGAAGGGCATTGTAGAAGGGCCTCAACCAACTGGCCTTCTTTGCTATTCTCTATCCACGACTAGTGTGTGCGTATGCACACTCGTATAGCTCTTCCATAGGTGATTCTCCTTCCAATTAATTGAGGAAACCCAGAACTAAGGTTCGTAATTTGTGAACAATAGCTCTTAGTGAGTTATAGAGACTTACAATATAGAGTGCTCGCTTTTAATTCCTTAACTGATCTTAATAACTTATGAGTCACTCCTTATTTATAGAGGTTGGGACCAGAAGTTTGTCCTTATTAGATAAGGCCTTAAAAAATTTGAATCAGGATCAATATCTGATAAAATTTGCATCTAAAATACGTGAACAATATCTGATAAAAACCCAATATCTTAGATATACATTTCATAATTATCAACTCTAATGCTACTCCACTAAAAGCTTAGAGCTGAACTCTCGAACTATATAGAATTACAAAGCCCAAATAGCTAAGTCTCTATGACATATCATAATGTATTCTATCCCTATAGGAATATCCATAATTGGCTTAAGGGTAAATTCTGTCTTACCTTTCCGATTATTTTTATCTTATATTCTATTATCTCACCATCGAAAAACTTACTATCCAAAGATAGTATACAATTCGGTTACATCTATGTATCCAAATGGTTAAGTGCTCTAGTTTAACAATTACAGGAGAACGCATATAAGAGGATATCAATGACTCCTAAAGATAAGCTATGGATTCCATACCATGATTAACAATTATATGCCATCAAGAGTCATGTCTCCAATGTATTGGCATGCATACCAACATAAATTGTGGATGTCACCCTTTGGTACATCAAAAGACATAAGTCAAGATAATAGGCCCACTATTCATTTCAGGATTATGATACAACACATTTGATTGTCTAAAGTGAATTGATTTGCCATGACAGGATTATGTCCCGATTCAATACATCGTCACCTATGACAATGCACCAATGTTTCTATTTATGGAGTCCACCTTCGATGGCCAAGACAAACCATCTCCCATTAGGGATAGAGACAACATAAGAGCCTTTACATGAATAAAGTGCCCAACTTTATTCCCTCAATTGTAGATCTTATAATTTAGACCGTCACCTTTAAAATCATGTCTTCTACATAATCTATCCATCATATGTCTGATTCTAAAAGGCTTAGACTGACAGTCTCAAACTTTTGTTTGCTTATCATGCATCCAACAAATATGAACATAAAGAGGACACCATTTTGGTATATGAATAATAAATAAACTCTTTATTGATAAAAATATCTCCAAAAACATATTATATTTAGTCCTTAGAGCATACATGTTTAACAGGTAGTGCACTCATTCTAATCAAATAGGGTTTCAAAATATTTCATTGGGTCAAAATCTTATAGCAAAATGCATAACCTGCTTTTGCTGATATGGCAGGGTAGTCGGCTAACCTTTGTGTTTGCCAGTTGATCGACTAGTCAGGGCTGACCTAATGTCAGTTCTCTTGTTGCTCTATTCTACTAATCTCATCTGCCATCCATCTAGTCTTGACCTGATTGAATAATTACCTATTTTACTTGACCCGAGAATTTTTCATATGGCCTCAATTTTAATTTAAATAACCTTACATAAGTTTTGTGATTAAAACAACGTATACTGATAAACCCATATCAATAAAATATGTAGAAATAATTCAACATGTTTATCATGAATTAAGTTATATAATTAATTCAATCAATAAATGAACATGAATTATTACAATCCAATCAACATGAAGCTCTTATAAAATTAACATACTCGACTGATTTGTAGGTAAAACATGTCATATTATTATAGAAAAATATGTAAGCTAGCAAAAAGGACTTGATAAAAGTATAAAAGTGTACATTGTATAAGACTTAAATCATTTTTTATGCTTTTATTTCTTGTTAAATCATGTAATTAATAGCATTTTTGTGTTAAATAGTATTTTAATGTCTTACTGTAAAAATATGTTTAATTATGTGCTATTAATGGTAATTTTTAGAATCATTTTAATATATAAAATATTACTTTAGTTTGAAATTAGTTAAAACTGTAAAATAATGAGATAATTTTATTTTGAGTCTTCATATATTTTATAGTATGTTTTAAGTTTGTAAGTATTTATTATATTATTTTTAGTAATTTCTAAAAATATTTTCGAGTCTTAAAACTCATATATATGTTAAACCAAATAAGCTTGAAATTTTAAAAGCTTGTAATTATTTTTGTGTGTTTTAATGTAAAATAAATATTTTAAAAATTATTATAAATATTATGCTTGTAAAATAATTAATTCTATTTCAACTTTCTATCTTTAGATTTGAATTCTATAGCAAAAATGAGCAAAATGACACCAAAATGGGTAAAATTGTACAACAAAAGCATTAAAAATTGAAAGAAGATTCAAAATATGCACGTGGATACCATGTGTCAGCACGTGATGCATGCATCGACAAGCTTCCAGATCGTATCAAGGAGAATCTTAGCATGCCAGATCCGATATAGGCGATTCCTTGTGTGTGCAGTTTCCAAGCCATCTGATCTATCTACTTTTGACCGATCCATCAGTCCGTGTTCGTGGGCCCAGGGACTCACTAGCCCTATCCTCTATCTCATTCCGCAGCCATTCGATGGCCAAATTGACGCTTGAGATCGCTTTGTTTCTGTGCCTCCAACTGCCATGCCATAAGGGATTTTGTCCGAAGATTCGCATAGCAGGAACGCTGAAATGCATAGAGAAAGCTAGTTAAAATTTTAAAAAGAATCACAACTTGTATTCAAATTGTCCAAATAAAAAAAATAAAAAAAATGAAATAACAAATAAATAATATAAAATATTATTCACTATAGGGGAGGAGGTATGCCTCCTTTCAATCGAACTCCTTCTTCCTTCCTATCTTTTTCCTCTGCTGAGCCTTAAGTCTCCCCTTTTTGGAGGAGATGATACTAGAGCATTCCTCCAATCACACTAAAAATAATAAAATAATGCCTAAATTAGTGTAGAAAGTGTGGTGAGATAGAGAGATGATATTGTATGTATAGTACTCTGATATGGTTTTTAACTCTATACCTATGCTGTAATGCTTATATTTTTATGGAATAAATTATATTTTCTATCTTTTAGTAATTATTATTAATGTTGTTATGCTGCTAATTTTTACAAAAATGCAGTCATGTTTTCTTTATGTAATTTAATTATGTTGCGTAATTAATTTTAATAATGATGAAATAATGCTTAATTTTATGGAATATCTTTTATTATAGTATGACTTATTATATTATCGATTTTTGATATTTCATAAGACGAGGTTGTATCAGAATTAACGCAAAACTTTATTCCATTTAAATATAATAATTTTGATTTGTTATTATCTTTTCTATCTTAAAATTATATTAATTATAATTATAGTGGATGCGGCTATAATTTTCATAATTAGTGCACCTAATCACTAGTGAGAGGTGATTATTTTGCTATTTTTTATAAGAAAACCATTACTGTATTATAACTTGCTATATTGTCACACTAGGTTGACTTATAGAAATAGTGATTATGCTTATTATTAATAGGAAAAGATATAATAAATTAAATGCTTTGGATAATTATTATTTAGAGTTAATTTCCATACTGGTTACAAAAACATATGAGTGATTCTTAAAACCTTACCTTGTTAGTTTTATGACTTGAATTTTAAATTAAAAGTCACAAAAATATTTCTTTTATTTTAAACTTTGTTTTGAAAAACTACTTGCCTTTATGATTTTTTTATTTTTATCAATCTACTAAGTTGCAAATTTTTCACCACCTTGAGGATATGACAACATATTCTATACTACAAACGTCCATCTTTAGAAAAACATTTTGGGCAGCATTAGGAACCGATGGATAAACACAGGTCAAGTTCCTATAATCATAAAACGATATGTCTCTGACACGCTCATTTTATAATTATCAACTCTGAAGCTATTCCATTAAATCTTTCGAGCTATACTTTCAAGCTATATACAAGATTATGAAATTCTATTATATCATAAGGTGTAATACCTCCATAGGACATCCATAAGAGCTTAAGAATAAATTCTGTTTTATTTTCCCAGTTATATTTATCTTATGTTCCATTATCTCACTATTAAAATACTTACTCTTCATAACAAATACAAATAGTAAACATTCGGTTACAGAAAGGTACCCAGATGGCTGAGTGCTCCAGTTTGCCAATTACAAGATAATGCCTATGTTGTGAATTTTCTAACGCAAGTGCACATATCGTTAATAAGTAATAAAGTGAGAGTAGAGATCCTTCCCTCGAGGACTAATTGTCACTAAGCATCGAATTAATCTAACTCTAATTCTATTTGAACAACTGAAATATGGAAACAATGAAATAATAAAATGGCAAAAAGAAGACAACCTAAATTAATGCAGATGACAAATTGCAAGTTTAACACATGAAATTTCAATATATTAAGACGTCTAGGGCTTACGACTCACCAGATTAATCCTATCCAATTTATCTAATTTAATCAATTGAGATTTACTCTTATGTCAATAACAAATTTCTCTTAGGCAGTCATTAATCTTTCTCAGGCATTAATAATTTATTCCAACTAGTAAATTTCCTACATCTCTATAGAAACTCTAAAATTACCAAGATTCAATAAGAACAAAAAATTCACCAATTACACAAGTCTCATTATTATCTCTATCCTATAATGATCTCATGACATTCAATCATGGTCTAATTTAATTTTCGCTTTTTAGCCTCAAATTAAATCACAAATCATACAAAAAGTGCACAAACTTTTAGAAGCATTAAGATTAGATTAAACATTCAGCATAGATAATGAATAAACATCGAATTGAATTAAATTAAATAAAAGTGAACATTCATAATTCGCTACATTGTAGCGCTAGAATAGAGAAAATCAGCTCATAACGAAACTAAAACCATCCTAAACAATGTCTTAAACATGATGAGTGAAAAAAAAGAACTATGTTTAGATGTGAAGATAGATTCCATCTCCAGGTTGCACCGTTCTTCTCTTCAAAGTAGTGAGTTCTCTCCTTTTTTCTGTAGTCTATCTTTGTAAAAAAATTCCTCCTTCAACCGTTCATAATGTTCTATTTATAGGCTAAGGTTTAAAAGGGCAATTTTGGAATGAAATTAAATTAAAAATTGAATTAAGATCGCAACACCGCCTAGGCCCGATTTTCTGGCACCTAGGTGACATGATTGTAGTGCCTAGGCGCTACACTGCTCCATAGTTATTTCATCCGACTAGCGCCTAGGTGCCATGATTATAGCACCTAGGCGCTATAGTGCTGCTTTGCCTCCTCTCATTGAATGGCGCCTAGGCGCTATGCTCTCAGGTTTATGTATGAAACTTCATCTGCAAGAGTGCTTAGGCACCCAAAAGCTGGCATCTAGGCTCTATTTTATCCCCGAGTCCAATTTTGCTCTTTTTTTGCATTTTGCCCTGCGCCTTGCAGTTAGACATGTATGCCCTAAGGAGTAAAAATGTAATAAGTTTTTTGGAGACATTTTTATCAATACAGAATTTATTTATTGTTTATATACCAAATCTTGTCCTCTTTATGTTCATATTTATTGAATGTATGTTAAGCAAACAAAAGTCTGAGACTATCGGTCTAAACCTTTAAGAATTAGGCATACGTTGGACAGATTATGCGAAAGACACGATTCTTAAGGTGATGGTCTAAAACATAAGATCCACAATCGAGGGAATAAAGTTGGGCGCTTTATTCATGTAAAGATTGTTATGTTGTCTATATTCCTATTGGGAGATGGTTTGTCTTGGCCATCGAAGGTGGACTCCATGAATAGAAACATTGGCACGTTGTCATAGGTGACGATGTGTTGGATCGGGACATAAAGTGATTAGATTTGGATTAATAATTCTATCTCGACAAATCGATTCACTTTAGACAATCATTTGTATTGTATCTTAATCTTGAGATGAATAGTAGGACTGTTGTCTTGACTTATGCCTTTTGATGTACCAAAGGGTGACACCCACATCTTAATAGTGGTATGCATGACTCTTAATGGCGTAGACCTGATATTCATAAATATAAAATCCATAGCTCATCTTTAGGAGTAGTGATATCCTCTTATATGCACTATCCTGTAATTGAAAAACTGGAGCGCTTAATCATTTAGATACATAGGTGTAACCAAATGGTATACTGTCTTTGGATGGTAAGTTTTCCGATAGTGAGATAATGGAACATAAGATAAAAATAATCGGGTAAGACAGAACTTGTCCTTAAGCCGGTTATAGATAATCCTATGGGGATACGATACACTATGATATGTCATGAAGACTTAGCTATATGGGCTTTGTACTTCTATGTAGTTCAAGAGTGCAGCTCCAAGATTTTAGTGGAATAACGTTGGAGTTGATAATTATGAAATATATATCTAGGATATTGGGTTTCGTAATTATCGGGAGCTTGAACTATATAGGTCCATTTGGTCACCTCTGCTAGCTCACAAAATCCTGTAACGATACGGCGTGCTTTTTCAATAATTGGTGACTTATGTCAGATTTATTAGATTGGTTGAAATTCGAAAGAATTAGATAATTCATGTCTGTTTATCAGTTGAATTAATTTTGTGATGAAATTAATTCAAGATAAACTTGTTGAATTATTGGGATCGGATAATTCTTGTTTGTTTATCAGTTAATTTAATTTTGAATAAATTTAATCATGATAAACTTGTAGAATTATTGAGAACTCATTTATTTTCCTAGAGATTATCTAGATAAAGTTGTTATAATTAGATAACTTCTCTATTGGGTTATTTGAATTAAAATTGAGACTTTATCCTATAGAATCTCGGGTGGAAAATAAAAGATTCGCTGAGATCTTTTTTCGACAGTTCGGCATGTCGATCCTCAAGTTTGGCTTGTCGATTAGGAAGATTGACCTGCCGATGCACAAAAAAAAGATTACACGTTTTCACATGAATTTTATCAAATATTGATCCAAATTTGATTCTGATTCAAAATTTTGAGACCTAATCTGATAAGAATTGACCCTAGACCCAACCTCTATAAATAGGGAGTAAGTCACATAAGTTATTTAGATCAATTGAGAGATTAAGAGAAATACTCTCCTGGTGAGAATCTGAAAGTCCCTGAGAGCTCTTGTTCATAAATCACAAACATTAGCTTTGGTTCTCTCAATTGGTTGGAAGGAGAGTCACCTAGAGGAAGTGCTGTACATGTGAGTCCACACTCAGTCCGATCGTGGATAAAGAAAAGCAAAGAAGACCAGTTGGTTGAGGCTCTTCTGGAACGTTATTTCTCTTCACAGATTACGAAAGTTCTTCGGCATTCAAAGGTTAGTAAGATCCCATTAATTTATGCATATAGCATGTTAAACTTGTGTTTTAGAAAATACTCTGATATAAATTTTTTAAAATTCCGTTGTGTATTATTTTTCCAACAATTAGTATCAAAGCCATGGTTTTTACATAAATTTACGAGTTTGTGATCATACTATATGTATAAATTTTGTGATCTTAATCTCTCCTATGCTTGAATTTAATTTTATAGAGAGTTGGCACTTTAGGTTTCTTTATAATTTTATGTTGTCATGAATTATGTGGTGAATGTTTATTAATTAATTATGGTTGATTAAATTATTATTTAATTAATTTATACCGGTTATGGTTCCTTAGAGGTTATAATGTGTATGTAGGTTTTTCATGTAATTAGATGGTGGACAATCATCTCCGTCTTGGAATTATTATTTAATTTTAAATTTGTAAGAATTTTGTAATTAAATAATCATTCGGAGAAGACCAATCTAGTTTTATGTTTTTGAATTGTTGAAAAAAAAATTGATGAATTGCATTAAAAATTATATTTCCTAAAAAGGGTGATTTCTGCTCGATCGGCATGCCAAACCATCCAGTTCGGCATGCCGATGGTCGCAGATCGACAGGCTGGATGTGAGGTTCGGTAGGCCAACAGCGGGGTGAAAAATAGGTGGCTCTGGCGGTAGGCCGAACTTCTAGTTCAACAGGTCAATCTATCATGACTCGGTCACAGATCGGTAGGTCGATGGGTCATGACTAGCAGGCCGATCACCCAGATCAGCTTGCCGACAGAGAGCTGGAAATTTCTCCCTAAAAGGTGTAGTTTTTCAATGTAGTTTTAAATTTATTTTTGAGACAATTCTGAGAGACATTAAATTTAGATATGACTAAAAATATGAACTATTCGATTCATATGGGATTGAAGACTTGAAGATTGACATTACATGAAGAAGGATACAACTTGAGAATTCAAGGATGAAGAGTCGATAATATGTTTTGATTATTCTCTTGTAATCTTTGTTTTCTATTCTCTAGGGTAGAACCATAATATTACGGTTTTTATTTTGCTTGTAGCCTTGCTTGATTGCTTTGCTTGTCTGCATTATAATATGATATGTCATGTATATTGATAACATGACATATAGAATAAGGAGTACCGCTCATTCTAAAATTGTTCATGCATATTCTTAAAATAAAACCCTAATTTCAAAAGAATGAGTAGGAGAAGGTTTTCGAAGAGAGGACCTACGGCCTCCATCATTGGTCCATTGGAAGAACATGGTGGTCCCAACCCCTAAGAAGGGATTTCTATCATGTACTAGATTGGATCTTTGAGAGGATAAGGTATTTTAGCATGATTTATGGTTCCACACCCTTAGGTGGTGATTATAAATCATGGATAAAATATTGAAACGATGGTTATACACTCACATCAATTTTATTATTAACCTCCCCTAGGAGCTCTGTTAATAAAATTAAGGGCCAAAGAAACGATTATTAATATATGCTGGATGATACGGGTCCTGGATGGCATATATTAATCAGGAGGGGATCCCTATTCCTGATTGAATTTGGCATGACTCTCCTAGGAGCTTGTTGAATTGTGAGTTGGGAATTATCATTGTAAGGTTGTGAATTTTCAAGGTTTTGACACATAAACACATTTGTATGTTTTTACATGATTTTGTTATCTTACTAAATTATTATGATATGTTTGCTTATGTTTGGTATATGATTCTTTATTGTATATTAAAAATGTCTAAAAACGCTTTATCTTTGATACTTGATAAAAACCTATTAACCGGAGAGAATTATAATGATTGGAAACGAAACCTAGATATCGTCCTCTCCTTTAAGAAATTGAAATTTGTGCTGACAACCCCTTGCCCTCTTGAGCCTATGGGAGATACCACTAATGAGCAATTCCAAGCGTACGATCGCTGGAAAGATGCAAATGATCAGGCCTGCTGTTATGTTATGGCCAGCATGAATAACATGTTGTAGGCTCAACATGAAGATTATGAGACTACGAAGCAGATCTTGGATAATCTTGAAGATATGTTTGGAGGCCAGGCCATAACAAAGCAGCAAGGGGCGCTTAGAAAACTCTTGAACTATAAGCAGAGACTGGGGACATCTGTAAAGGAGCACATGATGTTGGGCATTGGTTACCTCGCTAAGGCTCAAACCACTGGAGTCGACATCAATGCTGAAACTCAGATGACTATGGTCTTTGAGACTCTGTCAAAGGAATTTATTCTATTTAAAGCTACTTTTAATTTAAGCAATAGGCGGGATATGGCCTTAACAGAATTAATAAAATAGTTACCAGAGTTCAAACTGTTGATCAAGGAGTCTCCTGCAGGTGGTGAGGCCATTATGGTAGCTACTTCTGGTTCCAATCCCAACTCTGGGAATGGAAAGAAGCAACGGGCCAAGAACAAGAAGTCTTCTATTCCTGCTAGCACCAAGAGCAGGACAAAGAAGAAGAAGAACCCGAAGAAGCTTAAGTGCTTCTTTTGCGGGAAGGAATCTAGTGATATTTGGGTCATAGATTCTGGTGCAACTAATCATGTTTGTGTTTCTCTCTAGGGGTTCAAAGATACAAGAAGTCTGCTACATGAAGACTTCACGCTTCAGATGGGTGATGGATCCTTGGTCTTAGCGGAAGCAGTGGGAGACATCTATCTTTATTTTGATAGTTATAGGAATTTAATTTTGCAAGATTATTTTTATGTTCCTAAATTTAAAAGGAATTTAATTTCTGTAGCTTGTTTATTTAAAGACTCCTATTTGGTTTCTTTTAATGATAAAGTATTGATTTGTAAAAATAAATCTTTTATCTATTCTAGATGGATACAAAATAATCTATATTTTATCAAACATAAGATGGACTTACTGCTTAAATTTGAGATGAATGATAATAACTCTAAAAGACTTAAAACTTCTCACTCTAATAAAACTTATCTTTGGCATTTGCGCCTTGGTCATATTAACCTAAATAGGACTCAAAGGTTGGTAAGGGATGAACCTTTAAGTCACTTAAAGGTAGAATCTATACCTCAATGTGAATCTTGTTTGGAAGGTAAAATGCCCAAAAGACCATAGGGTCTAAGGGCAATAGGGCCGAAGGGGTTCTAGAACTTATGCATAGTGATATTTGCGTTCCGATGAACATATGGGCACGAGGAGGGTATGAGTACTTTGTCACTTTTATTGGCGATTACTCTAGGTATGGGTATGTGTACCAGATGCACCATAAAAGCAAAACTTTTGACAAGTTTAGGGAGTTTCGGGTTGAAGTGAAAAACAATTGGGTAGGCCCATAAAAGCACTTCGATCTGATCGAGGTAGTGAATGCCTTTCTGATGAGTTCATGGGACACTTATAAGAATATGGGATTTTATCCCATTTAACTGTGTCGGGCACTCCGCAGTAGAATGGTGTAGCAAAAAGAAGGAATATGACTTTATTAGACATGATAAGGTCCATGATGAATTATTCATCATTACCTTTGTCTTTTTGGGGATATGCACTACAAACCACATGTTATCTTTTGCACAATGTGCCTTCAAAATCGGTCCCTAAAACTCCTCACAAGTTGTGGACGGGCAAGAAGACATCCTTAAACCATATTCGCATATGGGGATGTTTGACTCATGTCCTATTTAAGGATACGAATGAGTTGAAAGCACATTCAAAAGTTTGCATGTTTGTAGGATATCCAAAAGGGACTAAAGGGAGTTATTTCTATAACCCAAAGGAAATAAAGTTGTGGTTTCAACTAATACAACTTTCCTTAAGGAGAGTTACATGGAGAACTTTAAGCCTCGAAGCAAAGTGGTGATTGAGGAGTTAAAGAGTGATCTGATCACTCTAGAGGTTCCAAATAAAACCATTCCAATTAGTGTAGAAAAATCAAATGAACCTGAACAACAACCTAAGGGGCTTTGGTGTAGTGGGAGGATCGGGCGTTAACCTGAGAGGTATATGTTCAATAGGCAGGTCTTTTTGACTGAACTGGATGAACATGACAGGGATCCTTATACTTATGCAGAGGCTATGGCGGATGTTGATTCAAAGCTCTAGACAGAGGCCATAACCACAGAGATGAAGTCTATGGAGACTAATTAGGTATGGAAGCTTGTGGATCTTCCCAAAGGGGTAAAACCCATAGAGTGTAAGTGGATCTATAAGAAGAAAAGAGGAGTGGATGGAGTGGTCGAAACCTTTAAGGCTAAACTGGTAGCTAAGGGTTATACACAAAAGAAAGGAATCAATTACGAGGAAACCTTTTTGCTTGTAGCCATGCTTAATTCTATTCAGATTCTCTTGTACATAGTTGCCGCTCGACTACGAGATTTGGCAAATGGATGTCAAGACGGATTTTCTAAATAGCTATCTTAATGAGTCCATTTATATGGAACAACTAGACGGGTTCAAGGTCAAGGGTCAAGAGGGTAAGGTTTGTAAGCTGCTAAAGTCAATTTATGGACTTAAGCAGGCTTCTCGTTCTTGGAACATAAGATTTGATCAGGTGATCAAGTCTTATGGGTTCTCATAAAATGTGGATGAGCCATGTGTTTACAAACATATTAGGGACGGGAAGGTGATTTTTTTACTACTCTATGTAGATAACATTTTGCTAATTAACAATGATGTTGGGGCATTGTCATCGGTCAAATTATGGTTGACCAAGCAGTTTGACATGAAAGACTTGGGTGAGGCTAAATTTTTTCTCGACATCTAGATCTTTCGGGATAGGAAAAAGAAAATGATAGCTTTGTCCTAGGCCGGCTACATAGATAAAATTTTTAAGAGGTTTGCAATGCAGGATTCCAAGAAAGGTAGGCAACCATCTAGGTCTAGAATTACTTTTTCTAAGAAAGACTATCCAAAGTCTAAGGAAGAAAGAGAGTATATGAAGAAGCTGCCTTATGCTTCGGTAGTCGGTAGTCTCATGTATGCCATGCTTTGCACACAACCGGATATTTGTTATGCGGTCGAGATTGTAAGTCGATTTCAGGCGGATCCAGGACTAAACCATTGGGTTGTAGTAAAGCATATTTTCAAGTACATGAGAAGGACTCGAGGGTATATGCTTGCATATTCGGGTGAGGACTTGACTCCTCTAGGATATACTGAATCAGATTTTTAATCCTGCCTGGATTCTAGGAAATCGACTTTGGGTTTTGTGTTTACTCTGGGCGGCGGTGCCATCAGTTGGGGAAGTGTCAAGCAAGATTGCACTTCAAATTCAACGATGGAGGTTAAGTATGTAGCAGCTAGTGATGCTTCAAAAGAAGTAGTGTGGCTCCGCAAGTTTGTTAGGGATCTTGAGGTAGTTTCTGGTATGGATAAGGCAGTATCACTGTACTGTAATAATAGTATGGTGGTAGCTAATGCTAAGGAACCAAGATTTCACAAGAAGAGTAAGCATATTGATCGAAAGTATCATGTGATAAAGGACTTTGTTAAGGGTGGGCATGTCACGGTGTGCAAGATCACATTAGAGGACAATTTAGCTGATCCATTTATGAAGACACTTATTGGGAGAGTCTTTGAGAGGCATGTAGAAGCTATAGGGATGCGAGATTTGTCATATTTACTCACTTAGAGCACGTGGAAGATTGTTGACATGTATGCCCTAAGGAGTAAAAATGTAATAAGTTTTTTGGAGACATTTTTATTAATAAAGAATTTATTTATTGTTTATATACCAAATCTTGTCCTCTTTACCTTCATATTTGTTGAATGTATGTTAAGCAAACGAAAGTCTGAGACTGTCGATCTAAACCTTTAAGAATTGGGTATACGATGGACAGATTATGCGGAAGACACGATTCTTAAGGTGATGGTCTAAAACATAAGATCCGCAATCGAGGGAATAAACTTGGGTGCTTTATTCATGTAAAGATTGTTATGTTGTCTATATCCCTATTGGGAGATGGTTTGTCTTGGCCATCGGAGGTGGACTTAGTGAATAGAAACATTGGCACGTTGTCATAGGTGATGATGTGTTGGATCAAGACATAAAGGGAATAGATTTGGATTAATAATTCTGTCTCGGCAAATTGATTCACTTTAGACAATGATTTTTATCGTATCGCAATCCTGAGACGAATAGTGAGACCATTGTCTTGACTTGTGTCTTTTGATGTACCACGGGGTGACACCCACATCTTAATAGTGGTATGCATATCGGCACTTGGAGGCATGACTCTTGATGGCGTAGACCTGTTATTTATAGATATGGAATCCATAGCTCCTCTTTAAGAGTAGTGATATCCTTTTATATGCGTTATCCTATAATTGAAAAACTAGAGCGTTCAACCATTTAGATTCATAGGTGTAACCGAATGGTATACTGTCTTTGGATGGTAAGTTTTTCGATGGTGAGATAATGGAAGGTAAGATAAAAATAATCGTGAAGGTAAGACAGAACTTGTCCTTAAGCCGGTTATGGATAATCCTATGGGGATACGATACACTATGATATGTCATGGAGACTTAGATATACAGGCTTCGTAATTCTATGTAGTTCGAGAATGTAGCTCCAAGCTTTTAGTGGAATAGCGTTAGAGTTGATAATTATGAAACGTATATCTAGGATATTGGGTTTCGTAATTATTGGGAGCTTAAGCTATATAAGTCCATTTGGTCCCCTTTGCTAGCTCACAACATCCTATAACGATACGGCATGTTTTTTCAATAATTCGTGACTTATGTCAGATTTATTAGATTGATTGAAATTCAGAAGAATTAAATAATTCATGTCTATTTATCGGTTGAATTAATTTTATGATAAAATTAATTCAAGATAAACTTGTCTTATCTGTTTATCAGTTGATTTAATTTTGAATAAATTAAATCAAATAATCTTGTAGAATTATTAGGAATTCATTTATTTTCCTAGAGATTATCTAGATAAAGTTGTTTTAATTAGATAACTTCTCTATTGGGTTATTTGAATTACAACTGATACTTTATCCTATAGAATCACGGGTGGAAAATAAAAGATTCGCTGAGATCTTTTTTCGGTAGTTCGGCATGCAGATCCTCAAGTTTAGCCTACAATACACGGAAAAAAGATTACGTGTTTTCACGTGGATTTTATTAGATATTGATCCAAATTTGATTCTGATTCAAATTTTTGAGACCTAATCTGATAAGGACTGACCCTAGACCTAGCCTTTATAAATAGGGAGTAAGTCACATAAGTTATTTAGATCAATTGAGAGATTAAGAGAGATACTCTGCTGGTGAGAATTTGAAACTCCCTGAGAACTCTTGTTCACAAATCATAAACGTTAGCTTTGGTTCTTTAATTGGTTGGAAGGAGAGTCACCTGGAGGAAGAGCTGTATGTGTGAGCCCACACTCAGTCCGATTGTGGATAGAGAATAGCAAAGAAGACCAGTTAGTTGAGGCTCTTCTGGAACGTTATTTCTCTTCACAGATTACAGAAGTTCTTTGGCATTCAAAGGTTAGTAAGATCTGGTTAATTTATGCATATAGCATGTCAAACTTGTGTTTTGAAAAATACTCTAATATAAAATTTTTAAAATTCCGCTGTGTATTATTTTTCCAACACTTGCCGTTATGCATCTTTTTTTTTTTCCTCAAAACGTACAAAGGAGCATAAAACACTATCTAATTCTTATAAATTTCTCAAAACTAACAAAAATTTTAAGTCAAAATCATCTAATTAATTAGCCTAAAACTAACTTATAAAATTCTTATAAATTGCCCAAACTTAAGATTTTGCTAGTCCTCGAGCAAAAGACACAAAAGAAGAACGAAGAACGAGACAGAAAAAAGGGGACTGACACTAACACACAACATAATTCGAGCATCAATTTTATTTTTAGTCATACTAGCCTGAAAGATTACGTAAAGTCTATGACTCAAAGGAAACTCTAACTATTGCGATCATGTAAAAAAATCAATTTAAATTCCAATCTTACCATACTTATAATTCCTTCAGTGTGTGTGTGTGATGCCTCTAGCACTTGTGCAACTACACTTGGATTAGTTTATGTCAACAAGCTTGTTATGAAAGATCTCTAGATTAGTAAATTTATGAACTCCATAAGCCTATTTTGCAAACCCACTCTCCACTAATGTAGACTATCACAACATCAAAGATTATTTGGACTTTATTTGGCTTGTAATGCGTGGCTAAGGTAAAAAGGTGAGATAAAGGATATAATGTGGCTCTAAATTCACCCATAAACACACAATTTGTCTCAAGACCTCATGAGAACATCATTTCTTCTTTCTAAGTACACCCCTCAACTTGTGTTGCACTCGCTTTGTCATTCACATTTATTTAATGTATGTATTTTTTTTTGTCGTTTTGTTTTTTTTTTTTTGATAATGAATAAACATGAATACATAATCTGTTGATAACATTACTCAAAACTTCACCCAAGAATGATAAATAGGAAAATGTAATCCCTTAATAAGTTCCTCAAAACTCCACCCATCCTCCTGTGAGGCCAACTACCTTCAAATAATTTCATGGAAAAACTAATCATGCTTATGGGTAGGTAACAAAGAAAATTGATAATAAGGCTTAACGGGATAACTAGTGATTAAATGATGTCAATGGTAGGCTTGAATGGCTCAAGCGGTCCCAAAATGACCTAAATCATGTCCTTAATGTTGTGTAGCCTAGGGATTTCACCTTGAGTGGTTATAAAATAGGTTCTAGCATTCATTTGAGATAAAAACTATCACTTAATGAACATAAAAACCTCTAAGTATAGAATACTTAGGCGATCAAGACGTAAGTGTTTAAGTTCTTAAAGAATCACAGCATGACAAACTAATCACAAGAAAAACAAGGATAGACCAACAATAATTATTATCCCCCTAAATGCCATATTCAATTTCAACCATCGTCTTATCATTGGCCTCCTATGATTCAAGTTAAACAGTGTTCAAACGACACAACTTTACTATTATAATTACTAAACAAAAAATGAAACCTAACTTAAAACTTAAGTAAACCAAAATAACTGATTGACATAAACTAAACATAAAATATCACACCCCTAAACTTGAGCAATACGTTGTTGTCAATGTAAAAGAAATAAAAATAAACATAAAATAGAAATGAAATACGATAAAAAAATAAAATTAAAAAAATAAAAGAAAAATAAAAAGAAAAAGAAAAAGAAAAAGAAAAGAACACTCCCTAAAATGAAGATTGTGGCAGTCTACTCCTACTTATCCTCATGCTCACCATACTCATCATTGAAAGCCGTGACGGTAGGAAAATTGTCCATGCTTATATTTAGATGCTGGGCCATTTGGTTCATCATCTGCACCAGGTTGCAGATGTTATCATTTATGTGGTCTAGGCATCTGTCCATTTGATCCAGGCACTCGTGCATCCAGGCTTGGCCAAGGGAGCGAGGTGGTCATAAGGGTCGAGGGGACCTGAAGAAGCTGGCTCCTATGCATCAATCTCCTTATATGAAGTGATGATCAAATCATTGATGACATGTTAGGGTCCCAACCATTTTTTCATTGCATCCTAGTGGACTCCAGCTTTACTTCACAACTCTGTAATGAGTGAGGGAAAATACAAGCCTAGGTGCGCATGTTGCACACTCATAGTAATTTGTCGAGAACTCACCCGGCCAATATCAATACTCTTCCTTATAACTATAGCGTATAGAAGCATCGTTTGCTCCTTTAGCACATCGCTAATATGGGACGCTGGCATGAAGCGAGCATATATAAAATTATTCCATGCCCTGTATGTTGGAAAAATAGTACGCAATGAAAATTTTAAAATTTTTTTATCAAAGTATTTTCCAAAACACAAGTTTGACATACTATATGCATAAATTAACTGGATCTTACTAACCTGTGTGTACCAAAAAATTCCCATAATCAGTGATGAGAAGTAAGATTCAAGAAAGACCTTAACCAACTGGCCTTTTTTGATATTCTCTATCCATGATTGAAGTGAGTGTGGGCTCACATGTACAACTCTTCCTCCAGGTGACACTCCTTCCAACCAAATGAGAGAACCTAAAGCTAGTGTTCATGATTTGTGAACAAGAGCCCTCAAGGAGTTTCTAGATTCTCACCAATAGAGTATCACTCTTAATTTCTCAATTGATCCAAATAATAATGAGACTCACTCCCTTTTATAAAGGTTGGGACCAGGAGTCAGTACTTATTAGATAATGCCTCAAAATTCAAATTAGAACCAAATTTGGAGCAGTATCTGATGAGATCCGCATGAAAACACGTGATATTTTTGTCGCACATAAGCAAGCTGATCTGTCTAATCGGTAGGCCAAACTAGCCCCATCGGTAGGCCGAATTTGAAGATCAGCATGCCGAACTTCCGATAAAAATCTCAATGAATCTTTTATTTTTCACCCGAGATTCTATAGGATAAAGTCTCAGTTTTAATTCAAATAACCCAATAGAAAAGTTATCTAATAAAAATAACTTTATCTAGATAATCTCTAAGAAAATAAATGAATTTCTAATAATTCTACAAGTTTATCTTGATTTAATTCATTCAAAATTAAATCAACTGATAAACAGACAAGAATTATCAGATCCCAATAATTCAATAAGTTTATCTTGAATTAATTTTGTCACAAAATTAATTCAATCGATAAATAAACATGAATTATTTGATTCTTCTAAATTTTAGTCAATCTGATAAATCTGACATAAAGTCACTAATTATTGAAAAAGCGCGTCGTATCGTTACAAGATTGTAAGCTAGCAAAGGGGACCTGATGGACCTATATAGTTCAAGCTCCTGATAATTATGAAACCCAATATCCCATATATACATTACATAATTATCAACTCCAATGCTACTCCACTAAAAGCTTGGAGTTGCACTTATAGAATTACGAAGCCCGTATAGCTAAGTCTCCATGACATATCATAATGTATTGTATCCCTATAGGATTATCCATAATCGGCTTAAGGACAAGTTCTGTCTTACCTTTTCAATTATTTTTATCTTACAGTTCCATTATCTCACCATTGGAAAACTTACCATCCAAAGACAGTATACCATTCGATTACACCTATGTATCCAAATGGTTGAGCACTCTAGTTTTCCAATTATAGGATAACGTATATAAGAGGATATCACTACTCCTAAAGAGGATCTATGGATTCCTTATCTATGAACAACAGGTCTATGCTATCAAGAGTCATGCCTCCAATGTACCAGCATGCATACCACTATTAAAATGTGGGTGTCACCCTTTGGTACAACAAAAGACACAAGTCAAGAAAACGAGCCCACTATTCATCTCAAGATTAAGATACAATACAAATGATTATCTAAAGTGAATTAATTTGTTGAGATAGAATTATTAATCCAAATCAATTCACTTTATGTCCTGATCTAACACATCGTCACCTATGACAACGGGCTAATATTTCTATTCATGGAGTCCACCTCCGATGATTAAGACAAACCATCTCCTAATAGGGATATATAGACAACATAACAATCTTTACATGAATAAAGCATCCAACTTTTTTCCCTTGATTGCGGATCTTCTAATTTAGACAGTCACCTTAAGAATCGTGTCTTCTGTATAATCTATCCATCATATGCCCAATTTTTAAAGGTTTAGACTGACAATCTCAGACTATTGTTTTCTTAACATACATTCAACAAATACGAATATAAAAAGGACAAGACTTGGAATATAGATAATAAATAAACTCTTTATTGATAAAAATATCTCCAAAAATATATTATATTTTTACTCCTTAGGGCATACATGTCTAACATTGTATGCCCTGTTTTGTAGAGCACTAGGAGGGAATGAGATGTGCTCACCACTGTGTTCTATTTTCTAACTAGTGCCTGGTGTGCACCACCTGCTGAGGATTGTATGGTGGTCGACGTTCTCCAAATACGCTTTATATTCATCACCATCGATATTAGGCAACCCAAAGTGTTAGTTGATGACATTGCGATCAATCTTCATCCAAATTCCCTACCCAAAGACCTTTCTAGCATTGCACTGGGGAGCATTGGCATAAAATTTTTGAGCCACTGTAGTTAAGCTCGAGCGCTGTCGTTTCACAAAATTGGTCCATCCATAATCTAAAATAGCATTTTGTATTACCCTTTCAAATATATTGAGTCCCCTTTCTACAATTGGAGTCTTTTTTTCCGAAGAGGACTGATAGCAAGTAAAAGCGGCATGAGAGATGAATTTAGTCGTATCATACTCCACAAATGTCAAACCTGGTGCCATGAGATCAATTCGCACAACTCTTTCTAAAAAAAACTATTTTTTTTCACAATTATTAACCCCAACCTTCTCTTAAACACTCTAAATCAACTTCTAATGCCACCAAACAACCTCAACTCCCACACTTGTAGTGTCTACTAATGCCTCTAACGTCAATTTTCAATACCCAACATGTTTGTTTCTCTCAGACATTTTCTCGAACACTTGGTGGGTGTTAAATAACTCCACTATAGATAAACTCCTCTCAACTAATTAAATCTCCCCAAATAGAACAATTCTTAGATAAGGCACAAATAATAGTAGATATACTTGATGGTGAGCAAAAATTCCCAAATTTGTGAGTGAATTTCAGACTTTTTTCTCTTTTTCGCTGCCCAATGCTCAACCTTTGGAGCAGACTCAAATGGGGGTGTGTTGGTCTTATAGGTGATGGTTTTGGGATGATGCAGGCAAAGTTGAGTGATGAAAAGACCAATAAAATTAGATAAGGGGCGGTACGGGGGTTGTGTGCATGAGAAAACGAGAGAAGAAGAGGGTTTTTTTTTTTGGGTTTTGTTTTAATTTGAATGCTAGGTTTATTGGCTTTAAAAATGTCACAACGCCTAGGTGCTACTTTGCTTTTTTTTTTTTGTTTTTTTAAATACACGACACCTAGGCGCTCAAGTTGTAGCACCTAGGTGCCTTGCTCTCAGGTCTAAGTAGCCTATTATAGCGCCTAGGGGCCTAAAGTTAGTGCCTAGGCACTTTGTGTGTCTTCTATGCCTATATTGTCCCGAGAACACCTAAAATAACCACAAAATAAAATACATCATAATTAGCTTAAAAAATACTAAAAATATATAACTAACACACTAATTAACATGATGAAATCTAAAATGGATAAAAGTAAAGAGCTTGGGTTGCCTCCTAAGATGCGCTTGTTTTACATCATCAGCTTGACTTTTCCTCCTTTAAGGCGAGTTAAGAGTGATTATGGACTTGTTGCGATCAATTCCACCATCAAAATATGGCTTCAAATGCTGTCCATTAACCTTAAAGGTTCCTTTCTCTTTATGATGTAGTTCAACTACACCATAGGGAGACACTTTGGTGACCACAAACGGACCCAATAATTTAGATTTAAGCTTCTAGGGAATAGTCAAAGCCTAGAATTATATAGTAGCACCTGCTGATCAAGTACAAACTCCTTCCGCTAGATGTGATTGCCATGTCAAGCTTTGGTCCACTTCTGTAGATCTTTACATTCTCATATGCTTCATTGCGGAACTCATCCATCTCATTGGGTTGCAAAAGGCACTTCTCACCCACTGCTTGTATATCCATATTCAACTATTTTGTTGCCTAATATGCTCAATGCTCTAATTCCACCAGAAGATGGCAGTTCTTCCCATAGACCAACTTATAAGGAGACATCCATATTGGTGTCTTAAATGTAGTTCGATAGGCCCATAACATATCATCTAACTTTTTAGACCAATCCTTACGAGAGCTATGAACTATTATCTCTAGAATCTGCTTCACCTCTCTGGTAGATGTCTTCGTTTGCCCATTAGTCCGAGGATAGTATGCAAGTGCAGTTTGATGTTTGACTCCATATATCAACAAGAGATCCTCAAATTGCTTATTGTAAAAGTGTGTTCCCTCATCACTTATGATAGGTCGTGGAGTTCTGAAAATTGTAAAGATGTTTTTTTAGAAAAAATTAAGCACTACCTTGCCATCTTTGGTTTGAGTGGCAACCGTTTCAACCAACTTTGAAACATAATCCATCCCAAGGAGGATATACTTATTGTTGTAGGATAAGGGAAACGATCCCATTAAATCGATGCCATATACATTGAAAAGCTCCACTTCTAGAATATTCTTCAAGGGCATCTTCAGTCCTTCTTGAAATGTTTCCCGATCGATGGCATTTATCACAAGCTGTAACAAAAGCAAGAGCATCTTTGAACAATGTGGACTAATAAAACCTGGATTGCAACACCTTAGCCGCTGTTCTATTTCCTCCAAAATGTCCACCACACACAAGGGTGTAGCAATGTCTCAAGATCTCCTCTACCTCATCTTCTCGCACACATTTTCTTATTATTTGATTAGCACAATGCTTGTAAAGAATTGGTTCTACCCAATAATAGTGTTTTACATCTGACAAGAACTTCTTCTTTTGTTGATATGAGTGTTCTGGAGGCATGATCTTTCCTGCAAGAAAATTCACATAGTCTGCATGCCATGGAAGAGAGCTTGTAGATGTGATGACAAATAGTTGCTCATATGGGAACTGATCACCAATGGGAGGCTGTTGCAACTTTTTTCTTCTCCTAGTAGTTCAAGTCTTAAGAAATGGTCTGCCACTAGATTTTCTATGCCCTTCTTGTCCTTAATCTCCAAATCGAATGCTTGGAGTAATAGAATCCATCGGATGAGTCTTGGCTTGGCATCTTTCTTGGCCATATGGTGTTTGATTGCAAAATGATTTGTAAAGACTATTACATTGTTCCCTATTAGGTATGATCTAAACTTGTTGAAAGTGAAGATGATGGCAAGTAATTCCTTCCCTGTTGTGGCATCGTTGAGTTGGGCATCATTGAGGGTCTTGCTAGCATAATAAATAGCATGAAATTCCTTATTTCTCTGCTGTCCTAGAACCGCTCCTACTACGTAATCACTTGCATCACACATCAATTCAAATGGGAACTCCTATTCCGGTGCTACAACAATGGGTGCAGGCATAAGCTTCTCTTTATGGGTGATGAATGCCTTCTCACACTCCTCATTGAACTCAAAAGGGGTACCTTGCTTGAGTAAATTCGAAAGAGGCTTCGAGATCTTTGGGAAATCTTTGTTGAATCTTCTATAGAAACCTGTGTGACCAAGAAAACTCTGAATCCCTTTGACTGAGATTGATGGTGGTAGCTTCTCAATTGTCTCTATCTTTACTCGGTCAACCTCTATCCACTTTGATGAAACATGGTGGCCCAAGACAATTCTTTCTTTTACCATGAAGTGGCACTTCTCCCAATTAAGCACAAGATTGGTTTGTTCACATCTCTCCAAAACCAATTCCAAATTAGCCAGGCAATGATCAAAGGAGTCACCAAAAATAGAGAAATTATCCATGAATATTTCTATAATCCGCTTCACCTTGTTTGAAAAAATTGCTATCATACATCTTTAGAAGGTTGCTGGTGCATTTAGAAGGCCAAACGGCATCCAACGAAATGAAAATGTACCATAAGGACACATAAACGTGGTCTTCTCTTGGTCTTCTGGTGCAATACCTATTTGATTGTACCCCGAGTAGCCATCTACAAAATAGTAATACTCATGACTTGCAAGATGATCCAACATTTAATCAATAAAGGGTAAAGGGAAGTGATCTTTCCAGGTGGCTTTGTTTAGTTTCTGATAGTCTATGCAAATCCTCCATCCAGTGATGGCCCATGTTGGAATTAGCTCATTATTCTCATTTTTCACCGCCGTCATACCACCCTTCTTTGGCACTACTTACACCAGGCTAACCCATGAGCTATTAGAGATTAGGTAAATCACTCCGACATCTAACCACTTCAACACCTCCTTGTGAACCACCTCTTTCATGGTAGGATTTAGTCTCCATTGTGCTTCTATCGATGGCTTGTAATTTTCTTTCATTAAGATCCGGTGCATGCACATGGTTGGACTTATCCCTTTAATGTCTGCTAAAGACCACCCAATAGCCGACTTATATCTTCTAAGCACCCGTAAAAACTTGTCTTCTTCTTCATTAGAAAGACTAGAGGAAATAATTACCAGTAAAGATGATGACTCACCAAAAAATGCATATCGTAGATGATTCGATAATGGCTTGAGCTTAAGAGTAGGTGGTTTCCTAACTGAAGGAATTGAACGAAAAGAGGCTTGTCCCAAAGGTTCAAAATACCTCCAATTGCTGGGACCAAAAGGCTCCATCTAATTAACAATCTCTTTGATGTCCTCATCTTAAAGAGTGGATAGAGTGGGATGAGTCAAGCTTGCTTCCAAAGGGTCTTCTGGTTTGCTAAAGTGTTGAGGGACTAATCCAACTCATCGATGCAAAAGCAACTATCATTTGCTCCTGGGTACTTAATAGCCTTTAAGACAATGAAACTCACTTCTTCTTCCTATACTTGAAGCCTTAGTTCTCCCTTCCAAACATCAATAAGCACCCGTCTAGTTGCCAAGAAAGGCCTCCCCAATATGATAAGGATCTTTTTATCTTCTTCTATATCTAGCACCACAAAATCTGCAGGGAATGTAAACTTGTCTACCTTGATGAGAACATCCTCAATAACTCCCCTTGGATGCTTAATAGACATGTAAGTCAACTGGAAAGAAATAGTTATAGGTCTAGCTTCACCTAATCCAAGCTTTTGTAAAACTAGACAGAGACATTAAATTAATGCTTGCACCATGATGGCACAATGTCTTCTTAAATACAGAATTCCCAATGGCACATGGAATAGTAAAGCTTCCCAGATCTTTAAGCTTTTGAGGTAACTATCTCTAGATGATAGCACTACACTCTTCAGTAAATGCAATATTTTCATACTCCTCCAGCTTCTTCTTGTGTGATAGGATGTAGTTCATGAGCTTCACATAGCTTGGCATTTGTTCAAGTGCATTAGCCAAAGGAATGTTAATGTAAAGCTTCTTGAAAACATCAAGGAATTTAGCAAATTGTTTATCCAATTTGCTCTTCTTAAGGCACTGAGGGAAATCAATATTCACTGCTGGCTGTTGGGGAGGCAATGGTTGAGCTTTAGGCATGACTTCATATTATTCATGACCAATCTTTTTTGAATTTTCACTACTTGAAGGCACCTCCAATTCTTTTCTACTTCTCATGGTGATTGCCTTACATTGTTCTTGAGGATTCACTTTTGTGTTACTAGGCAAATTACCTTGTTGTTGCCCACCATACAAGTTAGCTAATTGACCAATTTGAGCTTCTAGATTCTGGATTTGAGTAGCTTGATTCTGAAAGTTGGTCCTAGTCTTAGTCATGAACTTATCAGTCTTGTTAGTCAATTAGAACAAAGTGGCTTATAAATTAGTCTTCTTCTCCTGAGGTTGAAATCCTTGTTGAGACTGCCCATATTTTGATTATTTATCCATGAAAAGTTTGGATGATTATGCCTTCATGGATTGTATGTGTTGGAATATAGGTTGTTCTATTATCTGTTACAGTTTCCAATAAACTGTGCCTGCTCTACGGGAATTTCTCTCCTGGCATTCTTCACTAGGATGGTTGCCTTGATAGAATTCACACATAAACTGAGGAGTCTAAATGGCATTGAGTACCAATTGGTTGTTTTGGAATTGCTTAGTAAGTGCTACAACTTGAGCAGTCAACGCAGTTAAAGCTTCAGCTTCATGAATCCCAGCTACTTTCCTTGTCATTAACCTGTCACTTGGCCATTGAAAGTTATTGATGGCGATATCATCTAGCAATTCATATGCTTCATGCTCATTTTTTCTTCATAAATGCTCCCCCTATAGATGCATCAATTAGAGTTCTAGTGTTGCCCGTCAACCATTGTAGAAATTGTGGACTTGCATCCACTTAGGCAGCCCATGATAGGAACACTTCCTCAATATCTCTTTATACCTCTCCCAAGCGTCATAAAAAGTATCGCCTTCATCTTGAATCATATGCAAAGTCACCGGCTTGAGCTCAAAGTTATTTGCACCAATAGCTAGAGTTTTTATTGCTACTTGAATACCTGTCACAGTTGATAAGGCATAGTCCCTTAAGGCCATTGGTGGGTGGGCCTCATTTCATACTTCATCTGAATTAGCCATAGTGTCTTACAACTGAGTGAGAGCTTCTCTTCTCACATTCCTATTCCCACAACAAGTGTGTTCTATCTCAAAATCTATAGGAAATAAGTCACTGCTCCCAAACCTTACCTGTGCACCTAGATAGAATTCCTGCGACAAAGAACTAAAACAACTATAATTAATAAAATTAAAAGACAAATTCAAAGCAAAACTAGGGTTATTTTGTTCGATATTAATGAAAACCAACTAGTCCCCGGCAACAATGCCAAAAACTTGTTGTGAATTTTCTAACGCAAGTGCACGTATCGTTAACAAGTAATAAAGCAAGAGTAGAAATTGTTCCCTTGAGGACTAATTGTCACTAAGCACCAAATTAATCTAACTCTAATTCTATTTGGACAACTGAAATATGGAAACAATGGAATAATAAAATGGCAAAAAGAAGGCGGCCTAAATTAATGAAAATGAGAAATGGCAAGTTTAACAGATGAAATTTTAATATATTAAGATTTCTAGGGCTTACGACTCATCGGATTAATCCATCCAATTATCTAATTTAATCAATTGATTTTTACTTTTATACCAACAATGAATTTCTCCTATGTAGTCATTAATCTTTCTTAAGCATTAATAATTTATCCTAGTTAGCAAATTTTCTATATTTCTGTGGAAACTCTAAACTTACCAAGATTCATTAAGAACAAGAAATTCACCAGTTACAAAAGTTGCATAGATATCTCTATCCTATGATGATCTCATGGCATTTAATCATGGTCTAATTTAATTATAGCTTCTCAGCATCAAATTAAATCACAAATCAAGCAAAAGTGCGCAAACTTTTACAAGCATTAAGATTAGATTAAATACTCAGCATAGATAATGAATAAACATCAAATTAAATTAAATTAAATTAAAGTGAGCATTTATAATACGGCTATATCGTAGCCCTAGAATAAAGAATATTAGCTCATAACGAAACTAAAAACCATCCTAAATAATGTCTTAAACATGAGAAGTAAAAGAAAAGAATTGTGTTTAGATGTAAAGATGGATTATGTTTTCGAGTTGCACTGTTCTTCTCTCCAAGGTAGTGAGTTCTCTCCTTCCTTCTGTAGTCTTTCTTTGTAAAAAAAATTCCTCCTTCAACCCTTCATAATGTTTTATTTATAGGCAAGGGTTTGAAAAGGCAATTTTAGAATGAAATTAAATGGAAAATTGAATTGAGATTGCAATGGTGCCTAAGCTTAATTTTCTGGCGCCTAGGCGCCATGATTGTAGCACCTAGGCGCTACAATGCTCCATAGTTATTTCATCAAACTAGCGCCTACGTGCCATCATTGTAGTGCCTAGGCTTTGAAGTGGCGCCTAGGTGCTATAGTGTTTTTCGGCCTCCTCTCACTAATTGGTGCCTAGGCACCCAAGCTATGACGCCTAGGCACTATGCTCTTAGGTTTTTGTGTGAAACTTCATCTACAAAAGCACCTAGTGTTAGACATGTATGCCCTAGGTATTAAAAATGTAAATAAGTTTTCGAAGACATTTTTATTAATAAAGAATTTATTCATTTTATACCAAATTTTGTCCTCTTTACGTTCATATTTGTTGAATGTATGTTAAGCAAACAATAGTCTGAGACTGTCGGTCTAAACCTTAAGAATCAGGCATATGATGGACGGATTATGCGGAAGACACGATTCTTAAGGTGATGGTCTAAATCATACGATCCGCAATCAAGGGAATAAAGTTGGGCGCTTTATTCATGCAAAGATTGTTATGTTGTCTATATCCCTTTTGGGAGATGGTTGGTCTTGATCGTCGGAGGTGGACTCCATGAATAGAAACATTGGCATGTTGTCATAGGTGACAATGTGTTGGATCGGGACATAAAGTGAATTGATTTGGATTAATAATTCTGTCTCGGCAAATTAATTCACTTTGGACAATCATTTGTATTGTATCTTAATCCTGAGATGAATAGTGGGCCCGTTATCTTGACTTGTGTCTTTGATGTGCCAAAGGGTGACACCCACATCTTAATAGTGGTATGCATGTCAGGTACATTGGAGGCATGACTCTTGATGACGTAGACTGGTTATTCATAGATATAGAATCCATAGCTCCTCTTTAGGAGTAATGATATCCTCTTATATGTGTTATCCTGTAATTGGAAAACTAGAGAGCTCAACCATTTGGATACATAGGTGTAACCGAATGGTATACTATCTTTGGATGGTAAGTTTTCTAATGGTGAGATAATGGAACATAAGATGAAAATAATAGGGAAGGTAAGACATAACTTGTCCTTAAGCCGATTATGGATTATCATATGGGGATATGATACACTGTGATAGTCATGGAGACTTGGCTATACGGGCTTCGTAATTCTATATAGTTCAAGAGTGCAGCTCCAAGCTTTTAGTGGAGTAGCGTTGGAGTTGATAATTATGAAATGCATATTTGGGATATTGGGTTTCATAATTATCAGGAGCTTGAACTATATAGGTCCATTTTGGTCCCCTTTGCTAGCTCACAAAATCCTGTAATGATACGGCATGCTTTTTCAATAATTGATGACTTATGTTGGATTTATCAGATTGGTTTAAAATTTGAAAGAATCAAATAATTTATGTTTGTTTATTGGTTGAATTAATTTTGTGATAAAATTAATTCTAGATAAACTTGTTGAATTATTGGGATCGGGTAATTCTTGTCTGTTTATTGGTTGATTTAATTGGATAAATTAGATCAAGATAAACTTGTAGAATTATTGAAAATTGATTTATTTTCTTAGAGATTATCTAGATAAAGTTGTTTTGATCAGATAGCTTCTCTATTGGGTTATTTGAATTAAAACTGAGGCTTTATCCTATAGAATCTCGGGTGGAAAATAAATGAATTGTGGAGTTATTTACGCTACAGTTTGGCTTGTCGATCTACGTGTTCAGCCTGCCGATGGGGCCTGTTCGGCCTGCCGATCAGCGAAGGATAATCTTACGTGGATCTTATCAGATATTGATCCGAACTTGATTCTATTTCGAGTTTTTGAGACCGAATCTGATAAGGACTGACCATAGGACCAATCTCTATAAAAAGGGGGTAAGTCTTATGAGTTACTCAAATCAATTGAGAGATTAAGAGTGATACTCTACTATTGAGAATCTGAAAACTCCCTGAGAGCATTTGTTCACAAATCACGAACTCTTGCTTTGGGTTCTCTTAATTGGTTGGAAGGAGAGTCACCTGTGAAAGAGCTGTACGTGTGAGCCCACACTCACTCCGGTTATGGATAGAGCATAGCAAAGAAGACCAGTTGGTTGAGGCTCTTCTGGAACGTTACTTCTCTTCATAGGTTACAAAGGTTCTTCGGTACACAAAGGTTAGTACGATCTGGTTAATTTATATATATAGCATGTCAAACTTATGTTTTGAAAAATACTCTGTTATAAAAAATTTTTAAAATTCCACTGCGCACTCTTTTCCCAACACCAACGCACCCATAAACTAGTGTTTCGGCTCCATTTCATCCCCGAGTCTAATTTTGCTCATTTTTTGGTCCATTTTGCCCTACACTTTGCCATTATGAATCTTTTTTTCCTCAATATCTACAAAGAAGTATAAAACACTATCAAATTCTTATAAATTGCTCAAAACTAACAAAAATATTAAGTGAGAATCAGCCTGTAAGAGGATATCATTAACTTTATGAAAGAGCTATAAATTCTATATCTACGAATAATGAGTCTACATCAATTAAGAGTTATGTATCCAAGTATCAATATGCTTACTTTTATTTAATTCTAGATGTCATTCTTTTGTACATCAAAAGGCACAAGTTAAGAATACGGACCCATTAATCCCTTTCAAGATTAAGATGTAATACATATGATTATTCAAAGTGAATTGATTTATTCAAAAAGAATTATTAGCTGAATCAACTCATCTTTAGTCTGAATCCAATAGTTCGACTTATGACTAAGACAAGTCATCTCTCATTAGGGATATAAACAACATAACAATCTTAATATGAATAAAGTGCCCGACTTTATTCCACCAATTGTAGAACTTTAATATTGAGACTATTAACTTAAGATTCATGTCTTCTACATAATCTGTCCATCATATGTACGATTTTAAAGGTTTTGAACGACAGTCTCAGACTTTTATTTCCCTATCATACGTTCAACACAAATGAACATAAAAAGGATAAACTGATGTATGACATAAATAAGAAATTCTTTATTAATCAAATGTCTTAAAAATAATAACATTGTGTAATGCTTGGTGCACTAAGTGTAATATACACAAGCCATGAAAGTATATTCCTACCTCAAATAAAGCTAATGGCATTCAGTTTAATAGGCCAAGATATAAATCGCCTTTCGGTTTCATTATGATTTCTAAATGAATTAAATATGATCAATTGTTTAGAAGCATTAAGCACACTAGGAGCACTTAATCATGGAAAAATGAACATTGAATTTTTTAAATATAAAGAAATCAAAACTTTGGTTTTAGTTGCTTATAAAGCGAGCTTCTTTCTTATATAGATCAAGAAACCATATTCGACTACAGAGGTGAAAAATGCAAAGATAAGTTGACAAAACTCTTTTTCTTATCTTTATTGCAGTGAATCACCAATTTGGTTTCCTATTTGAGTCAAACTTCCAAAAAATAACTCTTTTTTTTTTTAATTTTTCCATTTAATTAAAACACCACAAATTAAGATAGATAGTTACAAAATCTTTGATATTTGTGTACAAAATCACATTAGAAAGGTATGTAAAATAATATATATAACATTATACACATCAATAAACATAGACATGATTTAACAAAATCGAGAATGAAGTATTATAACAAGGAAACACAAGAGAGAAAATGCGACAATGACATCGATCTTAAACCAAATATAATTTACAAACATAACTTCATGCCTATTTATGGAATATTTCGGTAGCATATATGCAAATAAGAGTTAGACAAGAATTTCTATATGGAGCCAGATTTGAATTTGAAACTTATCGGGTAGTTTTTACATGGAAGGCAATTTTATTTGAAAGAGCAGTCTTCTATAAAGTTATAGAAGTTTTTCTTCTCATAAAAGTCCCTATTAAATTTGTCCCATTTGGAATAATGCTACCTAAGTCATGATCATAATATCGAGGAGCTCTTAGACTAAGTACATTTCAACATGTCCAATTTAGTGGCAAATTATCTGATTGATTTCAATTTTTCTACGAAAATGGTACTTATGATTGTTGTAGATCTTGTCTTACCTTTCTAGGGCTACAAGAATCATCATAAAATGTATAGTATAGCTTAACTTATGGAAAAAAGATTGATAAGTGTGCATATGAGCTTGATATTGTTGATTATGTTAAAACATTTTTTGCTCACTTGCTTCATACTAGATTTTCCACATAACGGTACTAGTACACCATGAGTAAACACTCTATACATAATGCTCATGCCAACTTTGCATATTTATATTTTCTTTGGTTCTCTCAAGTTTTGTGCCTCTAACTTGCAATTAACAATTTGAGACCACTTTTTGTTGCGTTTCGATGCACTTAGCACTACCTTGTCCTTCGTTCAAGCCAATTACACTCCATTATAAATCAACTAGTATGGTGGTCAAGGCAAAGCAAACATATGGTACATAATTCCATAAGAGCTTCTCGTTACTTTGGTAAGCATTGTGTGTTATTTCTTATTCTCCATAGTGTAAGGATTAGTGCCTTAAATTATTAAATACTAGCCTTCTATTTAATAGATATTTTATTTTTTTAATAAATATATAATGTCATATTTTTTGTACAATAAGAAATTTTCTTATTTGCTTTCATACTGTTGATTGTATGGCAGAAAAACAAAAGCACAATATGACTATTAATACTAAATCTTGGATCTTGTATACATAGGGCATATAGCCTATAGTTATGAAATTAAGATGAGCACTTTAATGTTAGTAAAGTTGTAATAGGAATCTATGTCCAATTGGAGAGGTGATTTGTCTTGGTCATCGACCTACCGATTGTTCACTTCGGCCTGCCGATTCCTTGAGGTTTGGCCTGTTGATTAATATATTTGGCCTGTCGAACTGTCCTTAAAACATAAAATATCATAGCATTCAAGACTTCATTGCATCATAATTAAACATACATTGTAACTAATATGAACACTTGAGCACATCGATTCCATGCGATCGTCACCTGTCATAAAACTTAAGATAAATAGTTAGTAACATAAAATCATAAATCATAACATAAATCGTAAATCATTAATAATTCACTTAACGTCGTTACTAACTTAACATAATCCGTTACATAAAAATTGGTGGGTGTTACAATTCTCCCCACCTTATAAGAGTTTCATCCTCGAAACTTAGAACAATTGCAGATACAACGTTCTCATGTCATCTTCACATTCCCATGTAGCTTCTTCTACTTGATGATTTCGCCCTAACACCTTGACCAATGGAATTTCTTTATTCCTCAAGGTCTTGGTTTTTCGATCGAGTATCTCTACTGGCTTTTCTTTATAACTTAAGTCTTCTCGTATCTCGATCACTTGTGGCTCAATCACATGCGTATGGTCTTGGACATACTTCTTGAGCATAGAGACATAGAACACATTGTGCATTGCTGACATTTTTTATGGCAATCTCAGCTGATAAGCCACCTTGCCTATCCGTTTAACAACTTCATAAGGACCGATAAATCTTGGACTTAACTTGCCTTTCTTCCCAAACCTCATAACTCTTTTCATTGGTGCAACTTTCAAAAACACAGATTCGCCCACGGTGAACTCTAAGGGTCTTCTTCTCTTGTCTGCATAACTCTTCTAACGGCTTTGAGCGATCTCTATTCTTTTTCTTATCAACTTTTTCATCTCAGAAGTTTCGTTAACAAGATCAGTTCTTTTCAGCATCGATGCTTTCCATTAACTTCTTCTCACCAACTTCGTGCCAACATATAGGCGACCTGCATTTTTGCCCATACAGAGCTTCATAAGGCGCCATTCCAATCATCACCTGATAATTGTTGTTGTAAGCTAACTCTGCTAATGGCAACATTTTACACCAACTGGTTTTAAAATCGAGAGAACAAACCCGTAGCATATCCTCTAAGATCAAGTTCATCCTCTCCGTTTGGCCGTCTGTCTAAGGATGAAAAGCTATACTGAAATGTAGCCTGGTTCCCATAGCAGTCTACACGCTTTTCCAAAACTTAGATGTGAAACTGCCATCACGGTCTGAGATGATTGACTTAGAAATTTTGTGAAGTCATATGATTTCCTTGACATAGAGTTCCACTAACCGTTCCATAGAGTAAATGATCTTGATGGGAATGAAATGTACCATCTTAGTCAGTCGATCCACAACTACCCAAATTGCATCATAACCGTTCATAGTTCTGGGCAAACCGGTAATGAAATCCATTGCTATATCCTCCCATTTCCATTCCGGTATCTAGATAGACTGTAAATCACCACCAGGTCTTTGGTGTTCAACTTTAACTTGTTGACATGTTAAGCATTTCTTCGTATACAAAGCAACATCACGTTTCATTCCAAACCACCTGAAGTTACCCCTTAGATCATTATATATCTTTGTTGCACTGGATGAATTGAGTAAGGAGTGTCATGAATTTCGGTCAAGATCTTTTCCCTTAAGCCATCTACATTGGGAACACATAAGCGGTCCTTGAGGTACGGAGTTCTGTCATCCGCAACACGAAACTCTTGACATTTTCCTTCTTTCATTTCCTGCTTAATCCTTACAAGACTTACATCTTCATCTTGTTTTCTCTGAATTTCATCATACATCGTCGAAGCAAAAGTGAGTGCTGACAACTGTCTTGCTAAAAGCTCCAAACCGAAATCTAGAATTTCCTTTCTTAAAGGTGGAGACATTGCTTGCATTGTCATCAACGTGGCAACTGACTTCCTACTTAGAGCATCAGCCACTCGGTTAGCTTTTCCAAGATGATAAAAGATTTCACAATCATAATCCTTTACCAACTCTAGCCATCTTCGTTGTCTCATGTTCAAGTCTCGTTGTGTGAAGAAGTACTTTAGGCTTTGATGATCAGTGAAGATCTTGCATTGGACCCCATATAAATAGTGTCTCTATATCTTTAACGCAAAAACGACTGCTGCTAACTCGAGGTCATGAGTAGGATAGTTCTTTTCGTAATCCTTCAGTTGTCTTGATGCATAGGCAATCACCCTTTCATTTTGCATTAAAACGGCTCCGAGGCCCATTTTGGATGCATCACTATAAATTACGAATCCATCGTTTCCTTCCGGAATAGCCAATACTGGAGCTGTCGTTAGCCTCTTCTTCAGTTCTTGAAAACTCTTCTCGCATGCTTCTATCCATTCATACTTCTTTCCCTTGCGAATTAGATTCGTGAGTGGGGCTGCTATCTTGGAGAAGTCTTCTACAAATCTCCAATAATATCCTGCTAGTCCCAAAAAGCTCCTTATTTCACTTGCATTCGTCGGTTGTTTCCAGTTGAGAACAGGCTCTACTTTAGCAGGGTCAACCATAATCCCTTCCTTTGATATAACATGCCCCAAGAAAGACACTTTATCAAGCCAGAACTCGCACTTGGAGAACTTTGCATATAGCTAGTGTCTTCTTAAAATCTCTAGCACAATTCTTAAATGCTCCTCGTGTTCTTCTTGATTCTTTGAATAGACAAGAATATCATCGATAAATACCACAACAAATTTATCGAGGAAATCCTTGAATACCCGATTTATCAAATCCATAAAAGCCGCCGGTGCATTCGTCAGACCGAAAGGCATAACCACAAATTCATAATGACCATACCTCGACTTGAAAGCAGTTTTAGGAATATCTCCTTCGTTAATCTTCAACTTGTGATAACTTGACCGTAGATCAATTTTTGAAAACACAGATGCACCCTTGAGCTGATAAAACAAATCATCAATCCGAGGCAACGGGGACTTGTTCTTGATTGTCACCTTGTTTAGCTCAATGTAGTTGATACAGAGTCTCATAGAGCCATCCTTCTTCTTAACAAATAGGACTGGAGCTCCCCATGATGAGTAGCTCGGCCTGATGAAACCTTTGTCAAGTAGCTCCTTTAATTGCGTGTGAAGCTCTTTTAACTCTACTGGGGCCATTCTGTATGGTGCCTTAGAGATCGGGTCGGTACCTGGAGCGAGCTCAATCTCGAATTCGACTTCTCTTTCTGGCGGTAGACTTGTCAGATCATCCAGAAACACTTCAACATATTCTCGAATTACAGGCACATCTTCAATTCTTATCTTTTCTTCTTGGCTTTTGTCAACAATGTTCACCAGATAGCCCATGCAGCCACTTGCTAATAACTTCCTTGCTTTCATTGTAGATAAAAACATGCTGGGTTTCTTTCTGGACTTGCCAACATAAACGAACTTCTGATCACCCTCTGGATGGAAGATCACCTTTCATTTTTGGCATTTAATAGAAGCATTGTGCTTGCTCAGGAAATCCATCCAAGAATCATATCATAGTCATACATGTCGATCACGATGAGGTCGATGAAAAGTTCCCTATTAGAGATCCATAGGGGTACTATACGCAGACAGTGCGTAGATAATATCACTTCCCCGGAGGGTAGTGTCGTAGTGAATCCCTGTCTCATAGGCTCTAAATGAACCTCTAACTTATTAGCAAATGACGTGGATATAAAAGAATGTGTGGCACCCGTATCAAAGAGAACATAAACATCATTATATAAACTTGTTATCTGACTTGTGACCACATTAGAGGCTTCAGCAGCCACTTGTTCTTTCGTCATGGCATAGATGCAGGCATTCGTAGGTGGGGCTTCAAGTCTCCCTTGACTGAAAAGTGGCCCTTCAAGGGAAGCTTGCATCTGATGGAGTTGGGCTTGAGGAGGAGCTCTCTGCGGGGCATTGGCATTCATCAGTTTGGGGTAGTTCTTGACAAAGTGGTCTTCACGTTCACAAATAAAACATTGGTTTGTCCCCAAGCGGCATTCCCCTGGATGTTTCTTTCCACATTTGGCACATGGTTGAAGCCGCCTACTATTATTGTTGTGCTGACCATCATTATGCCTCTTGTTGTCTTGGCCCTGCTGGTTTTGAGGATTGCCCTTCCTCTTGTTGTTTCTTCAGTTCTGGTTGTTGTTGTTGCTGCTGTTGTTGTTGCTGCTGTTGTTGTTTCTGTGTGGAGGGTGGTTCTGGTTGTTTGCATTATTGGCTCGCTGGCCCGACTGAGGTTGGTTCCTTCTAGCTTGGACAAGTGGAACTCCGCACGTTGGGCCCTCATGACAACCTGCTCTTGAGTCCTGGGTGGACTTGCCCCATCAACGATCGCAACAATTTCTAGCCTAGGGACCTTGATCAGCCTTCTGACCCTTTCATTTTCATCCATAACCATCCTTGGGCATAGGTGAGCAAGCTGGTCAAACTTCATCACCACATCTGTAACTAACATATCCCCCTAGCGCAGGCTCTCAAACTCCTCATAATGCTTCCTTATGATGTTCATGTGGAAAAACTTCATGCTAAACTCATGAACGAAGTCATCCCATGTCATTTCTTCAACATTCCTACTCTGTTCGATGCCATCCCACCAAATTCTAGCCTTCATGGTGAGGCAGTACAAGGAATAGAGGACCTTCTCATTGTCTGTGAATTCCATGAGTCTTAAGGTGGCCTCAATCATCTTCAACCATCCTTGTGCGACTAACGGGTCCTTTGAACCCTTGAAGTCTGCTGGCTTAACCTTCTTCCATCTGACTAGAAGAGGTTCTTGATAGGTCGCTCTTGGTTCAGCAGCATGCGCTGGGACTTCATTAACTTGTGGTTGAGGAGGAGGAGGAGGAGGCTTGTCATTGCCTCGACGTTCACCGTTCTGACTGTTGGCCCTTAATTCGACAATCTCTCTTCTTTGATCCTCCAAATGCCTTTGCAGCTCGGCGATCATCGTCATAAGCCTTTCGTTGGTTTGGGTGCGTGTTTGCATTCTTCTGTGGCCGTTCATCGTTAATTTCCTAAAAGAATTAAGAACTTAGAAATAATCTTCTAATTATGAGACAAGTTTTCACTACTAGAGCATTAATCGTTAAACAACTAAACCTCATTCTTATCCTTATACTTGCATCAAAACATCTAACTTTAAAACATACTTACTTGGAGGACTTGGACTGACGTGTGGCGATATGAATTGTAAACGAAAATTAACTCTGATACCAAAGCCTGTAACGCCACCCTTACGAACTTCACAGATGTCATTACATTCATACATTACATACTTATTTATTTATTTTAGATAAACTTTAAGTACAAAACTTATATGAAACTTTAATTGTAAACGTAGTTGAGGAAAACGTAACCAGGATCCATACATACATTTTTTTTTACAACATTCATTAACTTAATCCATACTTAATAATTCAATTACACATTAAATTGACCATAAACTTCCTTGAATAAAGTAAATATACCAAATAGTAAAATCATAACTTATAAAACATCACATCATTTAAAACTATTTGCTTCCACAGTTTGGCAGGCCGAATACGGTCGGCAAGCCAAAAATCGTCAACCGACAGGCTGGCAGAGGCTCTGCAAATCAGGGTTTGAAAACTTTTAAAGATCGGTAGGCCAAAAGTGAGATCGGCAGGCCGAACATTCTTACATCGGCATGCCAACCAATGATGATTGGTAGGCCGACAGCCCCAAAAACCTTAAGAAAACTTAATTTTAAGATAAATTCAACTTTTCAAAATGCGGAAGATCAAATTCTTAAAATGATAAAATAAAATATTAAAAGATAGTTCTTATATTCTTTGAAACACATCATAAAAATATGTTCTAATAATTAAACCTTGGCTTAAATCATAAAACTTGCTTCATTGGCGTTCTTCTGGTTACAATTCATCTTCCATATGCTCACACGCCTTCCCATGTCCTCCGCCTAATCCATGGCTTTCTTACCCTTATCTGCAACATGATATAAACTTGAATAAGCTAAAGCTTGTAAGTACATATAATTCTCACAATTTAACAACATTTCATAAACATCATCATCATCATCATCATGTCATAATAGTGCATTAAGCACAATTTCTTAGAAACATATCTTTCATTACATTGACCATATTAAAACTTATTCCATTTTATCTTAAGGGCCCAAGTGTTGCACCATAATCATCATTGTAGGCGCGCCGTCATGAGAGGAAAAGGGTAGCTAATCCTAAACCAAACATGACATCATAACATATCATAACATTAGTGTACAACACTTATTTAGGTGATACATATATACACATATAATCTTTCATACTTTTGAATTACATCATCATATATGCATAACTTTTGAGCATCAAATCTTTCATGAGAATAAAAATGAAACCATCATAAAATCCATCATAGATATCATCAAGAACATATTTTCAAACCTTTATAATATATCATGTTGCAGGTGAGAATGTACTTACCTTAGAAGCTAGCTTACTAAACCTTATATGTATTGGTGACGACGCCGCGGTCTCGATGTGCTCGTTCCTTTGAGTGTTCATGCCATTTATTCATTTAAAGATACAAATAAAATTAATACTTATTTCATAGAATAAAACATCCATTCCATATAACATCACACATACATTCATCTCTTGTAAACATAATTCATAACATGCATCCATAACCTTAATCATCAAAACATAAAAAAATTATCACATACACTACACTGACCTACATGGTTTCAAGACTTAAAAACTTAATATTCACACATACTTTAGACACCATACTTAACCAGGGTAAAGCTAATACATAAACAAACCATGCATTTCAAACATAAAATCTGCCAACAATAATAAGGTAATGAGTAATCTTTTGAAAACATTTTCTAACAATTAAAACTCATATAGTTTAATTTTAAAATTCATACTAACATCTTACTAACATATATTTCAATATCATAAAATTATTTCATCATTAATAAAATTATTTAAACATGTAAAACATTACATAAAACAAAAGTCCAAAAATTAACATTGTTAAAACAGTTTCCTTGACCTAATCTCATAGAAATTTCATAACACATAATTCACTCATCAAAACATTACCAAACTTTGCAGTCGATAACATAATATATACATGAACATTCTTGCTAAATTTCGTAGCAAACAAAACACATTTACCCCTTGAACAAAAATTACATTTTTCATGCATCATAGCAAAATAACAATATTTTACTGTGAGTGGTAGAGGATAGAAAATTCATAACTTATCATAGAAAAATCGAAACGACTTGAAACTTGGAGGAATATTGCATAACATATACATGGATATCATATTAAAAATTCAGAGTAAACGGAATTTTGTAGAAAAGATATGGCAGTTGTATGTCAAGAAAGATTTCATTTCAAAATTAAACCAAAAACGAACCCTTACCGCAAAACGATTCTTCTCAAATTCTTTCGAATTCAACCAATGAAAACTCAATTTTTCTTTCAAATATTTAGCAGGAAGAATTGAAAAGAAGGCAAGAAGAAAGCGTGAAGAAGAAGAGAGAAGAGAAAAAAAACGTCTCAGAAGTTTAGAGAGAGAAAGAAAATTGTCGTGAATGAGGATAACGTAAAAAATTTCAATGTCCCTCAATTAAGTCAGAATTTTCTGACTAATTCTTGGACTAATTTGCATGGAGAATGGAGAGAAAAGAGGGAAATTCAAACAAATCATCTCATCTTACCATAATTTGCCCTCTAAAAATAGGAAACCATTTAAAACTTTATCGATCAATCAAAAGTCAATGATTTTATTTCCTTAAATGATAAAATTAATTCATAATTATACCAATTAATCACATTAAACTTCCCAATCAACGTAATTATCTCAACCATAAATTTGGAGAGATTTCTACTGACTACTCATCAGCTATCATCGGCCTGCTGATTATTCACTTCGGCTTGCCGATTCCTTGAGGTTCGGCCTGCCGATTAATATCTTTGCCCTGTCGATACTTGAAGGGTTATTTGGCCTGCCGAACTGTCCTTAAAACATAAAATATCATAGCATTCAAGACTTCATTGCATCATAATTAAACATACATTGTAACAAACATGAACACTTGAGCACATCGATTTCATGCGATCGTCACCTGTCATAAAACTTAAGATAAATAGTTAGTAACATAAAATCATAAATCATAACATAAATCATAAATCATTAATAATTCACTTAACATCGTTACTAATTTAACATAATCTGTTACATAAAAATAGGTAGCTGTTATAGGCCTAGACAAGACAGGAGCTTAGGATCTACCCTTCCCGGATAACATAATACGGGCCCCTATGCTGCCAAAGTTTAAAGTACCGCAGATCAAGTCCTACGATGGGACGACGGACGCTGATGAGCATGTTGAAGCTCTTCCGGGGGCACATGCTACTGCAGAACGCTAGCGATGTAGCGATGTGCAAAGCTTTTTCACTAACTCTGACAGGTCCTGCTCGGCAGTGGTTCCGATGGCTCGAACCTTTATCTATTCCTTTTTTCCAGTAGTTGGCCGACGCCTTCTCTTTGGCATTTTCTTTGACCAAAACGCAGAGGAAAGAAATTACATACCTATATGCTCTCAAACAAAGAGACGGCAACGTCAGGGATTACATCAACCGGTTTACCCGAGCAGCTCTCGAGGTCAAGCACGTCGAAGACAAGAACCTCAAGCACATTTTTGTAGGGGGTCTCCGAGACGAAAAGTTGAACTGGTCGCTGGCCTTCGAGCAGCCGAGCATATTTTCTCAAATGCTCTGATATGCCCAGAGACATGCCGACGCTACCGAATACATAAAAAGCCATAGGGAAGATGCCGGCCCGAGCGGAACAAAGAAGGATAAGAAGCAGAAGAAAGCACCGAACAAAGCAACGCCGAGCAGAGCAAGAAGCAGAAGAAAGAGAAGAAATCCGAGAGCCAAAGGTGCTGGCTCGGTAAATTTCAAAGCTACACACTGTTAGTGGCGACCATCGACGAGGTGCTCGCCTAAGTAAGTGGCAAGAATTTGTTAACACCACCACCCAAGCTCCGAGAGAGCAAGGTGAAGCGAAATCAATCAAGGTTTTGCGAGTTCCATAAGGATGTGGGGCATAGTACTCATGAATGTATCCAATTGAAGGACCAAATCGAAAGGCTGGTCCGAGAAGGCCATTTGCAAGAATTTGTTGAGCGAGTCATAACCCCGAGGTCCACCTCGGGAAGGAATGAATCATCGAGCTCTGATGCAACGACCTAGCCTAGAACCGAAGCTGGGAACACCTCAGATCCCCCGAATATTGTTCACATGATATTTGGCAGGCCTGTTATCGAGGACACGTCGAATGGACGGCAATCGTATGTTAGAGAAGCTCGGCTGGTCGAGCGGGGTGAATTTATAAACATATTTGAGCATATCAATAAGATATGTTGCCAAGAGGACACCCTAATCACATTTATCGAGGAGGAAGCAAAACGGTTAATGCACCTGCACAATGACGCTCTAGTGTGCGAACTGCCCATAGCCAACAACATAGTACGACGTGTTCTGATCGATAATGGCAGCTCAGCCGACATCCTCTTCAAGCAAGCCTTTGACAAATTGAGGATAAGCAAGGCCCCTTTGGTCCCGGTCAGGACCCTGCTTTATGGTTTTACGAGGGAATGTGTTCGAGCAATAGGGAAGGTCGGTTTACCCGTGACCTTCAGAGAAGGAGCCGCTCGGGTCACTCGGGCTGTTGACTTTTTGGTCATCGATAAGCCCTCCTAGTATAACATTATCATCGGCCGACCAACGTTGAACGCTTTGAAGGCTATAGTCTCTACATATCACTTGGCCATGAAGTTCCCCACGGATGGTGGTGTTAGAGTGGTCTGTTCATCCCAGGCGAATTCCCGAGCTTCTTACGCCAGTGCCATAAGAGCAGCCTTAGCTCTGCACCAATGCGTCTCGGCCATCTATTCGGTTGACAAAACAGATCTCCCTGCCGACTCGACACCAAAGATGCTGGCAGACTTAGACCCGAGATTACCAAAAGAAGAGGTAAGAGCCACCCCGTTCAAAGATTTGGTGTTATTTTCCCTAGACTCAAAAAGGCCTGAACACACTGTCTAACTCGGATCGCAGCTGAGACCTGAGATCCGGGCTGACCTGGAAAGGCTTCTCACCGAATACCGAAACATTTTTGCATGGTCCCATGAGGACATGCCCGAAATTGATCCGAGCACTATTAGCCATCGACTCAATGTGCAACCTGGCCACAAGCTGATGATACAGAAAAGAAGAGCTTTTAACCCAAAAAGGTACGCTACAATAAATGAAGAAGTCCAAAAGCTCCTCAAGGCTGGATTCATCAGAGAGGTGAAGTACCTAGAATAGTTAGCGAATGTCGTCCTCGTCAAAAAGGCAAACAACAAATGGCGGTTTTGCATTGACTATACCGATCTCAACAAGGCCTGCCTGAAGGATTGCTTTCCACTTCCCTGGATAGATCAGCTCATCGATGCCACTGTCGGCCATGAGCTCCTAAGCTTTATGGACGGGTACTCCAGCTACAATCAGATAAAGATGGCCAAGTTAGATCAAGTGAAAACTGTCTTTGTTACTGATCAGGGCTTATACTGCTACATGGTGATGCCTTTTGGCCTGAAGAACGCAGAGCTACATACCAACGCCTCGTCAAAAAGATGTTTGCTCGGCTTATCGGGACAACTATGGAGGTCTACGTGGATGACATGTTAGTAAAATCTGTCTGAGCACAAGACCACATGGCCGACGCTCAAGCAAGCTTTGAGATCCTCCGAGAGTATGGAATGAAACTCAAACCAGTGAAATGCACGTTTAGTGTAAGCTTAGGCAAGTTCCTTGAATTTTTAGTTAATCAATGAGGCATCGAGGTTAACCCGACAAAGGCCCAAGCAATCATTGATATGCATTCTCCTTGGATGGTAAAAGACGTACAACGGCTAACTGGCATGGTGGCAGCCCTGTCAAGGTTTGTCTCCTGGGCCACCAATAAGTGCCACCAATTTTTTAAGACACTCAAGGGGAGGTTTGAGTGGAGCAGGGAGTGTGAGGAAGCTTTTCAAAGCCTGAAGAATTACTTAGTTACGCCCCCGCTCCTGTCCAAACCTTTACCCGGTGAAGCTCTAACCGCATATTTAGCCGTGTCGGAGAAAGCCGTCAGTTCGGTCTTAGTCCGAGATGAATATGGAGTCCAAAGACCCATTTATTACACAAGCCACGCATTCCAAGGCACTGAGGAGCAGTACCCATCGCTCAAAAAGTTGGCCTTTGCTCTGATTACTTCGGTTTGAAAGTTGCGGCCATACTACCAATGCCATACCATCAACATCACCTCTTTGGCAAGTACTCCAGAGTCTGGAGATATCGGGCCATATTGTCAAGTGGTCAGTGGAGCTCGGCCAGTACGATGCGCATTTAGTGCCGAGCATGGCCATCAAAGCTTAAGTTCTAGCGGACTTCATCGTGAAATTCACAGATGCCGGACAGGTGACTCCACTCCTTGAGATGCAACCTGTCAAAATGCATGATGCACCTAGCTGCAGTAAGGACAGTGTTGCCCCAGAATCAGACTGGAAACTGTACGTCGATGGATCTTCTTGCGTTGACAGGTCGGGCATGGGGCTGATCTTAACGAGGCTCTCATGGCCGTACTCTGGATCGCCTGAGATCTTAGGGTAGATTGCATCACTATCTACAGCGACTCAATGCTTGTGGTTTAGCAAGTCACTAGGGGATTTCAGGCCCGAGCAGATTCTATGGCTACATATTTGCAAGAAGTGAAACAACTACTCAGACAATTTAAGTCTCACTCTTTCAAACAGATTCCCCAGTCAGAAAACATGAAAGCCGATGCCCTTGCCCGGTTAGCTTCTGGATTGGGCGAAAGTGATGTAACCTCGGTCCCCATTGAAACACTTGCCGAGCCAAACATCGTTAGGGAAGTCTTAAGTGTAGCCGGATAGCCCAGGACAACATGGATGGACCCGATCATCTGATACTTGACCACAGGTGAATTGCCCAACGATCGGGAAGAAGCACATTGGATACGAAAAAGCTCGGCCCGATACATGATGGTTGACGAAAAATTATACCGACGAGGCTACACCACGCCATGTTTAAAATGCATGGATCCCAAGGAGGCCGAATATCTAATGAGAGAAATCCACGAGGGCCTATCCGACAACTACTCAGGGGGGCGTTCTTTAGCCTAAAAGTGCCTTCGATAGGGCTACTACTAGCTAACCATGCAGCAAGACTATGGGGGTTTTGCTAGGAAATGCCTCAAATGCTAGCAATTTTCCAGAATGCCCGGATCTCATGCCGAGCCACTCACTTTAGTGACCTCAGCATGGCCATTTGCAAAATGGGCCATCGACTTGATCAGACCTCTCTCGCAGGCCTGATCACAATTCAAGTACTGTATCGTGGCCATAGACTATCTTACAAAGTGGATAGAAGTTGAACCTTGTACCAACATGACTGAAGCTAAGTGCACCAACTTCGTATGGAAGAAATGATCATCATTTGTCGGTTTAGAATCCTGCACACAATTGTAAGGGTAGCCATGCGCCATTGTTCTTTGCCCAGCCGAGATCGAAAAACCTAAACCTAGCCCAAACTAACTGAGCGGACAAGGATAACTACTCGGATAACTCGATAGAGGTAAGGGTAGCCACGCGCTATTGTACTCTGCCCAGCCGAGATCAGAAAATCTAAACCTCACTCGGACTAACTGAGCGGACAAGGAAAACTACTCGGATAACTCGATATCTATTGAGATGGAACTGGGTCCCAACCCAGAATCTCCTCGAGGAGCATCTAACTTTGAAACATGAAGCATTCGGCTCCAATTTTGATCAGGTATATGGTTGCTCGATAGTTCAAAGCTGTAACCGTATCTCTGAGGAACCTCTCTCGCAAAAATGAGAACATATTATCCCGAGGACACTCGCACTTGGAAACATTAAAGAAAAATGCATACGACAATCCGAAAAGAAAGGAACGAAAAATAAATTTTATTTGTGGGGGAGGTACAAGAAACCGGGCACCTCCTGAGCCCGGACAAGTTAAAACTAACAACAAAAAGGGTTAAAAATCAGCCTAAGCTTGGGTTTCACCCTCAGCCATGTCTTGCTTGCCTCCGCCACCGACAATGCTCTGCTCGTCTCCGTCGTCATCGCCATCCACTATGACCACCTCTTCTTCGCCCTGTTACGGCTGAGCAGCCCCTTGTTTGGGGTCAACAATGAGTGACCAATCGAAGCCCTCTGCCTCGGGGTGCTGCCTGATCAGGTGTTTGCGGAGGTCAGTCATGCCATAATAGTAGAGATTGGCGTACTTCAAAGATGCCTTAAACTCGTCCATCGCTCGGGCCAGACGTCCTGGAAGCTCGGCCACAAGTGCTGGTGCTCGGCCTGCAAGGATGTCAGTTGTCCTTTAAGCCGTGCAGCTTCATCCTTGGCCTCCCTAGCCTGCCTCCAAGCCTCCTCGGCCTCAGCCTTAGCCTTGGCCTTCTGGGCTTCCTCTTGGGCTTGAGAAAGAGACTCTTTGGCTTGGTCTAGCTTAATGTTCTTGTCACCGAGCTTCTTGTCCATGTCCAGCTTCCTGAGGAAGGTTTTATTATGCATCTCCTTCTCCTTATGGAGGTCTTTCATCCTGATGGAGTGGACCATGTGCAGAATGGCGCTCGTCTGTAGGAAGCAAGGCGTCAGTGCTCGGCAGCATGAAAAAGGAGAAATTTAACTGCTCAGTCCAGAGAAATACTTACAGTGGCAGCAGCTCAAAAAGCTGTATTGCACAGGCTCTGAAAGTCCTCCCCGTGGATGTTCATAAAAAAGTCATCCTATGGCATTACATCCCTGAGACGCTCGAGAATGACGCTGCGGTAATCCGGGCACCTTCTCTGTGGATCCTCAGACGAGCCTCCCGCCGTGTTGTCGACGAGCATCACTTCTAGCTTATCCCTGGTCGGCTGAGGCGGAGGTGGCAGAACTGATGTGGAGACCGGCTCGGGGTAAAGAGGAAGTTCTGGCCTGGGAGTCTGCTTATGCTTCCTCCCAGTCTCGATGGTTTTGCCTTTTGTTTTCTTAGGCTCTCCATCAGAGCCCGTCTCTCAGCAGCGGAGTTCGGCCGTGATGAAATCTCTACACAATGAAACCCTAAAGTCAAAATGAGGTCGGCACACATAATAAAAAAAAAACTCTAGGCTAACCTCAAATCCAGAGCTAGCGGGATGGGTACAGGAGCTGAATCATGTCCTCAAGGTCCTCGTCAGCTACGGGTGGCCTTGCATAAAAGGACCCACTCGACGAGTCCTTAGAACTGGACGATGAAGGCTGCCTCGTCAGCCATCCAAATCGGGAAGTTCTTGGCCCTGGAACATCGACGGCACCAGGTCGAGCAATTGTAACCTGCCTGATAACTCAGGCAGGACGGACTGTTTGGGGATTTATTCTACTAGGTTCCCCAAACCAGCAGTAACTGGATTAAGTTTCCTTCCCGAGAAGGAAGGACTGCTGCCTGGTCGACTCCAGCTTCTCGAACAGGTCATCAACCGCCCTAATCACGCGGCTCGGTGCCCAAGGTCGCTTGGTCCATACATGCCCTTGCTCAAACGACCTTGGCACTTGTTGGTTGGTAGGGATGACCTCACCAACTTGGGCTAAATAATTTCCCCCGACGTAGAACCATTTGTACTTCCAGAGTTTATCCGAGTCGGGGTTGCCCATGATAAAGTCTTTTCGAAAGCCAGTGACGTAGTACCATCCGAACTGTCGAAGAAGCTTCTTCATCTTGTACACTTGCTTGAAAGCTTCCAACGGCATCTCGGTGTCCCAGTGGTACCTCCATAAAATGTACATCCCGATCAGCGACCTATAGCTTTTCGGGTTCAGCTGAGCCGGACACACATTGAAATCATTTAGTGCCCGACGCAAGATTGGGTGGAACAAAAGGCGCAGCCCAGCCCTGAAGAACTTGGCATAAAGTGTGATGCATCCCTCAGGTGCGTCTAAAGGCGAATCAACCTCGCCGAGAACGGTGAGGGTCGTGTCGTCTAGGATACTGTACTCGGCGCGTAGGTTCTCCAACCGCGACTCCATGATGGCACTTGTGTAGCCCGCGGCTGAGGTCTGCCTAGGTCGAGTAACCCTGTATGCCGTCACGCCTCGGACTCAGGTGACTTGGACCTCTTACTCCTCCATTTTAGGCTACTCTGCTTCCACCTCCTTGGTTGTCTGTTCCTTGCCAGAAATGTCCACCGTTATTACCCCTGCAACTTGGACTGATACTCTAGTGCCCCGGCCAGATGTGCTCGAGACATCACCGCCTTCTAACAGCTCAACTCTCTCCCTGGAAATAACTCGGGAGGAGCCCGCAGTGGCCAACCCAACATAAGGGTTCTGGTCCCTCGATGGCCTAATCGGCCTTTGCCCGTCTAGCATGTTGAGGAACTCTTGTTCGGGTACAGTCTGGGAGTCAACCCTTAAAATTTGCTCAAGTCGGCCGGCCCCGTCCCGTTCTGGGGACGTTCCCTCGGATTCAGTTTTGGAGGTGGACGAACTACTTTCTACACTGCTTTCTGACCAAGAGACCACTGAATTCTAGGAATCGGTGATGTCACTCATTTTGGCACTTCAGGGAAACTACCTGCACGGATTTCAGAAGCTCGGGGAAATATGATCCTTGGGTGTATAACTGGAGCTTGGCAGCTAAAACTCTTCGGGTGCAAAAATTCTAAAAAGCAAGTGAAAATGAGAGAGAGGATGGCCCTATTTATAGCCATTTCAGGTGGGAAATTTGGGCACGAAAAACTAAGAGGCACGATCATTACGCCTGTCAGGCGGCACAGATGGCCGGAACACGACACACGTCCTCTGCCTGATCTGCCTGTCTTTTCACCTCATCCCTTTCTAAGTGTCGTTTGGCCTTCTTCCTTTCAGTCGACCTCCCCCACTTGGCATAGTCCACTCGGCATAGTCCACTTGGCCGGACACCGACCAGGTGAACTGGGGCGCTAATCTTGAGGGTGAGCTCGGCTCCGCCGTCGAGGAAATAAACTTCGGTGGTCGGCTAATAAGCTTTGCAGAATCTCCAACAAGCTTGCTATCGGCCCGTGATACGTCATACACCTTTTCGAGGTGCCTCTCAGGCCTCCAAGGCCACATGCCAAGCAGGCTGCCACCTCGAAAAATACAGTAGTTCGGGTCGGACTAATCTTACTCGTAAGCAGGCTGCTCGCTATTATAGGATAACACGAGGCAGATAACTCGCCGTCTGATGGAGCCCAATCCATTGGACAAGGGACATGACACTTGTCACCTACTGCCTGACATACCTTGATGTGACACTCTGGTCATGGGCAAAACCTGCCTCACACCCGATCCAAGTGATGGCCTATAAATAGGATGCATTTATGGAATTCTAGGGAGAGACTTCTTCTACACACCTAACTGGTTGTCGCCCTCTGCCGAGCAAACCCTACCTCGAGCATTGGAGAGCCCTTGCCTATTGACCTACTCTTCTATTTTCTCCGAAGCATCCCTCCTCTTGCAGGTGTCTCCGCCCGAGCAGAGGCGAATCCAAGGAGAGGTCGAACCGTGCGCAGCCGCACGTGGTGTTGATCCGATGCCGGATCACGGTAAGCATCAACAGACGTTGTGTTCATACTAAGTGTTTGTGACCAAAATGGGAAAACTAGAGGAAGCAACGCTCCAACAACAGCCGACACCATAACTTGCTTAGCTTGCTAAGAATGTTACCATTTGGAAAATTTTACAAAACATCTTCACTTACAAGTTCACTTGAGCCTCTTGTTTATCAAGTGATCATGTATTTATAATTACGCCACATAAATAAAACTTGTACATCTTATAAAATAGAGGCAAATATTACATCTTGATAGCAATCATAATATGAATATACAAACAATGCACAAATATGCTCAAAATAGTTATTTTAATAACTGTCTTTATTTGTAGGTGACGTTTGTGCTTATTTGGATTATATGTAAGCGTACTCCTATTTCAATCCTGTCCCTTTACTTAGTGGGCACTGTGTCTCACTTTGAGCGATACTTAACTATCAATGTATGAATCTATTTTATCCACATATATCTATGCTATTGGCTTTAGGTTTTCCATAGTGAAATCATTTACCTTATTTATATAAATCGTGGTTTTCTTAATGATTTTCCTTTTCCTTAATTTTATAACTACTTAATTAACTTCTTAATCAATAAGAGATTATTAATTATCTTATTTGAGGCAATAGTAAATTTTTTAATTAATCCTTTAGTTAAAATTTGTCTAATGAATATCTTTTACCTTATTTAATTAATTACTATAAAATTTACTAATTACCTATAACTAAATTCTTGCAAATATTTCAAAGAAATCAGACATTTAAAACTAATTAGTTTATTTAACTTCCCCAAATACATTAACTAATTACTATCATTAATACTTCTCAATCTTTAGCATTCACTGTTCTGAATCTCTAGTTTGGGCTTTAAGCCAATCTAAAATTTCATTGTTTATTAAATATTTGTTTTGGGTCCAAAAAGCCAATTTACGAAATAAGAAATTATATTAGGCCCAAAGTCTTCTAACGAGACAGTTTCGAGTCCTTGAGACCTATTTGCCATCATCAACACTCTAATTTGATTTCTAAGGGCCTTTTGCTAACATTCATGCCCTTGGCCAAAATCTAAGGCCGACCTCATTTTTGACTATTTTATCCTCAGGTATAAAATAATTTTATCCTTAACGTGTCTTACGAATCTAATTTTATGGCTTTGAAAGTTGTATTACGTGGTTTATTTCTAACTTAAGGGTTTTGAACTAAAACAAAATCTTGGTGTTCGTTTAATTGTTTTATCATTTTTTGACAAAATGACCATTTTACCCCTAACGATTCCTTAAAAATTTCTAACTCTTTTGGGCCTATCTTTGTAGTTCTAGTGGAGAACAGTATGCAGTAAAATTTTAAAAATTTTAAATAAGAGTATTTTCCAAAAAAGAGCTTGACATGCTAAATATATAAGTTAATGACAAATCTTACATACCTCTTTTATATACCAAAGTCAATAGGAATCTGTGAAGAGAAGAACGTTCTAGAAGAGCCTCAACCAACAGGTCTTCTTTGTTATTCTCTATCCATAATTGGAGTGTTGGTGGTCGCACATTGTATAGCCTTTCCTCCAATGACTCTCCTTCCAACCATTTAAGAAGACCTAAAACTTAGGTTCTTGGTGTTGAACAGTAGCCCTCAGGAAGTTTTAGAGTTTCTTTCATTAGAGTTTCTTTCACTAGAGTACTTACTCTATACTTCTCAAATGATCTAAATATAAAAAAAAAAACTCACACCTCCTTAATAGTGGTCGAATTTAGGGTCAAACCTTATTAGATTAGGCTTCAAAATTCAAGTTTTGATCAACTTTTGATGAAAAAGGCGTCAAAATGCGTAACTTGACTATCGCATGTCCGGCATGCCAATCTAGGTGATCGGCCTCTTGAACTTACTCCATCAACCTACCGAACATACGATAATATGGAATCCTCATAATATCTTATTTTCAAATGGGAATCTTAGATAGAGCCTTAGTTTTAATTCAAATAAGCCAATAGAGAAGTTATTGGATTAAAACAGTTATATATAGATAATCCCATAGAAAATAAAATATTATCTAAATAATTCAACATGTTTATCTTGAATTAATTTACAAAATTAATTCAACCGCTAAACTAACATAAATTATTAAATCCACTTTTATTGAATTTTAGCTAATCTAATAATTAACATAAGTCACCAATATATAGGAAAAATATGCCTTATCATTACAGGTTCTATTATGACCTAGCAAAGGGGTCCTAATGGACATAAATAGATTAAGCTCCTATAATTATAAAATAACATATCCCATATATATATATATTATAATTATCAACTCTAGCGCTACTCCATTAAAAGTTTATTGCTACACTCTCAAACTATATAAAATTATGAAGCTCTAATAATCTAAGTGTCCATAACATATCATAATGTATAACATCCCCTAAGAATATTCATAATCGGCTTAAGGATTAATTTTGTTTTACCTTTCTGATTATTTTTAACTTATGTTTCATCATCACACCATTGGAATACTTACTATTTATAAAATAGTATACTATTCGGTTACATCTATGTATCCAAATGGTTGAGTATTTTAGTCTTCCAATTACAGGAAAATGCATATAAAAGCATGTCATTAACTCTACAAAAAGAGCCATAGATTCTATATCTATGAACAATGAGTCTACATCAATTAAGAATCATATATATAATGTATCGGTATGCATATCATCATTAAATCAGGATGTCACGTTTTGGTACATCAAAAGACATAAGTCAAGAATATGAGCCCATGAGTCATTTCAGGATTAAGACACAACATATATGATTGTCTAAAGTGAATTTATTTAAATAGATGGTATGGATTATTAACCAAATCAATTCAACTTTTTATTCCGATCCAATATATCGTCACTTATGACGATATACCAATATTTCCACTCATGGAGTCCCACTTCAATGACCAAGACAAGCCATCTTCTGTTAGGGATGTAGACAATGTAACAATCTTAGCATGAATAAAGCGTTCAACTTTATTCTCTCGATTGCGGATCTCATCATTTAGACCATCATCTTTAAGATTCATGTCTTACGCATAATTTGTCTATTATATGCCTGATCTTAAGGGTTTAGACCAATAGTTTTAGACTTTTGTTTGCTTATCATACATTTAACATAAATGAACATAAAGTGGACAACATTTGGTATATGAATAATAAATAAACTCTTTATTAATAAAATGTCTCTAAGAACTTATTAGAACATTTAGTCCTTGGAGCACCATCTCTAATAGGTTCCTCACTGCCAACTGCAGCTCTGGAAGCTAGCCTTTACTATTGACAATTTTGTTTCTCTCAATTTTATGGTTTTAATCTAATATGTAAAACATTTGAATTTTTACCCATGTGGCCAAAAAAAGTTTCTTTACCCTGTTAAATCAAGTTTTTTGTCAAGGTTTAAAACTATCAGAAGAAACCATAGACAAATTCCAATTGTTTAAATACTTTTTTTCTTTTATACCAATATTATATTTTATAGCTAAACCCATAAATATTTATCTCAAAATCTTTCCATAATTTGTAAAAAAAAAAATCACAAAAGTTAATAGTTTCACTGGGGCATTTCTACAACTTTCATGTTTGATATTTTTTTTCAATTCCAACATCTCAAGGACATTTTTGTCATTTTTTACATGGGTTAGGTTTAAATAAAATGTTATTGTAGTATCCTTTTGAAAGCTGAGAAACTTTTCTTGCTAAAAGTTAACCATTTTAAGAAGATATACAACTTTGTGTTTTTTCCAAGAACTAATTTAGATTCTAAATGGGCCAAAAACCTAAATCTTATAAAAGACCATTTTTCAACCTTATAAGCAAAAGATTTGTTCTAAATACTATTTTTTCTGTGAAAAAGGTATTTCCCACTACTTAAACACATCAACAAACACTTAATACACAATATAATCATGTTATGTAATTTACTTTTTAAGCCAAGTCCATTTATAGTTTATTTACACAAAAAGAAGAAAATATGACAAAATTTTTAAAGTTTAAGTGTTTTAAGTCTTTACCTTGAAAACCCAATGATTAAGATCCCTCCTTTGTCTCTATATTGGCTTCTAAACTCCCCTAATAGCTAGATCAAGATATTACAAGTGAAAATCAAACTACAAACTAAAGCTTTGCCATAAACATACCAAGTAAAGTTAAAATTTTACCTTATAACACCTCTAAACCTCTTTGAATATTTTTGAACTTTACTCCTATGGATGATTGAAGGCTTGAACAACCAAATTACGAGGGAAATTGGTAGACTTAGGGAGGAAATGAAAATGGGTTTTTTTATGATAGCTTTAGTATTTCTAGACTAAATATTTAAGGACTAAATAGCAAGAAATAGTTGGTTAAAAACCTCTAGGGAAACCAACCTCCTCATTTTAGGGTTTTTTTGTCCCAAATTTCAAGGCATTTAATGGGCATGGTGATGGTGATAGGTGCCTTGGTCTAGGTAGGTTATGAGGTTGAAATTGTACTTTAATTTGACGAACTTGAATTGTAATTTTATTTCAGTCATTAAGGTATTGAGGAAATAATTATCATCTTGTAAATCTAAAGAATGCCGGTCATAATCTACCCATACTGTGCAATTTCGATAACAAGTATTTTGGTCATCCATTTCAGTCTTATTTTGTATTTTTAACTGTATTCTTCTCTTTTAATTTGTTGAGTGCATCAACATATTGAATTTTAATACTTCAAAGCGTTATAATTACTAAGATCTATATCAGTTAAATTGGTTGGTACAATGTCAATTTAATTTCCTCTTTGGACTTTAGCGTGTTTGTTTTTTAATCTTATGGGTCGATATTCACTTTATGGGTTTTTGTTGTAAAAGTTGGATTTAAATTTTTTTTTTAGTGATACTAATATTGCCTTTAAACCACTTATCCAATTTTTGAGTATTTAATTCACAAAAATTGTACAAAAAATGTACACCAAATTTCACAATTGTGAATTAAACATTTCACTATATTTTGATCACTAATATTACATTTGAAAAATATGTTAACTTTTCCAAAAAAAATTCATTGTCAAAATCTTGAATTAATTCTTCGCCCGATGAATTTCTTGAACATGGCATTTAGTAATCTAGATACATTTGGGAACCAAATTTCAATTTGTGTTTGTTGTAAATAAAGTTTTTTCAAATAAAAGAAATAATAGAACTTTGGTATAAACTTATATGAAAGGTAAAACAGAGGTTGTGCTAAAGTTGATAATGATCCGAACCCAATCTTGGAACTCGATTTTGGTTCCAAAACCTGTTCTGACCATGATTCTTAGAACATAGCCTCAACCTAAGTCCCAAAACATGACCTCGACCTCAAAACCCAACCAAACCTTGGTCTTAAAACTCAACCCAGTCCCAAAACTAGACTTTGACCCAGTCCTAAATGTCAACCCCAGTCTTGAAATCTGTGACCTTAGTCTTGGTGCTCTTATTGAAAATGGATATAAAATATTTAAATAAAGCCATTTTATATAATCAAGTTATGCATGCAATACGTTATAAATTATTTTCAGATCTTCATACCTCTAGAAGACTGGTAACCACACTTTTAACTAAATTAATTCTACGGAACTACTACACTAGAATTGCATTAGGAAAAGCGTCAACCAATTGATCTTCTTTGATATTCTCTTTTATACGATCAAAGTGCAAGTGGGCACACGTTGTTTAATTTTTCACTTAGCAACAGAACTCCATCCAACTACAAGAGAAAACCAAGAAAAATTATTTTTCACATTAAACAATAATTCTGTTAGAGTTTTAGAGTTGCTTTCTTTAGAAAACTCTCTCTAAATTTCTCTAGTTATCTGCCAAACAATAGAAATATGTTTCCTACTTATAGTGGCCAGTATTGCATAAACTCTACTAAAAAGGTTTTCCATATTCATTTCCCGATCCAAAACTCATGACAAAAAGCATAAGCACACATGGGACTATGTGACTATCTGGTCAACCAGTCCCATACAACTGATCCATTGGTTGAGGTCAAAGTGTTGGAAAATAGTACACAACCGAATTTTAAAAATTTGAATTCAAAGTATTTTTCAAAACACAAGTTTGACATGCTAAATACATAAATTAATGACAAATCTTACATAACTCTTTTGTATACCGAAAATAGTAGGAATGCGTGAAGAGAAGAACATTCTAGAAGAGCCTCAACCAACTGGTCTTCCTTGCTATTTTCTATCCATAATCAGAGTGTGGGTGGTCGTACGTCGTATAGTTTTTCCACCGGTAACTCTCCTTCCAACCAGTTGAGAAAACGTAGAGCTAAGGTTCTTGATGTTGAACAATAGCTCTCAAGGAGTTTCAAAGTTTCTCTCACTAGAATACTCACTCTATGCTTCTCAAATGATCTAAATAACAAAGAAAACTCATCCATATTTATAATGGTCAGATATGGGGTTAAAAATTATTAGATTAGGCTTCAAAATTTGGGGCTTCAAAATTTGAGTCTATATTAACTTCTGATTAAAAATGCATAAACACATTTTTGTTCCCAGCAATGGTCGGCTGCAACCTGTGTATCAGGGTTAACCACACTGTCGCGACACAGGAGTTTGAATTGAATTCAAACTCCTCAAGCTCATTTGATTGATCCAATCTCAACCAATTAGATAAATCCTATCTTATTTGACCCAAGTATTCTTTATAGAGCCTCAATTTTAATTCAAATAGCCCAATAGAATAGCTATCTTATTAAAATAGTCACATACAGATAAACCTGTACAAATAAAATATTATCCAAATAATTCAACATGTTTATCTTTAATTAATTTAAAAAATTAATCCAATCGATAAACTAACATGAATTATTAAATCCAATTAACTAGAATTTTAGCCAATCTAATAATTTAACATAAGTCACCAATATGTAGGAAAAACACGCCGTATCATTATAGGGTTTATTATAAACTAGCAAAAGGGACCCAATGGACATATAAAGATCAAGCTCCTATAATTATAAATATAATATCCTGGATACATATTTTATAATTATCAACTCTAACATTACTCCACTAAAAGCTTGGAGCTGCACTCTCAAACTATATAAAATTACAAAGCTTCAATAAGCTAACTGTCTAGGACATATCATAATGTGTCACATTCCAATAGGATATTCATAACCAAGCACTTCGACCATAATGAATTTTATAGTTGTTAAGTGAAGGACCTAGTATAACACTATAATTAGGAGACTAACCTTACAAGCTCTAAAAGCCATCCCTTCAATATATCATTAAGTGGTAAAATTCCCAATTGAGAACAGGGCAGGAGAGATAAGGGGCGACCAGTACGAGGCCCAAACTATATACTCTGATTCAATCTGAGACTATGTGTTCCTTGAGCATAGGATGATGATGGTGAATCAGGCACCCTAACCAAACGAGATAGATGTGGATCCGAGAATGGATGATGAGATAACCTTTGCAAGGCTAGTAGAAGACTTAGAAGAAATCATGGTAAATGATAATGACCCGAGCAAGACATTAAAGATAGGCACCGAGCTTAGTGTAAGGCATTACACTGATTTGATTGCATTCTTGAGGAGTAATCTTGATGTTTTTGCATGGACATATGATGTTATGAATAGCATATCTCCTCAAGTCATATGTCATTATCTTAACATTGTCCGAACACACCCACTAAAAGGCAAAAAAGAAGGCCATTAAATGGAGAAAAGTATCAAGCTTTACGAGAGGAAGTAAATGAGTTGATAAAGAATAAAATTATCAGAGAAGCTTATTACTCAACCTAGGTTGCCAACCCCGCCTTTATGAGAAAGCCAAATAGTAAATGTCGTGCTTGTATAGATTTTAGTGATCTCAACAAAGTATGCCTCAAGGATAGCTTCTTTTTACCAAGAACAGACTAGCTAGTATACACAACAACGCATGATGAATTAATGTGCTTTATGGATGCATACTCTAGGTATAACCAGATTCCTATGTACGAGCCTGACGAAGAAGATACCACTTTCATTACTGATTAAGGTCTATTTTGCTACATGAAGATGCCTTTCGACCTCAAGAATGCTGGAGCTACATATCAAAGACTTGTGAACAAGATGTTCAAAAATCAGATCGATAGAAATATGAAGGTCTATGTGGACAATATGCTAGTAAAGGTTAAAACGCTTATAGACATACCACCAATCTTAGGGAAGCATTTGAGATTATTTTAAAATACAACATGAAGTTGAACCCTTCAAAAGTGTGCTTTCGAAGTAGCCTCAAGAATGTTTCTTGGCATTATGGTGAATCAATGTAGTATTGAAGCAAATCATGAAAAAATCAAGGCGCTTGTCAACATAGAATCTCCAAAGAAACCAAAGGACATCCAAAAGCTTACTGGGTGTGTCATTGCCTTAAATCACAGTCATATCTCAAGCAACTAGATAAGTGTATTCCTTTCTTTAATACACTAAGGAAAGCAAGACCTTTCTAATGGACTTAGGAGTGCAAGGAAGCATTTTAGTAATTTAATATCCATCACCTATTCCATCAAAGGCACTACTCGAGGAAAAGTTGTATCCTTATTTAACTGTCTTAAAGCATGCAATAAGCTCGAATGTTGTGAGAGAAAAATCTCTAAGTTTAGTTACTAGTCTATTGCACAACTCATGGCTTGTGAAAATGTTTCAGCAACCAATTGGATCGTGTAGTATTACCTCCCACCATTGTCGAGTAATATGTAAATTTGGCCCGACTGTAACAATATTTCACGCTGTGTTTTGAAAATTTTCTGAGCATGGACAAACTTTTCTCTTGATGGTGTAATGAGTTTTTATCATTTGTATGCCCAGGGACCAACCAAAATGGGATTCAATTTATAAACCGTGACCATCACACGGTTAACAGCAATTTTCGCTGTGAAGACGCCACGCGTCCACTGTAGTTGATGACGGTTATTTACATTCAATTCGAACGTGCCACATGGGCCAATTAATTATCCAACAAGATTTGATTTATAAAACAAACTGAAAGATGTTTCATAAAAATTAAAAGAAAAACCTAATGGTACAAGTCTCGAAACTAAAATCAAACTTCTAGAGAAATTTGGTACATAAAATGTCTTTTCTAAATGCAAATTAAAACTACTACTTAAAACTAAGGTGCATGTCCCAATGGCTTCCGCATGTGATCGCATCTTGTTTCCAAAATAGATGTCTTCCTCACTTTGCATTGGTTTCCTTAGGTTTTGCATACCCTACAAAGTATTCAAAACATGGATTGTAGATCCAGAATTAACCTACCATGTGTTATAAACCATATCAACCATATTAGATTCATAACAGAAAAATGAGATTGGTTTACCTTTCTTTTCAAGCCATTTCTAGAACTTTGAGCAATCATTCTTCATATGTCCCTTCTTCTTACAGAAGAAGCACCTAGATTCTTTATGTTCCTTCTTGATTCCTCCTTGGGGTGGTATTTTACCTTTCCCCTTCGACTTGGCTTGCTTTCCATCCTTTCCCTACATTACATTCAAAGCACTCTCACCGAGTTCCATTATCAGCCTACCCTCTTCCTGAACACACATGGTCATCAGTTCATTAATTGACCATTTTTCCTTATGGGTGTTGTAGGAAATTTTGAAGGGTCCATATGCTGATGGAAGAGTGGTCAAAATATAGTGCACAAGAAAAGCCTTAAACATTTTAACCTTAAGTGTCTTCGGTTGAGCCACAATATCTCTCAACTTCATGATGTGCTCACACATACCTCTTACACTGGTAAGCCTCAAGGATGAGAACCTCATGATTAGGGTACTGGCAAGTGCTTTATCAGAAGTTTCAAACTGCTCATCAATGGCCTTCAGTAATGCCTGGACCTTGTCATACTATTCGATGGAACCACGTATTCCAGCAGAGATTTTGGTCTTTATGAACATGACACTAAGGCAATTAGATCACTCCCAACACTCATAAAGAGCAATCTCATCCTTCATTTGCTGGTGGAAGGCTCGCCGTTGTTACTTCAAAACGACAAGTCGTTTTGGGCTTCAATGCCTAAAACAACAAGTAGTTTCAAGGGGCAGATAATTAAAAAAAATGAAATTTTTTTAAGGCATATTTTCCAAATTTGTTTATTTGGAATTTAAGTAAAAACCTTGTTTTATGGTTTTGTTTTGATATGCTAAAAATTATATGTTGTTTTGTATGTGTAATTCATTATCTATTATGTATGCAATATTGCGTTAAATAATTTTAGCATATTGAAAGGAATTTGTTTATTATGCGCTAAATTTGTTGTGCATAATTGATGTGCTAATTCATTGTTATATGTATAATTTGTGTTTTATTATACATATTATTAAGTTATGACATTTAGCACAAATTTAGATTTTGTTCATAATTTTTATATTGCCTATAGAATATGCAATTTTTATGAATAATCTTATGAATAATATTAAATGTCTGAGTGATCCATATGATTTTGAATAATTAGAGCTTAGCCATAGCACCTCTCATTATACAAAATTATATGTTAATTGGTTTAGCATCACATTTGGTTAAAGGACATTTATTGCAATAAGTTATACTCAATATAATAAACTTTATCCCACAGGGGGAGAAGATATGGTTAATTGATTTGACTGTATAGACTTCTTTCAATTGGTTGCTTTGATTGCATAATTTGTTTAAAATAGAGGGGTGAAGATGTATTTGATGCACGGGGAGCTATGCCAGTTTTGTTTTATAAATTACATTGAGATTGAGATTAAGATTAGTTTGTTTAAATTTGAATATGTCTCTTACAAATTTCCTTAAGTTCAAAACGTTGCATACATTGAGGGGGAGATTTATTTTCAACAAGGGAAGCTTAAGGTAAATATATTGTAAGAAATATCTAAGCAATACTCATTGTCTATTTCAAGCATATTTCATTCCTTATTTTACCTACAACAATTAATTGTTTGTCATTATCAAAAAAGGGGAGATTGTTGGCTTCAATGTTTCAAACGAAAATATTTATTTTTGTTTTGATGACAACAAATAATTAATTACTTAATTGCTAATAATTTATCTTGAGTATGTAGTGCTATTTAGAAATAATATTTTAGCATATCAAGATATTTGGAAGAAATTCATTAAGACTCGAAAAAAATCAATGTGAAGATGGATCAAATTACCGAGAGCTTAAAGATTAATAAAGGACATCATCAAGCTTGAAGAATAGTTATTTTCACTTCAAGCTTGTATAATGTTAAAGCATGAATGTAGTTATTGTCAAGTTTAATTGGCTCAAGTTTGATTTTATCTCTTGTTTTTAAACTTGATTTCAAAAGTTTTAATTTTGATATCAAATCTTTTAAACTTAGTTTAAAATATGTTTGAAGTCTTGAAATATTATTCTAAACTAGTTCTATATGCTAAAATCTATTTTCAAGACTTAGAAATGTTCTTACGTTGTTTTGAAATCATTTTAAATTAGATGATCCATACACTAAAATTTCAAAGCAAAAGAGGCACCAGGCTTACTGATCAAGCCCGGTTGACTGGACCAAATGTAGATCGGTAGACTGTCCTCGCAGCTTGTTCGAGTAACAGCTTGGTCCACTGAGCCATGTGTATGGTGGTCAACTAAACTTTCTAACGCTAGCTATTGCAAATGCGCCTCAAATAGCTATAAACCACTAGTTTCAAGTTCTAGACTATAAATATCTTCATTTATGAGTTTGTTGATCACCAAGAACACCTAGAATCATCTTTACATCAATCTCTAAATTTTGAACTATCCTTTAATCATTCCTGAGCCAAACCTGCTAAAAATCCTTATTGTATGCTTAATCATCTCCTAGTTTATTTCACATTTTATTCCATACATTTCTAAGAGCTATAAGTGTTAAGCTTAAACTTTCCAAACCATGTAAACCTAGTGCATTAGGTTTTTGAAGCTTTAGTGAATTTCAAGATTTTTATTGGTTAACCAATCTTTGTAAAATTGACGGATTGTAAAAAGTTGTGGTAAGCCTCGGGTAGACAAAGTCACCAAATTATATTTGGGTGATCATGCTAAAAAGGAGGTCAAGATAGTGGAAGAGATCAAGTTAAGGTCTTGCTCGGCAACAATGGACATAAGCACATTACCAAACCACTATAAATAGTGTTTGAACTTCACTTTTACTCATTACTTTCACACATTTGTAGTTACTTGAATCATTTATATTTATGCATGCAAACAATCTAGAAATTCCCAATAATTATAAAAAAAAAAAAAGTTTTAAAAATCCAATTCATCCACTTCTTGGTAGTCATTCTTAAGCTAACAAGTCCTACGTTAAGGGTACTAATTGCTAGCACTAAAGAAGGAAGCAATGAAGTACATGAAGAAGTGCAAGAAGTGTCAAAGATTTGCTACAATACTAAGGTCACCCACTAAGTCCCTCACATCAGTTATCAGCCCTTGGCCTTCTGCTAAATAGGGAATTGATAGCATAGGGTCACTTTACATCGCTCCCCAAGGATATAAATATGCTGAGCCATTAACTACCGTCACCAAGGCCAAGTGTACAAGATTTATCTGGAATAACATTGTCTACAAGTGTGGCATTCCTCATCATTTAATGTCAGATAATGCCAAGTAGTTTGACAACGCTAAAACAAGAGAATTTTGTGAACAACTTATGATCAACAAAAGCTTCTCAACTACAATATACCCTCAAAGTAACGGCCAAGTTGAAGCAATCATTAAAGTCTTAAAGTATACACTCAAGAAGAAGCTTCAACAACTTACGGGAGCATGGGCCAAGGAATTATCGAAAATGCTCTGGGCATATCAAACTACCTCAAGGACATCTATAGGAGAAACATCATTTTCAATAACATATGAAGTAGAGGCTGTCTTAGTAATTGAAATTACAACTCCATTAACTGAGTTGTCAATTATATTGAAGTCACAAACAGAGAACTGGTGGATGGAGAGGTAGACCTTTTGGGGGAAAATGCTTAGAAGCATAGATTAGACAGGCAGCATACCAACAAAGAGCAGCATGGTAAGGAAGAAACGTCTCCATAGGTGATCTAGTCTTTAGACGAGTTGCCCAAATATCAAAGAAAAGAATATAGGACCTTTAGGATTCATATGGGAAGGACCATACCAAGTTCAAGTAATTGTTAAACCAGGGATATATCACCTCAAACACTTGTTAGGATGAGTAATAGATCACCTTTGGAATGCAACTCATCTCAGACCATACCAGTTGTAGGCCAACCTATCCATGTCTTAATTTCCATTAGGAAATTTTCTAAGTTATTATATAGAACATCAAAAGTCAAGTACTTATGTATTTTTCTACTTAAGAAATCAATAAAATCTCTAAGGATTTTTCAATATGTTATCTCTATTTTACTTTAGTTATTTCATATAATGTCCAATGCTAGAGCATAGTGCTTGGCTAAGGACAGAGGGGCAACTTGGTGCATAGAGAATGCACTTTTTAATGGTAAAATCCCAAAGAGCTTAGTCATCAGCTCAATAAGCCAATTAAGTAGCCTAAGAGTTAAAAGTCTATTTTGGTTATCTACACTTTGACAGTATATCGCTATATTTTACCTAAAGTCATAGAGACCTCGGTTTTATACATTTGTGCAATAAAACCAAAGAAAAGGACAAGCTTCGTTATTTACACTTATGCTAAACCAAAACCTAAGAAGCAATCAAATTGGCTATTAAAAAACATGGTGAAGATGATCAGGCCGATTGTTTACACTTGTGTTGAAACTGCAAAGTGATTGTAAACTAAAACCTAAACTCAGATATAATCTTAACCTAGTAACAAGAATTAGCTCAGTCATTTGCACTTTGAAAGTTTTTATAAAACCTAGCCAATTAAGAAGTAGGTTCAATCATTCTCAATCATTAGTCTGATCGGACGTTCACACATGGAAAATTTTACTAACACACTTTTGTTTTGTAGAAAATAGGATATAAAATAAATATTGAGATAATAAAATTTACAGAAGGCAGAGCATAAAGCCCATTGTCTCAGCCTTATGGTTGTAACAAAAATAAAACAGAAGTTAGGAGGAGCAGAGCTAGGTTTCATTTCCCCTTAAGCAGCAGCAGCGGTAGTCTCAATAGTCTCCTTAGGAACTTATTCAACTTGAGTCATGAGGAAGCTGAGGTGAAGGTCAAGAAATTTCTTCTTAATAGTGGCAGTGACTGATTCTGTTCCTTCATCAAAGAAGCCATCCTTGGTCTCGGTCATCTTGGCCGATGCCTTAAGCTCTTCAACGACTTGAGCATAGGCTTTGGCCACTTTCCTTTGCAATTCCTACTCCTTGGCTTTTAGCATTTCCTTAAGATTCCCAATCCTCTGCTCAGCCTTCCTCAGAAGCTCCTTGGTATCCTTTTCTCCTTAGAACACTCCTTCAACTTTTCCTCCACCACGTCTAACTTGCTTTTGATGTTGAGAATCACGGTATCCAACTTCTCCTTCTAAAATGCCGTGGTAGTGTGGTGGTGATAGCTAGTGAGTGATGAGATAAAAGCTTCTGGCAAATGTATAATTATTAGTACCTGAGAAAAGGAAAACGAAAATGAACACCAAAAAGGTGGACGCATACCTGCTTGTTGCACCCGACCAAGTGTTTGTATTGCTTGAGGCCCATCTTTCCTGTAAGTCTACCCAGTCACTCTCGCTATAGTTCCCACAGATGGTCTCTATCACTAAGCTCATCCATGGCAGGTAGCTAGAGATGGTGGCTACAAGGATGTCTGAAAAGCACCGTCGACATAACCTAAGCCTGTTGCCCTTTGGAGGACTTCCTAGTGCCTGAGTTCTGCACCAAGGGAGTAGATACGACTGGCGCCAAAGGGCAAGTGTCCAAATGACCACCTTGAGAAGACGAGTCGTCTTTGCATTGACTAACCTGGGTTTTCCTGGTTCCCAAAGTGTCTCGATGACCCTTATTTCTTTTCTTAGTGCCTTGTGAGGCAGCACCCGACCTCTTCACCCTAGCGTACTTTGAAACCATATCTACAATTAAGAGAAAAAAATAACGTCAATCACTAACACTTATGAAAATTTTATAAGAAATTAAAAATAATTACATTAATACCTTCTTATTTATCTTCCTCGCTACTGAGATTCACCATTGGAGCTAGACTAGTTGAAATCCTCTGTTCACCTACTTTTGACTCAGTCAGTGTGGTTAGAGAAAAAGCTGGGTTTGAGAGGCCGGTAGCAAGAAGGTTATATCTATTGGATAAGGACGTATATGACCGAAGCTATGAGGGTATATCAAAAGTAGCCTTTATCTAAACTAGCTCGTCCTCATTCAACATCGAGTAGGGAGGTGTGAGGTCTACATAAAAACAATAACAGGGTGTCAACATCAAATATGCAAATCGTAGTGTGCAGAGGACGTTATGTCAATTACTGATGTCACGATGCAAAATGACATCTAACATGGATTAGATCTCCCTTCTTAGTATGGTGACGGTCAAACAAGCCTTTCAAGAAGAAGAATGACTCCTTCCACCCATGAGTTGAGCTTGGCTTGCCATTAATCAGAATTCCAATATTGGGATACGCACTGAAGTAGTAAAAAATAGGTAAGTTGGACACCGACTTGATCATAAACATGTAAAGGAATTTATGGATAGTCAACTTAGTCTTAAGGTGAACCTTCTAGAGAATATATATGACTCCAACAAGATCCTCTTGCCATTGGGGTTTAGTTTAGGCAACATGATCAAAATTCATTAAAGAATTTCTTGTAGAAAGGAGGGTATGAAAGGAAGACACCACATGATACAGTTTGGTGTCGACAACGGTTGTACCATTTGGTGGATCAGTGGCCTTATCATCGCCCCCGACATGATATTGTTAGAAAAATAATACGCAGCGAAAATTTTAAAAAATTTTATATCACAGTATTTTTTAAAACACAAGTTTGAGATGCTATATGTATAAATTAACTAGATCTTACTAACCTTTGTGTGCCAAAAAGCTCCTGCAATCAGTGAAGAGAAGTAACATTCTAGAAGGACCTCAACCAACTAGCCTTCTTTGCTATTCTCTATCCATGATCAGAGTGAGTGTGGGCTCACACGTACAGCTCTCCCTCTAGGTAACTCTCCTTCTAACCAATTGAGAGAACCCAAAGCTAGTGTTTGTGATTTGTGAACAAGAGCTCTTAGAGAGTTTTAGATTCTCACCAACAGAGTATCACTCTTAATCTATTAATTGATCTTAATAACTTTTAAGACTTACTCCATATTTATAGAGGTTGGGCTTGGGGTTTGTCCTTATCAGATTAGGTCTCAAAAATTCGAATCAGAATCAAATTCGGATCAATATCTGATAAAATCTGCGTAACACGCGTGATCTTATCCTTCGCACATCGGCAGGCCAAACTTGCCCATTGGCAGGCCAAACTAGAGGATCGGCATGCCGAACTGCTAAAAAAAAATCTCAGCAAATCTTTTATTTTTCGTCCGAGATTCTATAGGATAAAGTATCACTTTTAATTCAAATAACCCAATAGAAAAGTTATCTAATTAAAACAACTTTATCTAGATAATCTCTAGGAAAATAAATGAATTTCTAATAATTCTACAAGTTTATCTTGATTTAATTTATTCAAAATTAAATCAACCGATAAACAGACAAGAATTATCTGATCCCAATAATTCAACAAGTATATCTTGAATTAATTTTATCACAAAATTAATTCAACTGATAAACAGACATGAATTATTTGATTCTTTCGAATTCCAACCAACCTAATAAATCTAACATAAGTCACCTATTATTGGAAAAGCATGTTGTATCGTTACAGGATTTTATGAGCTAACAAAGGGCACCAAATGGACCTATATAGTTCAAGCTCTCGATAATTATGAAACCCAATATCCTAGATATATATTTCATAATTATCAACTCCAACGCTACTCCACTAAAAGCTTGAAGCTGCACTCTTGAACCACATAGAATTACGAAGCCCGTATAGTTAAGTTTTCATGACATATCATAGTGTATCGTATCCCTATAGGATCATCCATAATCGGCTTAAGGACAAGTTCTATCTTACCTTCCTGATTATTTTTATCTTATGTTCCATTATCTCACTATTAGAAAACTTACCATCCAAGGACAAAATACCATTCGGTTACACCTATGTATCCAAATGGTTGAGTGCTCCAGTTTTTAATTACAGGATAACACATATAAGAGGATATCACTACTCTTAAAGATGAGCTATGGATTCCATATCTATGAATAACAGGTCTGTGCTATTAAGAGTCATGCCTCTAAGCTACCAGCATGCATACCACTATTAAGATGTGGGTGTCATCCTTTGGTACATCAAAAGACACAAGTGAAGACAACGGGCCCACTATTCATCTCAAGATTAAGATACAAAACAAATGATTGTCTAAAGTGAATCAATTTGCTAAGACAGAGTCATTAATCCAAATTAATTTACTTTATGTCCCGATCCAACACATCGTCACCTATGACAATGTGTCAATGTTTCTATTCACAGAGTTCACCTCTGATAGTCAAGACAAACCATCCCCCAATAGGGATATAGATAACATAACAATCTTTACATAAATAAAGCGCCCAACTTTATTCCCTCGATTGCGGATCTTATGATTTAGATCGTCACCTTAAGAATCGTGTCTTCTGCATAATCTGTCCACCATATGCCTAATTCTTAATGGTTTAGACTGACAGTCTAAGACTATTGTTTACTTAACATACATACAACAAATATGAACATAAAGAGGACAAGATTTGGTATATAACAATAAATAAATTCTTTATTGATAAAAATGTCTCTAAAAACTTATTACAGTTTTACTCCTTAGGGCATACATGTCTAACAATCTCCCACTTGCACTAAGTGAGTAAATATGAGAAATCTCGCATCCATATAGCTTCCACATGCCTCTCGAAGACTCTCCCAGTAAGTGTCTTCGTAAATGGATTAGCTAAATTTTCCTCTGACATGATCTTGCACACCCTGACATGCTCGCCCTCAACGAAGTCCTTTATCACATGATACTTCCGATCAATATGCTTACTCTTCTTGTGAAATCTTGGTTCCTTAGCATTAGCTACCGTTGCACTATTATCACAGTACAGTGATCCCACCTTATCCATACCAGGAACCCCAAGGAACTTGCAGAGCCACACTGCTTCTTTCGAAGCATCACTAACTGCCACATACTCAGCCTCCATCGTTGAATCCGAAGTGCAATCTTGCTTGACACTTCTCCAACTGATGGCACCGCCTCCCAGAATAAACACAAAACCCGAAGTTGATTTCTTAGAATCCAGACAGGATTGAAAATCCGAGTCAGTATATCCTAGAGGAGTAAAGTCCTAACCTGAATATACAAGCATATACCCTCGAGTCCTTCTTAGGTACTTGAAAATATGCTTTACCACAAGCCAATGGTTCAGTCCTGGAACTGCCTGAAATCGACTTATAATCCAAATCACATAATAAATATCCGGTCATGTGCAAAGCATGGCATACATGAGACTACCCACTACCGAAACAAAAGGCACCTTCTTCATGTATTCTCTTTCTTCCTCAGACTTCGGAGAGTCTTTCTTAGAAAGAGTTATTCCAGACCTGGATGGTTGCCCACCTTTCTTGGAATCCTGCATTACAAACCTCTTGAGAATTTTATCTATGTAGCCGGCCTAGGACAAAGCTATCATTTTGTTCTTCCTATCCTAAAAGTACTAGATACCGAGAACAAAATTAGCCTCACCCAAGTCCTTCATGTCAAACTGCTCGGTCAACCATAATTTGACCGATGACAATGCCCCAATGTCATTGCCAATTAGCAGAATGTCATCTACATAGAGCAGTAGAAAAACCACATTCTCATCCTTAATGTGTTTGTAAACACATGGCTCATCCACATTTTGTAAGAACCCATAAATCTTGATCACCTGATCAAATCTTATGTTCCAAGAACGAGAAGCCTACTTAAGTCCATAAATTGACTTTAGTAGCTTACAAACCTTACCCTCTTGACCCTTGGCCTTGAACTCATCTGGTTGTTCCATATAAATGGACTCATCAAGATAGCCATTTAGAAAAGCCATCTTGACATCCATCTACCAAATCTCGTAGTCGAGAGCGACAGCTATGGATAAGAGAATCCAGATGGACTTAAGCATGGCTACAGGTGAAAAGGTTTCCTCATAATTGATTCCTTCCTTTTGCGTATAACCCTTGGCTACTAGTCTAGCCTTAAAGGTTTCGACCTTACCATCCACTCATCTTTTCCTCTTGTAGATCCACTTACACCCTATGGGCTTTACCCCTTCGGGAAGATCCACAAGCTCCCAGATCTGATTAGTCTCCATAGACTTCGTCTCTGTGTTCATTGCCTCTGTCTAGAGTTTTGAATCAACATCCTCCATAGCCTCTGCATAATTATAAGGATCCCTATTATGTTCATCCAGTTCGGCCAAAAAGACCTCCCCATTGAACATATACCTTTCAGGTTGATGCCCGATCCTCCCACTACGATGAAGACCTTAGGTTGTTGCTCAGGTTCGTTTGGTTTTTCTACACTAATCAGAATGGTTTCATTCGGAACCTCCAGAGTGATTGGATCACTCCTTAACTCCTCAAGAACCACTTTACTTCAAGGCTTAAAGTCGTTCATGTAACTCTCCTCAAGGAAAGTTGTATTAGTTGAAACCATGACTTTATTTTCCTTTAGGTTATAGAAATAAACCCCTTTAGTCCCTTTTAGATATCCTATAAACACGCAAACTTTTGAACGTGCTTCCAACTTATTCGCATCCTTAAACAGGACATGAGCAGAACATCCCCATATGCGAATATGGTTTAAGGATGTCTTCCTGCTCGTCCACAACTCGTTAGGAGTTTTAGGGACCAATTTTGAAAGTACATTGTTCAAAAGATAACACGCGGTTTGTAGTGTGTATCCCTGAAAGGATAAAGGTAATGATGAATAACTCATCATGGACCTGATCATGTCCAATAAAGTCCTATTTCTTTTCTCCACTACACCATTCTGCTATGCAGTGCCTGGCGTAGTCAAATGGGATAAAATCCCATTCTCTAATAAGTATCCCAAGAACTCATCAGAAAGGTATTCTCCACCTTGATCGGTCGAAGTGCCTTTATGAGTCTACCCAATTGCTTTTTCACTTCAGCCTGAAACTCCCCTGAAACTCCCTGAACTTATCAAAAGTTTCGCTTTCATGGTGCATCAGGTACACATACCCATACCTTGAGTAATCGTCAATTAAAGTGACAAAGTACTCATACCCTTCTCGTGCCCGGATGTTCATTGGTCTGTAAACATCACTATGCACAAGTTCTAAAACCCATTCGGCCCTATTGCCCTTAGACCCGAATGGTCTTTTGGTCATTTTACCCTCCAAACAAGATTCACATTAAGGTATAGATTTCACCTTTAACTGACTTAAAGGTCCATCCCTTACCAACCTTTGAATCCTATTCAGGTTAATATGACCAAGGTGCAAATGCCAAAGATAAGTCTTATTAGAGTGAGAAGTTTTAAGTCTTTTAGAGTTATTATCATTCATCTCAGCATTAAGCAGCAAGTCCATCGTTGTTTGATAAAATATAGATTATTTTGCATCCATCCAGAATAGATAAAAGATTTGTTTTTACGAATCACTACTTTATCATTAAAAGAAACCAAATAGGAGTCTTTAAATAAACAAGCTACAGAAATTAAAATCCTTTTAAATTTAGGAACATAAAAACAATCTTGCAAAATTAAATTCCTATAATTATCAAAATAAAGATGGACATCTCCCACTGCTTCCGCTAAGACCAAGGATCCATCGCCCATCCAAAGCATGAAGTCTTCATATAGCAGACTTCTCGTTTCTTTGAACCCTTGTAGAGAAATACAAACATGATTAGTTGCATCGAAATCTATGACCTAAATGTCACTTGATTACTAAACCAAACAAGTTTCTAAATATAGAAGATCACACCTATCTCCTTTGAAAAGGAAGTCCTTGCAATGCTTCTTTATGTGCCTGATCTTTTTGCAAAAAAAGCACTTAAGCTTCTTCGGGTTCTTCTTCTTCTTTTTCTTGCTCTTGGTGCTAGCAGGAATAGAAGACCTCTCGTTCTTGGCCCGTTGCTTCTTTCCATTCCTAGAATTGGGATTGGAACCAGAAGCAGCTACCATATTGGCCTCTTCACTCGCAAAAGACTCCCTGATCAGTAGTTCAAACTCCTATAACTATTTTATTAATTCTGTTAAGGTCATATCCCATCTATTGCTTAAATTAAAAGTAGCTCTAAACGGAATAAATTCCTTTGACAGAGTCTCAAAGACCATAGTCATCCGAGTTTCAACATTGATGTCGGCTCCATTGGTTTAAGCCTCAGCGAGGTAACCCATGACCAACATCATGTGCTCCTTTACAGATTTCCCCAGCCTCTGCTTACAGTTAAGAAGTTTCTAAAGCACCCCTTGCCACTTTGTTATGGCCTGGTCTCCAAACATTTCTTTAAGATTATCCAAGATCTGCTTTGTAGTCTCATAATCTTCATGTTGAGCCTGCAGCACGTTATTCATGCTAGCCATAACATAGCAGTGGGCCTGATCGTTTGCATCTTTCCAGTGATCGTACGCTTGGAATTGCTCATTGGTGGAATCTCCCGTAGGCTCGGAAGGACAAGGGGTTCTCAGCACAAATTTCAGTTTCTCAAAGGAGAGGACGATATCCAAGTTCCGTTTCCAATCATTATAATTCTCTCCGGTTAATAAGTTTTTGTCAAGTATCAAAGATAAAGCATTGTTAGACATTTTTAATCTACAATAAAGAATCATATGCCAAGCATAAGCAAACATATCATAATAATTTAGTAAGATAACACAATCATGTAAAAACATACAAATGTGTTTATGTGTCAAAACCTTGAAAATGTCACAACCTTGCAACGATAATTCCCAACTCATAATTCAACAAGCTCCTAGGGGAGTCATGCCAAATTCAATCAAGAACACGAATCCCCTCCTGATTAATATATGCCATCCAAGACCCGTATGATCTAGCATATATCAATAATCATTTCTTTGGCCATTAATTTTATTAATAGAGCCCCTAGGGGAGGTTAATAATAAAATTAACGTGAATGTGTAACCATCATTTCAATATTTTATCTATGATTTATAATTACCACCTAGGGGTGTGCAACCATAAATCATGCCAAAATACCATATCCTCTCAAAAATCTAATATGGTACATGATAGAAATCCCTTCCTAGGGGTCGGGACCACCATGTTCTTCCTATAGACCACCGATGGAGGCCTTAGGTCCTCTCTTCGAAAGCCTTCTCCCACTCAATCTTTTGAAATCAAAGTTTTATTTTAAGAAACATGCATGAACAATTTTAATACGAGCGGCACTCCTTATTCGATATGACATGTTATCAATATACGTGGCAAATCATATTATAATGCAGACAAGCAAAGCTACAAGCAAAATAATAAATAACCGTAATATTATGGTTCCACCCTAGAGAATAGAAAACAAAGATTACAAGAGAATAATTGAGACATATTATCGATTCTTCATCCTTGAATCTCCAAGCAATATCCTTCTTCACGTAATACCCATCTTTAAGTCTTTAATCCCGTATGAATCGAATACTTCATATTTTTGGTCATATCCAAATTTAATGTTTCTCAGAATTGTCCCAAACATAAAATTAAAACTGCACCAAAAATTGTACCTTTTCTGGAAAAAATTTAGCTCTCTACTGGCAAGCTGATCTGGGTGATCGGCCTACCGGTCATGACCCATCGACCTATCGATCTTCACAGATTGGCCTACCAATTCATGACAGATCAGCCTACCAAACTACAAGTTTGGCCTACTCCCAAAGCCTCATTATTTCCACCCCGTTGTCGGCCTACCGAACCTTACGTCTGGCCTGCCGAACTCCTACCGAACTGGAAGGTTCGGCATGCCGATTGAACATAAATCACCCATTTCAGAAAATACAATTTTTAATGCAATTCATCAATTTTATTTTCAACAATTCAAAAACATAAAATTAGAGACTCAGGAAATACCTAGGAGCGCCATCATCAATCTTCTAGATCTGCCTTCTAGATTCGTCTTCTTTGAATAATTATTTAATTACAAAATTCTTACAAATTTAAAAATAAATAATAATTCCTAGACAGAGATGATAGTCCGCCATTTAATTACATGGAAAACCTAGATATACATACTAACCTCTAAGGAACCATAACCGGTATAAATTAATTAATTAATAAATAATTAAAGAACCATTTAATCAACCATAATTAATTAATGAATATTTACCACATAATCCATGACAACATAAAAATATATAGAAACCTAGAGTACTAACTCTTTATAAAATTAAATTCAACCGTAGGAGAGATTAATATCACAAAATTTATACACATAGTATGATCACAAACTCGTAAATTTATGTACAAACCATGGCTCTGATACTAATTGTTAGAAAAATAGTACGCAGCAGAAATTTTAAAAAATTTTATATCAGAGTATTTTTCAAAACACAAGTTTGACATGTTATATGTATAAATTAATAGATCTTACTAACCTTTGTGTGCGGAAAAGCTCATGCAATTAGTGAAGAGAAGTAACGTTCAAAAAGGACCTCAACCAACTGGCCTTCTTTGCTATTTTCTATCCACGATCGGAGTAAGTGTGGGCTCACAAATACAGCTCTTCCTCTAGGTGACTCTCCTTCCAACTAATTGAGAAACCCAAAGCTAATGTTTGTGATTTGTGAACAAGAGCTCTCAAGGAGTTTCAGATTCTCACCAGCAAAGTATCACTCTTAATCTTTCAATTGATCTTAATAACTTTTAAGGCTTACTCCCTATTTATAAGGTTGGGTCTGGGGCTAGTCCTTATCAAATTAGGTCTCAAAAATTTGAATCAGAATCAAACTTAGATCAATATCAGATAAAATCTGTGTAAAACAAGTGATCTTATCTTTCGCCCATCGACAGGCCGATCTGCCTAATCGGCAGGCCGAACTAGAGGATCGGCATGCCGAACTGTCGAAAAAAAAATCTCAACGAATCTTTTGTTTTTCACCCGAGATTCTATAGGATAAAGTTTCAGTTTTAATTCAAATAACCCAATAGAAAAGTTATCTAATTAAAACAACTTTATCTAGATAATCTCTAGGAAAATAAATGAATTTCTAATAATTCGACAAGTTTATCTTGATTTAATTTATTCAAAATTAAATCAACCGATAAACAGACAAGAATTATCCGATCCCAATAATTCAACAAGTTTATCTTGAATTAATTTTAATTTTATCACAAAATTAATTCAACTAATAAACAAACATGAATTATTTGATTATTCTAAATTCCAACCAACCTAATAAATCTGACATAAGTCACCTATTATTGGAAAATCATGCTGTATCGTTACAGGATTTTGTGAGCTAGCAAAGGGCACCAAATGGACATATATAGTACAAGCTCTCGATAATTATGAAACTCAATATCCCAGATATACATTTCATAATTATCAACTCCAATGCTACTCCACTAAAAGCTTGAAGCTGTACTCTCGAACTATATATAGTTACGAAGCCCGTATAGCTAAGTTTCTATGACATATCATAGTGTATCGTATCCCTATAGGATTATCCATAATTGGCTTAAGGACAAGTTCTGTCTTACCTTCCCGATTATTTTTATCTTACATTCCATTATCTCACCATCAGAAACTTACCATCCAAGGACAATATACCATTCGGTTACACCTATGTATCCAAATAGTTAAGCACTCCAGTTTTCTAATTATAGGATAATGCATATAAGAGGATATCACTACTCCTACAGAGGAGCTATAGATTCTATATCTATGAATAATAGGTCTACACTATCAAGAGTCATGCCTCCAACATACTGGCATGCATACCACTATTAAGATGTAGGTGTCACCTTTTGGTACATCAAAAAACAAATCAAGACAACAGGCCTACTATTCATCTCAGGATTAAGATACAATACAAATGATTGTCTAAAGTGAATCGATTTACCGAGACAGAATTATTAATTCAAATCAATTCACTTTATGTCCCGATCCAACACATCGTCACCTATGACAATGTGCCAATGTTTCTATTCACGGAGTCCACCTCCGATAGTCAAGACAAACCATCTATCAATAGGGATATAGACAACATAACAATCTTTATATGAATAAAGCACCCAACTTTATTCCCTCAATGACGAATCTTATGATTTAGACCGTCACCTTAAGAATCATGTCTTCCGCATAATCTGTCCATCATATGCTCAATTCTTAAAGGTTTAGACTGATAGTCAAACTATTGTTTGCTTAACATGCATTCAACAAATATGAACATAAAGAGGACAAGATTTGGTATATAACAATAAATAAGATTCTTTATTGATAAAAATGTCTCTAAAAACCAATTACATTTTTACTCCTTAGGGCATACATGTCTAACAGATATATCCGAGACCCAAAGAAGAAAAGGACTCATAAAATTATTTGTACACAACCCTATACTGCACTTTTAATCTAAAGTTCATAGCAATAGGGTCTTTTATAAACTCTTCCCTCGAGGTGAGGGGATGAGAACCATCCATTTTAGGGTCTACTTGGGGAACTGCCATTTCGTCTTGATTATTCAGAGGAATACCCACAAGGAGATCTACCTTAATCTCTGCTAATTCTGAGCTATTGTTGTCCACTTAGTCTAGATCCTCAACATAATCATCAACCTGCTGCATAATGTCTTATGGTTCTAAGGTTGTGTCCTTTTGTAATCTCCCATGTTAGGTCCTAAGCTGTGTTTCTTCAACTATGTTTCCCTCAAGGTCTAGAATCGAAGTGTTCCTTGAAGTTCCTAGTTGGTTAATGGGATCAGAATGTACACTATGGCCCTACTTGATTCTCAGTCAATAATGTGACTCTAGTCAATAATGTGACTCTAGTTATGTTATCTGTCAAGGTCACACAAATAAAAGAAAAGGAAAATGATTAAGTCCTAATTAACAAGAAGCATTTATCTATGAAGATTAGAAGGTTGGAGTCAAAAACCTATTCCCCTATATATGAGGGCGAGGCCAAAGTTCATATAAAAGTTCATTTTCAAAAATAACCCAAAACATAGAAACAACCAAAAACGCTTTTAAGGCATTAAAATCATAACCCATAGTTATATAGACAACGCTGATAGACTCCAGTGACATCAAATAAACAAAGAAATGCATAAATTAACCCAACAATGTAACCAAGATAGAGCAAGACAAAGAGTTATCTTTTGGAAGAAGTCTGAGAATACAAAATTAGCAAGAATACTCCATAGAAAGTCCTCAACAAGTCGATCTTGTTATGTTTGAAGAGGATTTGAGGGAGAAGAAATTATCAAAGTATGAAAAGTAGATTAAATAATGGTTAAGGAAGAATTTTGGCAGGGTTTCGGCTTAAAGGAGTTTGAAAATGAAAATAAATCGATTTCTAGAAGTATTCATACAAAAAGGCATCTCGAATATTAATCGTACGATCTATAGGGAATCCGATTCGACAATGATGGTGGAGAATCCTATCCAACGGTAGAGATTTGTCCAGGAAAATACCTGTTCAAATGAACAGCTTATATGCATTTCCCTAACACATGACGTGATGGTTGACATCTATGATTTGATAGCTCAATAATCAAGATGACTCCTCAGCTCCATAATCATCGTTAATTATAAGGAGCCTAAGAGACTTCTTCAGCAAGATGTTCACCAGCATTAACCCTTCGACAACCTCGAGGCACGTTGGATATCGACAAAATAAGTACCCCAAGCTAGGGGCAAATGTTGTCTGGTAACCGAGTTGGGCCCAGGATGGGTATTGGGCTTAATAAGGCCTAAGACAAATCTCGGCCCATATAGCCTCGGTGCATTCCAAAAGCTTCTTAAGCAGATGATACACAAGAAGGGTAAAATGGTCCATTCATAACTATATTTAAATCCTAAGATCTCCAAGATGGCAATAAGTACTCAGGCTGATCACGATCAACCAAATCTGAGATGCTTAGAAGGGATAAGTCTTATAAGAGACCAAATCTGAGATGCTTAGAAGCGATAAGTCCTATAAGAGATCACGATAACGTCACTTAGCCAATAGGGAGAGAGATTATCATATATTTAAATTTAAATTATGCTTAAAGGGTAAGGCTTTAGCCTACCCCCGAGTACTATAAATAAAGGCCAGCTCTAGAGAGTAGCCTTAAGCCTAATTTCTTAGCACAAACCCTTTGTATTCATATTTTCTCATAGTAAAACCCTACCACCTAAGAAAACCTAAAGTGAATGTAGCCTTCAATTGAAGTGAACCACTACAAATTTTATGTGTTTTTGTCATTATTTCCATTACTATTTCATTTACATTGCTCATAAGCGACTATTTCGATGAGGAATTTGAGAGATTACTTGTTAGATGAGTTTTAACCATTAACACTTGATATATAAAGAAACTTAAAACCTCTCATGGTGTCTACATATATATATAAAATATATAATTTACATGTGTAATGTTTAATTGTTGGAAGTTCAATTAAGATATAACCTATGGCACTATGTTAAAGTAGCGGGATGCTTGCACATCTTTAATCCTTGCTATGGTCATTGGCTAGCATTTTGATAATAGTAATCTTATGTATTGGGTCTTAAATTAAATAAAGAGAAAACTACACAAAATATTCTCTAAATGACACCACTTATTAAAATAGCTCGATCCCTTATCTTTTTTTAAAATGGCCCTAATACCTCACAAAAATCAAAATACATAATTCTCTCTATTCTGTTTTCATATCGACCTCTCTCTCTTTCCTCTCTTTCTGTCTGCCTCCCACCCTCACTCTCCTCTCTTTCTCTCTGCCTCCCCTACCCTCTCACCACTGAGTGTGACCCTTAACAACTATCCAATGGCATCTAGTTGTCTTCTTCGGTGTTGCAAGAAAGCTTGAGTTGGAGATCTATGGCGGAGCAGCGATAGAGGAAATCTGGTGTTGGAGATTGGCATCACGAGGTTCGGCACTTTCTCTAGAGATCTACAAGTTTTCTTCCTTCTTTAAGGTCTATTTCCTTATCTTCAGCTTCTTCTCATTCCATTTCTTGTAAGACACCAAAAAAAAAATCACAAAAAAAAAGAAAGTAAAAGCCTAGTTACTCTGATCTGAAGTCTTTCCTCCAACTTCTCTGCCCCTAATTTCCACTTTCTGGTAAGCAAATCCAAAATTTTCATATTTCCTCCAACTTCTCTGCCCCTAATTTCCACTTTCTGGTAAGCAAATCCAAAATTTTCATATTTTAGTTCAAATCTCTATTCTTCCTATGGTTAGGCCTATTTTTCTTTTTATCTTTTTAGTTTCGTTCCATATGGTATCGATTGCTTGTTGATTTACCTCTTAAAATCTGAGAATATAGGAGATTTTGTACTTGTATATAAATTTGTTTAAGATAACGGTTTAATTGGACTGATTTGTTTCCTTTTTCAATTTGAAACCGTTTTACATTGTATTTGTGCAGGAATCTGAAAAGTCAGAGGGATGAAGACAACGATAAGGTAGAGAAATCTAAGAAATCGGGTCCAGAGTTCTATGAAGGATCAGGGGACTCAAGAGAGAACAATATCTTGTAGGTATGGCTTTCTTGTCTAAACCGATTTTCAGAGAACAAATTCAAAAAAAATGAAAAATAAAAAAAAAGACTAACCTTACTCAATTGTTGAAATAAAAGTTGTGCTTGTTATTAGCATCTTTCGATCTTCAATGAATTACGATTGTTTAACATTGTTTTTTTGCCCAAAAATAGAGGGCCAGGTGCTTTTTGTTGGGTTTAGTGTCCTAAAAGCTATGACATTGTACATATTGTTAATAAATAAATAAAGTGACATTTATAATTATTTTGGTTGCTTATATGTGTTATAAATACATTTATAAACATCAAGAAAATTTTATGATTATTTATGTGACTATAAATTTAGCATATAAGTGTTATATGCTTAGGGATAAAATTTATAGATAATAATCTAAATAGTCCGTAATAATTAATTAAAGTTTAGGATCATTAATTAAATATTGCAAATACGGTCCAATCTCATTTAAAATGAAATAGTCATTATCTGGGCTACTAATGTAGAGACATTAGATTGGAGGTATTTTATATAATGAGATTATATAGGACTAGACCAGATAAATTATGAATCTCTAATAATCATTTGTTACAAATAGAGTATTCAAATTTATCACTATGGTGATCATATATTTGACAGTCTTAATCCTGAGTATTTATTAGACTCCTATTTATGACATTATGTTTTTTTGACTTGCATGGTAAGATTTGTCTAAGCACATATCATAACTTAGCATCTTGGAAACATAATGTAATAAATGGTTGGGAATAATATTATACATATATGGAATCCATTCCTTCCCTATGGAAGTTAGAAAGATAGTTCTCTTGAGTGATAATTCAAGGTTTGAAGAGTAGAGCGCTCGTTTATAATAAGATTATGAATTAATTGTTCACTAGAGAATTATTGGAACTCAAGGATAAAGATGTAATAAGAGAGGTGAACGGAAATTGAACCTAGCTCTTATTATGAACTATTTATGGATGACTGACTTATATGTAATGATTATATCAATGGACTACTCGTTAATTTTCTTTGAGTAATTTTGCTATAATCTCAAGAGTTCAGTTTCAGGTTTTTAGTAGAATAACACTGAAACTAATCAACTTGGCACATTAATTAAAGTGTTTAATTAATTGTCAAATTTATTGGAGCTTGGGTTATGGGTCCATAGGTCCCCAATACCACCTTTGTAACACTATAATGGATTTATGTATAGAATGAATTATACATATTTAGTTTGGAGTTATTAAATTCTAATTAATTGTTTCACACTTGAATTATTAATGTGACATATAAAAATGTTCTCTGTGACATATAATGAAATGTAATAAATGTTGTCATATTTAACTGAGCATTAGTTAATTAATTAATTGGTTAATTTTAAAATCTATTCTTAAAAAAATGTGATTTATTTTTGAATTTAGATTTAGATATATATATATATATATGGTTTTGAACCAAATCTTTTTATATATTAGATTTTATTATTTATTAATATATCTATATTATATAAAGTTTACCTTACGTTTTCCTTTATATACATATATATATATGTAAGAATCACGTTAAAGTGATTCGTTAAAAAAAAAACAGAAATCACGTTTTTGTTAAACGTGAATATATATATATATATAATAAAAAGTAAACGTTTACCTTTTACCTTTATATATATACATATATGTTAAACGAATAAAAACGTGATTCGTTGAAAAAGAAAAAAAGAAAAGAGAGAGATAACAGTTATCTCATTTCCTCGTATATATGATATGGTGGTCATTTTAAATTAAAAATCAATTAAAAAATTACTAATGGCTCATATATAAAAAGAGAGAGATAACAGTTATCTCAAGTTTTTTTTTTATTCACGTAATTTTTGCAAAATACTTCAAGAGAAAAACTGAGAGTTCTTCTCTGAAGAAAAAAAAAGGTCTGCTATCTCATGTGTTGAGTACATAGTAGATTCAAAAAAGTGTGAGGAAAATTCATTCTTGCAATTTGACGCCCACTCGTCTTTCCATTGGTGTGAAGGCCTAGTTTGGAAGATCGTGGTGTCAAAGAGAAATGCTAGGATACCCTGATAGTTTTCAAAAGGTTAGTAAAAATTCCTAAAGCTTTCTATAATTAAAATTATATATCTATGCCCGTTAAACAAAGTTTTCAAAAAATTTTTGTTTGTCAATGATCTGTTCCTTCCGCTGTGTTTCATATTTTGATTCCAACAAATGGCATCAGAGTGGGTGATAGCATATATAATTTTAATTAACATGATTTTATTTTGATAATATCATGTTTTTGATGCATGTTTGTGGGCACTTTGCATCTTTGTTAATTTTTATTCATGTGATGAATGGTTGTTTAATGAAGGGATTTTTGGTTGTTAATTATATGGTCCTTTTGGATTAGTAATTTTATTTTCAGTTTGATTAGATCAATTTGTATAAACTCATAAAGGGGTATATGCTTTTTGTAATTTATTATTATTATTATTTCTTTTCTCCTCTCCTTCACCTACTACACGTGGAGCGATAAAGAAAAAGAAGTTCATTGGATCTTTTGGCCCAGTTGAGAACTTTAGGCCTATCAAATTTCAAAGGTAATCCAGCAGATTGTTGCACAATAAACCACCTGATGAAGACTGCAAAATTGGAGCAGGGAATTATGTATAAATTACAAGATTTAATTAATTATCCAAAAGGACCCGGTCAAAAATCCATTGTTTATTTTCATGTGATGATTGTGATAACATGTTCATGCATGATAATATGTCATCTAGGAAAGTGCCCACTTATAGTTATTGTAACATGACATGCATACACTTAGCGTATTATTTTTTATAAAGGAGTTTATAAAATGATTTAATATGTGTTAGAGTTAATTTAATGAGATTAAATTAATTGGGTTGGTTTTATTAAATCTTAATTTATTAATCAACCGAATAATGTGAATTTAGTTTTAATAGTTAAGACTTGGTAAAATTCACATTAATTCTAAGTTATCTAATTTTAAATTGTTTAATATTCGGTAACTTAGACAATTCATAATAAATTTAGATTTTTAGAAAATCTGATAATTTATTTAAGTGTAAATAGAATGGGATTCTACTAACATATAATATAATCTAGTAATTAAAAATTGTTTTTATTTACTAGAATTATGAAACATATGATGTTTTATAAGATAAAATACATATTTTAAAATAATGAGTGGGAGAAGATAATATGACAATATAACCTGCGGTCTCCACTATTAGCACAACACCATGAGATTTAGGTGGCGCCTCACGACGCTTTGATTTCATCCTCCCTACGGAGGGTGTCCATTTAAATCAATATCAAGGTTGGCTTCCTTAAGATAGGATTTTATAATGTATTTCAAAATTGACCTACCCTACGGCGGCAATTTTAAGTTAAGTTGTCAAAATCTAAAATAGTGGGTTACACTCATAAAGACATAATTAAATTGTTAATTATATCTTGACCAAAATAAACGGTTATTAATAAATATAGAAAATATGAGATATTTTGAATATATTTATTAATTGAGAATGTCTCAATTCAATTCATAAATAATTTGACATACCCTACGGCGGCACTTTATTCATTAAAATTGAATAATCGTGGAATTAGTAAACTATTTTTTGTGTGTTTTTCATATGCATCATGCATCACGTTTACTACTCCAAAACATATATTTATGATGTTTATGCAACCATTTTAATTTATGCTATTTTATTTATTTATTTATTACAGCAACAATGTCTAATCCAATCATTGCTATTCTCTCAAATGAAAAATTAACCGGAGATAATTTTGTCAAGTGAAAGAGTAACATGAACATTGTACTAATTTACGAAAGTTACAAGTTCGTCCTAACGGAGGAATGTCCTCCAGAGCCTGCTACCAATGCTCCTCGTAATGTACGAGAAGCATATGATCGTTGGATCGAGGCAAACAATAAGGCCCACTGTTTTCTTTTGGCTGGCATGTCTAACGTGCTTAGGATGAAGCACGAAAGCATAGAGACCGCTTATGAGACAATGCAGTCTCTGCAAGACATGTTTGGTAAACCTTCTAAAAAGGCACACCACGAAGCCTTTAAGACAGTAATGAATGCCAAAATGAAGGCAGGGATTTCGGTCAGAGAACATGTTCTCAACATGGTTAACTATCTCCATGAGGCCGAGGTCAATGGGGCAGTGATAGATGAAGCCACACAGGTGGGGATGATTTTGGAAACCCTCTCCCCTGCGTTCCTTTAGTTCAAAAGCAACTATTTCATGAACAAGATGAAATATAACATTACTGAGTTGCTTAATGAGCTTTAAACTTTCGAGTCTATTTCAAAAGAAAAGACTAAAGAAGCTGAGGCAAATGTTGCAGAAGCTTAACCTTCCTCTTCTGCTCAAAAGAATAAGAAGAGGAAGGGGACTGAAGGAAGTGGTAAGTCTAAGAATGGAGGGCAACCTAGGAAGAATAAAAGCAACAACAACAAAAAGAGCTCAAACCAAAAGAAGCCTAAAGGAAAATGTTTCCACTGTAGCGTAGTTGGGCACTGGAAGAGAAACTGCAAGAAATATCTTCAGGAGCTCAAAGAAAAGAAGAGCAACGGTAAATCAGATTTACTCGTTTTAGAAGCTTGTTTAGTTGAAGATGATACTTCACCTTGGATAATTGATTGAGGGGCAACTAACCATGTTTGTTCTTCATTGCAAATGCTTAGTTCTTCAAGGGAGCTTGTCGACGGGGAACAAACGATGAGAGTGGGAACGAGAGAGGTTGTTTCGACAATAGCAGTGGGAGTTGTTAAACTTTATTTTAGAAATAAGTTTTTAATTTTGGACAATGTTTATTACATTCCTTGTTTTTGTAGAAATTTGATTTCTGTTTCCAGGTTGTTTGAACAAATGTTTAGTGTTTCTTTTAATAATTATTATTTTAATATTTCTAGAAATGGTTTGGATATTTGTTCTATGCATCTGGAAAATAGGCTTTATACCTTAAGGCCCAACAAAAAATCACTGCTCAATACTGAAATGTTCAAAGTTGAACAACCTAAACCCAAGAAGCATAAGATTTCTTCTAATAATGAAACATACCTATGGCACCTTAGATTAGGTCATGTTAACCTTGATAGAATTAACAGACTGGTAAAGAAAGGTCCTTTAAAAGAGCTAAAAGTTAGTTCTCTACTAGTTTGTGAATCTTGTCTTGAAGGTAAAATGACTAAGAGGCCTTTCTCTGTAAAAGGCGAAAGGGTCAAGGAACCACTTAAGCTAATCCATTCGGACGTCTGCGGTCCATTGAATGTACAAGCACATGGTGGTACGAATATTTTGTCACATTTATTGACGATTATTCAAGGTATGGTTACATATACCTAATGCAAAAAAAATTTGAAACTTTTGGAAAGTTCAAAGAATTCCAAGCGGAAGCTGAAAAGCAATTAGAAAAGACGGTGAAGAGTCTTCGATCTGATCAAGGAGGGGAATACCTTGATACTGAATTCAAGGATTATATGATAGAACATGGTATTCTATCACAACTCACCGCACCTAGAACACCACAACAAAATGGTGTTGTAGAGAGAAGAAATTGAACGTTGCTTGATATGGTGAGATCCATGCTCAGCTACTCATCATTACCCACTTCATTTTGGGGATATGCACTACAAACTGCAGTATATCTTCTAAACATAGTTCCATCTAAGTCTATTTCAAAAACACCTTTAGAGTTATGGAATTGTCACAAACCTAGTATGCAACATATCCGTATATGGGGGTGTCCAGCAGATGTGCTGAAAGGAAAGACCGGGAAGTTGGAACCACATTCTGAACTATGCTTATTTGTGGGATACCCAAACGGAATGAGGGGAGGTTTGTTTTACAGTCCACAGGAGAAGAAGGTATTTGTATCGACAAATGCCACTCTTCTCGAGAATGATTATATGACAAACTATAAACCTCGTAGCAAAGTTATACTTGAAGAGTTACTTTCTGATCAGATTAGACCGCAACCGATAACTGTTGTCGAAGGACAAAATGAGTTGACCACATCTCTCGATCAAAATGTCATACCACCTCGACGTAATGGGAGGGTTGTGAGACCACCTGCTCGCTATAGGGAACTTGGAGAAGCAAATGTTGCTATCTCTGATAATGGTGAGGATGATCCATTGACATATCATGATGCAATGGAAGATTTTGAGAAAGAGAAATGGCTGAAGGCTATGAACCTTGAAATGGAGTCCATGTACTCCAATTCAATCTGGGATCTTGTAGACCTACCTGAAGGTAAAAATCCATAGGGTGCAAATGGATTTACAAGAAGAAAAGAGGAGTGGATGGAAAAGTTGAGACTTTCAAAGCTAGGCTTGTGGCAAAGGGTTATATCCAAAAAGAGGGAGTTGACTATGAAGAAACTTTCTCACATGTAGCTATGCTTAAATCCATTCGGATTCTTTTATCCATTGCTGCTTGTCTTGATTATGAGATATGGCAAATGGATGTCAAGACTGCCTTTTTGAATGGCTATCTTGAGGAAAGCATCTATATGGTGCAACCAGAAGGGTTTGTAGTCAAAGGTCAAGAGCAAAAAGTTTGCAAGTTGTAGAGATCCATCTATGGACTCAAGCAAGCTTCAAAATCTTGGAACTTGAGATTTGATGAAGCGATCAAATCTTGTGGTTTCAATCAAAATATTGATGAACCTTGTGTTTACAAGTACATCAAAGATAAGAAGGTGGTCTTCTTGGTTCTTTATCTTGATGATATCCTACTCATTGGGAATGATGTAGGCATATTATCTGATGTAAAGAAATGGCTCGCCAACCATTTCCAAATGAAAGATTTAAGAGAGGCAAGTTATGTTCTTAGAATTCAACTCATAAGAGATCGGAAGAACAAACTGTTGGCACTGTCTTAGGCATCGTATATCGATAAGTGCTTATCAGATTTTTGATGCAAAACTCCAAGAAAGGTAATTTGCCTACACATTATGGAGTTTATCTTTCAAAAGAGCAGTGTCCTAAGACACCTCAAGAGGAAGAAAACATGAGACGGGTACCCTATGCATATGTAGTGGGAAGTCTAATGTATGCCATGTTGTGTACAAGACCTGACATTTGCTATGCGGTGGGTATAGTCAGTCGGTATCAATCCAACCCAGGATTAGATCATTGGGTAGCGGTTAAACATATTCTCAAGTATCTTAGGAGAACAAGAAACTATATGCTGATATATTCTGATGAGAATTTGATTCCCATTGGATACACTGATTTTGATTTTCAATCAGACAAAGACACACGTAAATCTACGTCTGGATCAGTGTTTACTTTTGATGGTGGAGCCATAGTTTGGAGAAGCATCAAACAATCTTATATTGATGATTCAACTATGGAAGCAGAATATGCGGCTGCTTGTGAAGCAGCTAAAGAAGCTATTTGGCTCTGTAAGTTCTTAAATGATTTGGAAGTAGTTCCAGGCATGGATAAACCACTCACACTGTATTGTGACAACAGTGGTGCAGTGGCAAATTCAAGAGACCTAGAAGCCACAAAAGAGGAAAGCATATAGAGAGAAAATATCATTTGCTTAGAGAGATAGTGCATCGAGGCGATGTGGAAGTTGTGAAGATAGCGTCGGAAAACAACCTTGCCGACCCTTTCACCAAGACGTTACCAGCAAAGAGATTCAAGGCACACTTGGAAGGCTTAGGTCTTAGAGACATGTCACACCTGCTTTAGGGCAAGTGGGAGATTGTTGGGTTTAGTGCCCTAAAAGCTGTGACATTATACATATTGTTAATAAATAAATAAAGTGACATTTATAATTATTTTGGTTGCTTATATGTGTTATGAATACATTTATAAACATCAAGAAAATTCCATGATTATTTATGTGACTATAAATTTAGCATATAAGTGTTATATGCTTAGGGATAAAATTTATAGATAATAATCTAAATAGTCTGTAATAATTAATTAAAGTTTGGGATCTTTAATTAAATATTACAAGTACGGTCCAATCTCATTTAAAATGAAATAGTCATTATCTAAGCTATTAATGTAGAGACATTGGATTGGAGATACTTTATATAATAAGATTATATAGGATTGGACCAGATAAATTATGAATCTCTAATAATCAACCGTTACAAATAGAGTATTCAAATTTATCACTATGATGATCATATATTTGACAGTCTTAATCCTAAGTATTTATTAGACTCCTATTTATGACATTATGTTTTTTTGACTTGCATGCTAAGATTTGTCTAAGCACATATCATAACTTAGCATCTTGGAAGCATAATGTAATAAATGGCTGGGAATAATATTATACAGATATGGAATCCATTCCTTCCCTATGGAAGTTAGAAAGATAGTAAGGTTTGAAGAGTAGAGTGCTCGTTTATAATAAGATTATGAATTAATTGTTCATTAGAGAATTATTGAAACTCAAGGATATAGATGTAATAAGAGAGGTGAACGAAAATTGAACCTAGCTCTTATTATGAACTATTTATGGAGGAATGACTTATATGTAATGATTATATCAATGGACTACTCGCCAATTTTCTTTGAGTAATTTTGCTATAATCTCAAGAGTTCAGTTTCAGGTTTTTAGTGGAATAACACTAAAACTAATAAATTTGGCACATTAATTAAAAAGTTTAATTAATTGTCAAATTTATTAGAGCTTGGGTTATGGGTCCATAGGTCCCCAATACCACCTCTGTAACACTATAATGAATTTATGCATAGAATGAATTATACATATTTAGTTTGGAATTATTGAATTCTGAATTAATTATTTCACACTTGAATTATTAATGTGACACAGAAAAATGTTCTCTGTGACACATAATGAAATGTGATAAATGTTGTCACATTTAACTGAGCATTAGTTAATTAATTAATTGGTCAATTTTAAAATCTATTCTTAAACAAATGTGATTTATTTTTGAATTTAGATTTAGATATATATATATATATATATATATATGGTTTTGAACCAAATCTTTTTATATATTAGATTTTATTATTTATTAATATATATATATATATATTATATAAAGTTTACCTTACGTTTTTCTTTATATATATATATATATATGTAAGAATCACGTTAAAGTGATTCGTTAAAAAAAAAAAAGAAATCACGTTTTTGTTAAATGAGAATATATATATATATATATATAATAAAAAGTAAACGTTTACCTTTTACCTTTATATATATACATATATGTTAAATGAATAAAAACGTGATTCATTGAAAAAAAAAGAAAAAGAAAAGAGCAAAGGAAAAAAGATAATAATCATGTGAAATATATCATTTCCTCATATATGTGATATGGTGGTTATTTTAAATTAAAGATCAATTAAAAAATTACTAACGGCTCATATATAAAAAGAAAAAGATAATAGTTATCTCAAGTTTTTTTTCATTCACGTAATTTTTGCAAAATACTTAGAGAGAAAAACTGAGAGTTCTTCTCTGAAGAAAAAAAAAGGTCTGCTATCTCATATGTTGAGTACATAGTAGATTCGGAAAAGTGTGAGGAAAATTCAATCTTACAGTTTGACGCCCACTCGTCTTTCCATTGGTGTGGAGGCCTAGCTTAGAAGATCGTGGTGTCAAAGAGAAAAGCTAGGATACCTTGATAGTCTTCAAAAGGTTAGTAAAAATTCCTAAAGCTTTCTATAATTAAAATTATATATCTATTCCCGATAAACAAAGTTTTCAGAAAATTTTTGTTTGTCAACGATCCGTTCCTTCTGTTGCATTTCATATTTTGATTCCAACACTTTTGATGTCAATAATTGCATTTGGAGCAACTTTCTGGAAAGAAATTTACGCAATCCCCTGTCTTGCTTTAGCTACTAAAGTTCAATAGCTGTGGTAACTACTTTTCTATTCAATATATAGGGGAACAGTTAAATCTATTATGGAACAAAATTTTCAATCACTTATACGTATCTGTGAATTCATCTAAGTTTCAAGGCTCAAGTCTCCCTTTGTTCAATGGAATTTTGATAAGTTCATCTATCCTCAATACATTCAATTACTTTTTGCAGGCAAAATGAAGAGTATACTCATATTATTGCATCACTTGACGCCCAGATCAAGCTGGTTTGTTCATTTATTATCATCATTCTTATTTTTTGTGCTTTTATTCCACTGAAATCTGTTGGAGAAGCAGAATACTGCCCAAAGCTTGCTATTTGAGTTAATAAGTCACGTAACAAAGGTGCATTTGATTTTATAGAATGGCAATTGGAATAAAATGACAATCCATGTCACCCTCTTCCCCACTTTGAATCAGAAACTCACCCTCTTTTGTGTTCAATTAATATTACAATTTTTCTGGTTTTCTTTTTATGAGAATCAACTAGAAATGCAATTAGTTAGGTTATCAAAATACAGAAAAACTAGTTTAAATCAATTGGTTTGGTGCTTGTACTGCCTATTCTAAGATTTTGGTCAACTTATTCTTGATTTTATTTTATTTATTTTTTTGATATTGTGAAAGTGTAGCTTCACAGTTTAGGCATTCTCTTCGGCAAGCAGGTTTTTTCATTTCTTAAGATGGCTTGTATAGACATGGATATTCAATAGGGAAGAAACTAAATAAGGGTGGCAAATCGGGTCAACGAGTCGAGTTAGTGTTGGGTTGGGGTCAATTTTTATAAAAATTAGGTCGATACTGACCCGACCTATGATACAAATGGATTGAAAATTCTCAACCTTAACCCGACCCGTTTTTGGTATGGGTTGACATGAACACGATCCATGCCAACCCGTTCCTTATGTGCAATGTAAAAAAAATGACCCATGACCCATATTTGATCCGCAACCTGATTGTAACCTACAACCTGTCTATGACCCGTCTACACTAATATATATATATAAGACAAAAACAAACATAAAATTAGATGAGTTTCATACCACAACAATAAGAAAGTCTAGTCCTAAAATTAGAAAAACATCCAATAAGTCCAAAACATATCATGAGCCATCATAGCAACTGTTGATACTGTTACTAAAAGCAAATTTTGATACAACTGTTGATAGCATAATGCTTAAAATGCCACGAGCCATCATAACAAGGACAGGATAACAAAACTGATTCGTCTTCCAAAGTGAGAGGTAAGGTTTTGATGTGTAGGGTTATACTCTTGTTTATATCTAATCTGATATATAATAATAGAATAAAAAATATCTAAATAAATATAAGCGGATAAGATTTGTGTCAGTTTAGGGTTAGGCGGGTTGAGCCAAACCCGGCTTATTTTTGGACGGGTCAGTTTTGGGTTCACACTAAACTGACCTGGGGTTAATTTTTTTGACACTAACCTATGAAAATTTGTGTCGAGTTCATGTCGGGTTCATATCGTATTGTCGTGTCGCAACCCATATTGCTAGCCCTAAAACTAAACATGCTAAAAGAAAGGCAGATGGAATCGACATTTCATGTCTGATGTGGACAACTCTAGAGCATTATCTAGTTGTTTTATGTAATAAATTGTAACTTGATTGTATTTTTTTCTTGATCTGCTTTTTTCCTTTTTTTTAATCTACAAGTTCTATGACCAAGCCTAGTGGGTTCTAGGATAGAGCCCAGCAGGTTTCAGGAAAGAACCAATTGGAACCTGGTAGGTTTAAAGATAGAACCTAATGGGTTATGCTATGAAACCTGTTGTCACTTGACAGGTTTTAGTATGGAACCTAGTGGTTCCCACGATGTAACATATACACCTAGTGGGTTCTGTGACAGAATCTAGTGCATTCCAATTTTAAAACCTACTAGGTTACAATCTGACACCCTACGTTGGCGACCAGAGGCAGTTGATACTTCTTTGTTTCAAAGAAAATATGTTGGAATTTGGTAAATTCTAACTTTGAAACTTACCAAGTTGTAATTTACACCCGACGCGAGCAACGGAAGCGGTTGACCTTTCTTTGTTTTAAAAAATATATATTAGAATCTAGTAGGTTCTAACTTTAGTAAGTTGGAACTTACAAAGTCACAACCCGACACCTTGCACCGGCAGCTGGAGTAATCTATCACATGAAGGAATAAGAAGGGAGGGTAAATTGAACTTTAAATAAATCTTTTTTAATTAAAGACGAAGAGTAATTTGGACTTATAATAAATCACTAATTTCTAATAAATGGGCAGTTTTAACAAGAGATTTCTTTGGGGCGTATTTTTATTAAGTTAGAACATTTGTTTTTTTTTTCTCTTAAATAAGTCCGATTTTAACTCATTTCACTTCCACGATACAATTTGTTAGCCTGGGACAAGGTTAAATTCAGCCAAGCAATCATCCTTATACTCTTTGCATATGTGATTCCTTTTTGATCCAACGTATTTCGGACTAGATATTCCAAAATTTTCATTACTTAATTTTTGAGGGCATGTTTGGCACATCGTATTATATTGTATTGTATTGTATTGTATTATATACAGAAAATGCAATGTAATACAATACAATACAATAAAATACGGTGTGCCAAACAAGCTATTACATCTCTTTTCCTTGTCTATTCCGTGCCACCATACCGGACCTTTTCTTTTATTTCTTTCCCTTTTTTTCTCCCTAAACTGCTCTTGAATCTTTTTTTTCCCTTGTTTTAATTTATCGCTTTTAGTGTTCACCTTGTAATAAAGTTCTAATATAAAAGGACGCTAACGGATTGAAATAAACTAGAAACTAAACCGTGTTGCTTGGAAAGCGTTTTCTGTTGTTGTACACAAAGATTTAATAGATATCACGTTCCAATAACACAAATCTAATTAAGTTGTCCAATGCCTCTAACAACACTTATTAATGAATATATTTTCCTTTTTAATCGTCTATTTAATCATTTTGTATATACTTATGTAAAGTTTGCAAACATTTTTATGACTTAAATACAAGTTATATTTTAATTAAATAGGTACACTTCATAGTTGACAAATAAAGTTTGGTGTTTTGTCTATAGTAAATTCATAGAATTGATTTAGAATTAAATTTCTTTGAAAGTACCAACATCTGGCTAGTTAGGGGCTATTTTGCTTAAGCAAGTGACTCAAGTTCGAGTTCTTGTAAACTATATGGAGATGCTCTAAGCTTCTAACGGACTACCTTTGTTTACTAAAACGTTAATAGAGAAATACTAGGTCACTACTTTTGCACTTTTTTTATTACTATCTACCTTCTTCTTTTACCATATCTCATCCCACTTTCCCACTACTTTTACACTTTCTTTATCACTATCTACCTTCTTCTTTTACTATATCTTTCATCCCACTTTCCTACTTTCCAATAACAATCAATCAAAACCATGGGCTTAGATCCTTTGTTCAAAAACTGTTATCCCTGTCCACTCAATAAAATAAAACCACGTCATTGATGAGCTTTGAATGATAATGTTATTGTATTTACATTTGAATGATAATGTGATTGTTTTTATATTGACCGTTTGGTGTGCTCGTATATGAAGATTCTTATATAATGGCATAATGTAATATTGTTACCCGCAAAAGGTATTTGTAATACCCTACTAACTAAAAAGCTCATATAAAATTTATTTAATTAGGATAAAGAGTTAACTTTTTATTTACATTAAAAATCCTATGGTTTACTTAAAACATTCATTTCAGTACAAAAGAGTTCAATGGAAAGTAAGGGTGGCAAATCGGGTCAATGGGTTAGGTTAGTGTCGGGTTGGGGTCAATTTTTACAAAAATTATGTCGACACTAACCCGATCCATGACACGAACGGATTAAAAATTCTCAATCTTAACCCAACCCGTTTTGGTACGGATTGACACGAACACGATCTGTGCCAACCCGTTCCTTATATGCAATGTAAAAAAAAAAGACCTGTGACCCATATTTGACCCGCAACCTGATTGTGACCTGCAACCTGCCTACACTAATATATATATATATATGTATAATACAAAAACAAACATAAAATTAGATGAGTTTTATACCACAACAACAAGAAAGTCTAGTCCTAAAATTTAAAAGACATCCAACAAGTCCAAAACATATCACAAGCCAGCATAGCAACTATTGATACTGTTATTAAATGCAAATTTTGATGCAATTGTTAATACCGGAATGCTTAAAATGCCACGAGCCATCATAGCAAGGACAGGATAACGAAACTGATTTGCCTTTTAAAGTGAGAGGTAAGGTTTTGATGCTTAGGGTTATGCTATTGTCTATATCTGATTTGATATATAATAACATAATAGAAAAATATATGAATAAATATAAGCGGGTCAGTTTTGTGTCAGTTTAGGGTTAGACGGGTTGACTCGAACCCGACCTATTTTTAGATGGTTAGTTTCGGGTTGACACTAAACTGACCCAGGGTTCATTTTTTTGACACTAACCTGTGAAAATTTGTGTCGGGTTTGTGTCGTATCATCATGTCGTAACTCATATTGCTGGCCCTAATAGGAAGCAATTTATAACCCAAACGACAATAATGAAAAAACAATGAAAGAATAAGAAGCGTTTTGAGGAAATAAACAAATGAAGTGAAATGACGCTGTTGGACTAAAGTCCAGGAGAAGAAGTCGGAACATGATCAAAGGCAGAAGTAAGATTTGAATAGAAATAAGGAGCTCAAACCTAGCTAGAGCAAAGTTTGTAGGAGGACATATATAAATAAATTAAAAGCCCATATGGAGGCAATTAATAATAAATGATGTAAATTAAGTTAGTTATTGAGGTATTTTGTAATATCCCAACGCCTATAAATAAGGGGGAATCCAATCATTTATATGTTGTCTCGATTTATAGGAGAAGTAATATGAATTTTTTTGAGGTTTATTCAATTCTTAAGTTCATATTGAAAAAAATATTGATTATTTATCGCTTGAGAGAATTTCAACACAAACAATTGCCATTGTCAGTGATAATGTCTAAACAAAAAAATTCATCATTACATCCCGAAGAGAACGAAGAGAAGGAGATGGCTGGAAAAAATAACAATGGAACAAAGAATGTGAAGGATGATCAAGTATAGCCTTCGGAGTCATTGATCGAAAATCCAATGCCACAAAATGAAGAAGAGATGGTGATAGATTTAGAGCAAGCAGTAAGGTCGCTTTTCCAAAAGCAAAAAGAAGCTGAAGAGGTTCAAACATTGCTGCAACAGAATCAACGTGAGATAGAGAGTCAAGTGAAGGAATCATTGTGAGAGAATGAACTCCAGAAACTGAAAAGCAAGAATGGGTAATACAATGAGAGGGGAAACATGTCCGACGTAGTGCAGTTGCATAGAGGAGATTTCACGAAGGAGAAAGACTAAAGGAAAAACAAAAGCCAAGTTGCGTTCAAGGTAGTGAAAGAATCTACCACAGATGTTCCAATTCAGAAAGTTGATCTGCGGATGAATAAAGAAAAGACCAGAGTCAAATGAACTAGAGAAACAACATTCCGGACTGATGCATGAATGATTGCTAATCAGGAAGATTTAATGAAGCAGGTGAATGATCGTCTTCACATTAAATAAATTAATTTCAAATTTTAACCCCAGCAGAAATCGCAATTAAAGAAACACTAGAGATGTCAAAATCTGTCACGCCCCGGAGTGCGGGAGGTGACGTGGCGAAATATTTAGATTAATTAAAAGAGAATTTAATTAAAATCAATGGTTTAAGGATCAAATTACATGAGAAATAAGAAGATTTCCAGTCACGCCCCGGAGTACGGGAGGTGACGTGGCGGAATATTTAGATTAATTAAAAGAGAATTTAATTAAAATTAAGTGTTTAAGAATCCAATTAAGTAAGAAATAAAGAGGATTTTCCACCACATTTTATAAAAGAATTTATAAATATTAAGCTAATAATAATAATTAAATAAAAACCGCGAATATGGGTTCCACAACCCACAACTTGTGCACACACATGGTTCTGACAATATCATAAATACAATTACAGTCCAAGTACAAATAAAGTTAAGTCTTACATGCCTTGATTAATAATACAGAATATAAATAAATTCTCCTATTGCTCCTGAGTTCGGTCCGAAGAATCTTCTCCAAACCTAAATGGGAAACCACCTAGAAGGGGGGAATTTAAAACAATAAAACGTGAGCGAAAGGCTCAGTAGGACTATGTTTTATAAAATAATTTAATTTAAAGAAACAGTTCATTGTTAGGAGTACTCAAAAGAGAACTTCATAAATAAATAATTAAATGCATAATTTGAGTAGAGCCGTTCTGACACAGAACAGTCTACTTGTACAATCAAAAACACCATTTTTCTTTTACCTAGGCAAACCATGAAATCACCACCGTAGTGGCCCAGCTGGGTTTCGGGACCTGCCCCCAAGGTCGATCGCTACACGACCCGATCTCTGATATGGCATCATGCCTTAGTGTTTATTATCATTGTCATTCAAAACCCAATTACCGAATGTTGTCAATTACATTTATTATGAAGTTCATTTCATAATCACGGTATATTAAAATATAACCGATAAAACCATTTTCAAACAACCGTTGAAAACATTTTGATAGAAATCATTTTCAAAGGCAAAACATTTCAAAACCAGGCTACCAAAGAAATAGGATAGAATTCCTACCTCAATACTCGTGCCGGTGCCCCACACCGTAATCCCGATCCGCTATACGTTAGCTCCACGGAACCACAAACAATCCTAGATACAAACTAAGTCGATCAATATCTAGTTCGAAACATTCTATGTTACTAAATCATTTCATGATGTCCTAGTGTGCCATTTGTACCTTTAAAATCATCCTATAAGGTTGGGATTTAAATCAGGGTTCAAAACAGTGAAAACGGGTGAAAATCACAAAATTTTCCATGCCTCGGTCGGCCTGCCGAACTGCATAGTTCGGCCTGCCGGAAGCAAAGTTCGGTCGGCCGAACACTTCCCCAGGTTCGGCCTGCCGGTCGGAAGAACACTGGCCTGCCGATCATCACTTCGGCCTGCCGAACTGGGAAAATCCAAAAATCCCAGCCACGGGTTTCTCGATCCCCAAAATTCAAATCTTGATTCTAACCTGTTTTTCTCAAATCCCAGGCATGAAAAACAATCATAGTTGATAGAAAAACATTCTAGAACATGTTTGGAATCATTTAAACAACATTTAAACTCAAAATCCTCAAAAATCCAGAAATGAGAAAAAGATGAGAAAAATGAAAAATCTTGAATTCAATCCATTTTTCTTCAATCTAGGCTTAGATTCTAGTTGTTCTAAGTTCATTTAACACAAATCCACGGTTTTCTACGCTTAAACAAACTTAGATTTCAAAAACACACAAAATTGGAAATTTTGTAAAAAGTTTAGAAATTTCGAATCTAACCTCGAATCGAAGCTTCAATCCGCGATCTCGGTTGCCGAATCACGTCCCCGAGCTTCCTCCTCGCTAACCCGAAGCTTGGATTCGAATGTGGTTTCAAAATTTGTGAAGAAATTAGAGAGAGAGAGAGAGGCTGCCGAGAGAGAAATTGAGAGAGAGAGCGGGAGAGAGAGAGAACCGGAGAGTGAATGAGAGGAGAGAGAGAGGAAGGAAATAAATAGAGAAAATCGGTAGGCGGTTTTACTGTGCGAAAACCATGTGCCGCCCACGGTTTTGCAAAACGGAGTATTTTTAACATTTTACAAATTGTGGTGTTTTAAAACTCAAAACATCATTTTAAAACAATAAGAAATCCTTCGAATTCATTAATTTAACAAAACAACCAAAAATTCAAAAATCCAACCAAATAGTCTAATAAATGTTAAAACTTTAATTATGGCACACTAATTCATCATTTATATTACACTTAACATTAAATAAATTTCGGGACGTTACATTTCCACCACATTTTTATAAAAGAATTTATAAATATTAAACGAGTAATAAAATTTTAAAAAAAAAAAAAAACCGCGAGTATGGGTTCCACAACCCACAACTTGTGCACACACATGGTACTGACAATATCATAAATACAATTACAGTCCAAGATACAAATAAAGTTAAATCTTACATGTCTTGATTAAATAATACAAAATGTAAATTAATCCTTCTATTGCTCCTGAGTTCGGTCCGAAGAATCCTCTCCAAACCTAAATGGGAAACCACCTAGAGGGGGAAATTTAAAACAATAAAACGTGAGTGAAAGGCTCAGTAGGACTATGTTTTATAAAATAATTTAATTTAAAGAAACATTTCATTGTTAGGAGTACTCAAAAGAAAACTTAAATAAATAAATAAGTAAATAAATGCATAATTTGAGTAGAGCCGTTCTGACACAGAGCAGTCTACTCGTACAATCGAAAACACCATTTTCTTTTACCTAGGCAAACCATGACATCACCACCGTAGTGGCCCAGCTGGGTTTCGGGACCTGGCCCCAAGGTCGATCGCTACACGACCCGATCTTTGATATGGCATCATGCCTTTGTGTTTGTTATCATTATCATTCAAAACCCAATTACCGAGTGTTGTCAATTACGTTCATTATGAAGTTCATTTCATAATCACAGTATATTAAAATATAACCGATAAAACCATTTTCAAACAACCGTTGAAAACATTTTGACAGAAATCCTTTTCAAAGCCAAATCATTTCAAAACCAGGCTACCAAGGAAATAGGATAGAAGTCCTACCTCAATACTCGTGCCGGTGCCCCACACCGTAATCCCGGTCCGCTATACGTTAGCTCCACGGAACCACGAACGATCCTAGATACAAACTAAGTCGATCAATATCTAGTTTGAGACATTCTATGTTACTAAACCATTTCATGATGTCCTAGTGTGCCATTTGTACCTTTAAAATCATTCTATAAGGTTGGGATTTAAATCAGGGTTCAAAACAGTGAAAACGGGTGAAAATCACAAAATTTTCCATGCCTCGGTCGGCCTGCCGAACTGCACAGTTCGGCCTGCCGGAAGCAAAGTTCGGTCGGCCGAACACTTCCCCAGGTTCGGCCTGCCGGTCGGAAGAACACCGGCCTGCCGATCATCACTCCGGCCTGCCGAACTGGGAAAATCCAGAAATCCCAGCCACGGGTTTCTCGATCCCCAAAATTCAAATCTTGATTCTAACCTGTTTTTCTCAAATCCCAGGCATGAAAAACAATCATAGTTGATAGAAAAACATTCTAGAACATGTTTGAACTCATTTAAACAAGATTTAAACTCGAAATCCTCAAAAATCCGAAAATGAGAAAATGAGGAGAAAAATGAAAAATCTTGAATCTAATCTGTTTTTCTTCAATCTAAGCTTAGATTCTAGTTGTTCTAAGTTCAATTAACTTAAATCTATGGTTTTCTAAGCTTAAACAAACCTAGATTTCAAAAATGCACAAAATTGAAAATTTTGGAAAAAGTTTAGAAATTTTGAATCTAGCCTCGAATCGAAGCTTTAATCCGCGTTCTCGGTTGCTAAATCACGTCCCCGAGCCTCCTCCTTGCTATCCCGAAGCTTGGATTCGAATTGGTTTCAAAAATTTGAGAGAGAAATTTGAGAGAGAGAGGGGAAACCGAGAGGGAACCACAGGAGGGAAGAGAGATAGAGTGAGGGAGCTGAGTGAAGAGAGAGAGAGAGAAGAAGGGAAATAAATAGGGAAAATCGGTGGGCGGTTTTACTGTGCGAAAATCATGTGCCGCCCACGGTTTTATAAAACGGAGTATTTTTAACATTTTACAAATTGTTATGTTTTAAAACTCAAAAGATCATTTTAAAACAATAAGAAATCATTTGAACGCATCAATTTAACAAAACAACCAAAAATTCAAAATCGAACCAAATAATCAAATTTATGTTAAAACATTAATTATGGCACACTAATTCATCATTTATATTACATTAACATTAAATAAATTTCAGGGCGTTACAACTCTCCACCCCAAAAAGAAATTTCGCCCTCGAAATTTACAACTCATTTCAGAAACAAAACAAATGCGGATACAATTCCCGCATACTCGACTCTAGTTCCCAAGTGGCTTCATCAACCCCATGATGCTGCCACACGACCTTTACCAACGGTATCTCACGACGATGCAAGCTAATCACTTTCTGGTCGATAATCTGAATCGACACTTCTTCGTACGTCGTATCTCCCTGAACCTGCACATCGCGAAACGAAACGATCTTGCCCTGCTCAGGTGGACACTTACTAAGCATCGACACATGGAACACATCGTGAACATGAGAAAGTCCGGGCGGAAGATCAAGCAGATAAGTGACCACACCAACACGCTGAGTGATCTCGAACGGCCCAATATACCTCAGCGCGAGCTTCCCACTCACTCCGAACCGCATAGTTCCCTTACGAGGCGATACCCTCAAGAGAACAAAATCTCCAACCGTGAACTCTAAAGGTCTACGTCTCCTATCCGCGTAACTCTTATGCCGACTCTGAGCTGCCCTCAACCGATCTCGAATCACCATGACTTTCTCGTTGCTATCACGAATCTCATTCGGCCCAAGAATAACTCTATCTTCCGGCTCGGCCCAACACACAGGTGACCGACACGGTCGCCCATACAACGCATCAAATGGTGCCATACCGATACTCGCCTGATAACTATTGTTGTACGCAAACTCCGCCAAATGCAAACATTGCTTCCAATTCCCGCCGAAGTCCAACGCACAAGCACGCCACATATCCTCGAGAACCTGAATGACCCGCTCAGACTACCCATCAGTCTGAGGATGAAATGCCATACTGAAGTTCAAATCCGTACCCAAAGCCTCCTGAAAACTCCTCCAGTACTTAGCATTAAACCTGGTGTCTCGATCAGAGGCGATGGACAAAGGAACTCCATGCAACCTCACAATGTTCTGCATATACAACTCCCCGAGAATCTTCCTAGAACACGTCGACCTAAACGAAATGAAATGCGCCGATTTCGTCAACCTGTCGACCACAACCCAAACTGCATCGTGCCGCTGCTCCGTCCTCGGCAAACCTGTGAGAAAATCCATCGTCACATGCTCCCATTACCACCCTGGAATAGGAAGCGGCTGAAGCTGACCTGCAGGCTTCTGATGCTCGACTTTCACCTGAAGACACGTCGAACACTTGGCCACGTACTCACGAACATCTTTCTTCATGCCTCTCCACCAATACTGCCTCTTCAAATCGCGATACATCTTGGTGCTCCCTGGATGAATAGCGAACTTAGACCTATGGGCTTCGTCTAGAACGGCTTTCGTCACCTCGGCGATAACTGGAACTGCAAGACGCTCCCAGAAGTATAACGATCCATCTGCATGCACGCTCCATTCCTTGAACTGCTCCCTGTTCTGAATCCGTGACCAAATCCCCTGCAAATGCCGATCCTGCCACTGATTTTGCTTCACCATCTGAACAAGAGCTGGAGTCGCTTCCACGTGATATAACAAAACTCGATCACAGTCTTCACGATACAGTAGCCGATACTCACTCACTGTCGCATCCCTGCTCCAGTCCTCAAAAATCAAACAAGCTAGAATCCCTGAAGACTTCCTGCTAAGCGCATCCGCGACCACATTAGCTTTCCCGGGATGATACTGCAACGTGAAATCATAATCCTCCAAATACTTGATCCATCTACGCTGCCTCAAGTTAAGATCCCTCTGAGTGAATAGATACCTCAGAGAAGACCTGAAACGACGCTCCATACAGATAACACCTCCAAATCTTCAGCGCGTAAATCACCGTCGCGAGCTCTAAATCATGAGTAGGATAATTCCGCTAATGAGGTCGTAGCTGTCTCGATCCATACACAACCACACGTCCATGCTGCATCAACACGCATCCAAGTCCGCGCCCTGAAGCATCCGCATAAATCTCATACGGCTCGTCACTGCTAGGGATAACTAATACTGGAGCGGAAGTCAACCGGTTCTTCAATTCCTGAAAAGCAGCTCACAATCTTCATTCCACTCAAACCTGACATTTTTCTTGATCAATCTCGTCAACGGAGCTGCAATCTTCGAAAAATCCTTTACAAATTTCCTGTAATATCCAGCAAGACCTAAGAAGCTGCGAATCTCCGCTACATTCCTTGGTCGTTCCCATTCCAATATAGCCTCAATCTTGGATGGATCCACAGAAATACCATGCTCCGAGATGACATGACCCAAAAATTTGACCTCAATCAACCAAAACTCACACTTTTCCCTCTTAGCATACAACTGGTGCTCCCGTAGAGTCTGAAGCACGATCCGAAGATGCTGCTCATGCTCCTCCCAAGTCTTAGAATACACAAGAATGTCATCGATGAACACGATCACAAACTGATCCAGATACAGCCTAAATATCCTGTTCATCAGATCCATGAAAGCTGCCGGAGCATTCGTCAACCCAAAAGACATGACCAGAAACTCAAAGTGCCCATACCGAGTCCTAAAAGCTGTCTTGGGAATATCCTCTTCCTTGATCCTGAGCTGATGATAACCTGAACGCAAATCAATCTTTGAAAAGTACCGCGAACCTCCCAACTGATCAAATAGCTCATCAATCCTAGGCAAGGGATACTTGTTCTTCACCGTAACACGATTCAGCTGCCGATAATCCACACATAACCTGAGAGTCCCATCGTGCTTCTTAGCGAACAAAACTGATGCTCCCCACGGAGATGTGCTGTTTCGAATATACCCCTTATCAGCAAGCTCCTGAAGTTGCTTCCTCAATTCCTTCATTTCTGTCGACGCCATCCGATAAGGTGCCATAGAAATCGATGATGTCCCTGGAAACAACTCGATACCAAACTCAATCTCCCGATGCGGTGGTAATCCTGGTAACTCGTCGGGGAAAACATCCTCGAACTCATCAACCACTGAAATTGCTACACTGCCACTCCAAACATAGGGCTCGCAATCCAGGTTGGCAAGAAAAGCACAACAACCTAGATTCCTTTGCCCTCCTAGACACGACTTCATAAGACGCTCACTCATTGACCAATCACCACCACCCTGGTAAGTGATCGTCCTCCCCCCTATCAGACACTAGGGTCACTTTTCTAAGTTGGCAGTCCACGACTGCACTATACCTGGACAACCAGTCCATCCCTAGAATCACATCATAAGAACTCATGGGGAGTATAATCAAATCACTTTTCAAAATCTCATCCCCAATCTTTATTTTACAGGATTTACACATACAATTTACACACACCCGCCCCAAGGGAGAAGTTATGACTAGGGGTTCATTAAACTCTTCTATCTCTAATCCCAAGGCATGTACAAAGGAACTCAAAATGAGAGAATGAGAGGCACCGGTATCGAATAAAACGTGAGCTAAAGACCTAGAAACCAAGATCATACCGTCGATAACCGCATTTCCAGTCTGAGAATCTGACCCTCCAGATGCCATTGCATGAACCTGTACTGGCGCTTTTCCTTTTCCTCTACCTACATTGCTGGGTCCTGGATTACTCAGCCGATGCTGCTGAGATGGAGACGACTGCACACTACCTATACTCGGCGCTTTATACTAAGGAACACTGCGCTGAAAGTACTACGGCTGCTGCCCCCGTGTCGGATATGAGAATTGCTGAGGAGAAAACTGCGGATACTGCAACTGCGGGTACTGCGGAGGCGGAGGTAAAGTCTGAGGCTGAGGCTGAGACGAACGACTGGCATCCTCCCCGGTCTGAGATCCAAGATGAGCACTCCTGATCGGGCAGTTCCTCTTGATGTGTCCGGGCTGCTGACAGAAATGACAATGAAAGCTGTAGGGATTGCTGCGCCCGCTACCAGACGAACTGCTGCTACCACTGGTCGCATCGCCTTGCTTGCCTTTCCCCAGAGCTGGACGACTACTGGTGCTCTTCCTGCCACTCCTCTGCGGTCCTCCTGAAGCCGTGGCTCGGTCCTCACAATATTGAACATAATCATTCTCCATGGAGATCACCGACGACACAAGCTCTCCGAAACTCCTAAGCCGTAGAGCAACCAACTACCGCCGAATAGGAGCCTTGAGCCCTTCCTGAAAGTTAATACACTTTTCACGCTCCGATGCCACCGTCGATGGAGCAAACCTAGCCAACTCATTAAACTTTGCCTCATATTCCCGAACTGACAGATCACCCTGCTGCAATCTATAAAACTCAGCTGCCTTCTGATCTCTATACCCCTACAGAAAATATCGATCATAGAACAGCTCCTCGAACCTGTCCCAACTGATATCACCACCGCACTCCAGACGCTTAGTCTGCTTCCACCAAGTGTTAGCGCCACCCTCGAGTTTATACGTCGTGAATTCCACACGATACTCCTCAGGCACACCAAGGGTATCCAAATGCTTCAAGATCGAATCCAACCAATACTCTGCTAACTGCGGATCCCCATTGCCATCAAAAGTCAGAATAGACGCCCGCCAGAATTCCTTAAAGTATGCATGCCGACCACCAACATCAGAATCTCCCGGTCTAGCCCTGGCTGCCATCTGCCGAAAAGCCGTAAACATAGACCTCATCATGCTCTCATCATTTCTGAACTCGGCGTCAACAGTCGAAAGATGTCTAGGTGCCATTCTCTCACTTCTGAAAACAAAATTTGGACTGTCAGAGGTATTTCATTGTCAAACCTATGTGTGCACAATTCCCAAGGTTCATAACCTTGAGCTCTGATACCATTCTGTCACGCCCCGAAGTGCGGGAGGTGACGTGGCAGAATATTTAGATTAATTAAAAGAGAATTTAATAAAAATCAATGGTTTAAGGATCAAATTACATGAGAAATAAGAAGATTTCCACCACATTTTTATAAAAGAATTTATAAATATAAAACGAGTAATAAAATTTAAATAAAAAAAAACCGCGAGTATGGGTTCCACAACCCACAACTTGTGCACACACATGGTACTGGCAATATCATAAATACAATTACAGTCCAAGATACAAATAAAGTTAAATCTTACATGCCTTGATTAAGTAATACAAAATGTAAATTAATCCTTCTATTGCTCCTGAGTTCGGTCCAAAGAATCCTCTCCAAACCTAAATGGGAAACCACCTAGAGGGGGAAATTTAAAACAATAAAACGTGAGCGAAAGGCTCAGTAGGACTATGTTTTATAAAATAATTTAATTTAAAGAAACATTTCATTGTTAGGAGTACTCAAAAGAAAACTTAAATAAATAAATAAGTAAATAAATGCATAATTTGAGTAGAGCTGTTCTGACACAGAACAGTATACTCATACAATTAAAAACACCATTTTTCTTTTACCTAGGCAAACCATGACATCACCACCGTAGTGGCCCAGCTGGGTTTCGGGACCTGCCCCCAAGGTCGATCGCTACACGACCCGATCTCTGATATGGCATCATGCCTTTGTGTTTGTTATCATTATCATTCAAAACCCAATTACCGAGTGTTGTCAATTACGTTCATTATGAAGATCATTTCATAATCACGGTATATTAAAATATAACCGATAAAACCATTTTCAAACAACCGTTGAAAACATTTTGACAGAAATCCTTTTCAAAGCCAAATCATTTCAAAACCAGGCTACCAAGGAAATAGGATAGAAGTCCTACCTCAATACTCGTGCCGATGCCCCATACCGTAATCCCGGTCTGCTATACGTTAGCTCCACGAAACCACGAACGATCCTAGATACAAACTAAGTCGATCAATATCTAGTTCGAGACATTCTATGTTACTAAACCATTTTATGATGTCCTAGTGTGCCATTTGTACCTTTAAAATCATTCTATAAGGTTGGGATTTAAATCAGGGTTCAAAACAGTGAAAACGGGTGAAAATCACAAAATTTTCCATGCCTCGATCGGCCTGCCGAACTGCACAGTTCGGCCTACCGGAAGCAAAGTTCAGTCGGCCAAACACTTCCCCAAGTTCGGCCTACCGGTCGAAAGAACACCGGCTTGCCGATCATCACTCAGGCCTACCGAACACACAGTTCGGCCTGCCGAACTGGAAAAATCCAGAAATCCCAACCATGGGTTTCTCGATCCCTAAAATTCAAATCTTGATTCTAACCTGTTTTTCTCAAATCCCAGGCATGAAAAACAATCATAGTTGATAGAAAAACATTCTAGAACATGTTTGAACTCATTTAAACAAGATTTAAACTCGAAATCCTCAAAAATCTGAAAATGAGAAAATGAGGAGAAAAATGAAAAATCTTGAATCTAATCCGTTTTTCTTCAATCTAAGCTTAGATTCTAGTTGTTCTAAGTTCAATTAACTCAAATCTACGGTTTTCTAAGCTTAAACAAACCTAGATTTCATAAATGCACAAAATTGAAAATTTTGGAAAAAGTTTAGAAATTTTGAATCTAGCCTTGAATCGAAGCTTTAATCAGCGTTCTCGGTTGCTAAATCATGTCCCCGAGCCTCCTCCTTGCTATCCCGAAGCTTGGATTCGAATTGGTTTCAAAAATTTGAGAGAGAAATTTGAGAGAGAGAGGGGAAACCGAGGGGGAACCACGGGAGGGAAGAGAGAGAGAGTGAGGGAGCTGAGTGAAGAGAGAGAGAGAGAAGAAGGGAAATAAATAGAGAAAATCAGTGGGCGGTTTTACTGTGCGAAAACCATGTGCCGCCCACGGTTTTGTAAAACGGAGTATTTTTAACATTTTACAAATTGTTATGTTTTAAAACTCAAAACATCATTTTAAAACAATAAGAAATCATTTGAACGCATCAATTTAACAAAACAACCAAAAATTCAAAATCGAACCAAATAATCAAATTTATGTTAAAACATTAAATAAATTCATCATTTATATTTTAATAGAAATCCTTTTAAAAGCCAAATCATTTCAAACTAGGCTACCAAAGAAATGGGGTAGAAGTCTTACCTTGATACTCGTGTCGGTGCCCCCACACCGAAATTTTGGTCAGCTCTACGTTAGTTTCGCGGAACCACGAACGATCCTAGATACAAACTAAGTCGATCAATATCTAGTTCGAGACATTCTATGTTATCTTTAAAATCATTCTTTAAGGTTGGAATTTAAATCAGGGTTCAAAACAGTGAAAACGGGTGAAAATCACAAAATTTTCCACGCCTCGGTCGGCCTGCCGAACTGCACAGTTCGGCCTGCCAGAAGCAAAGTTCAGTTGGCCAAACATCCCAAGGTTCGGCCTGCCGGACTGAAGAACACCGGCCTGCCGATCCTTATTCTGGCCTGCCGAACAAGTGATCCGGCCTGCCGAACTGGGAAAACCCAAAAATCCAGCCACGGGTTTCTCGATCCCCAAAACACAAATCTTGATTCTAACCTGTTTTTCTCAATCCCAGGCATAGAAAATAATCATAGTTGGTAGAAAAACATATTGGAACACATTTGGACTCATTTAAACAAGATTTAAACTCAAAAATCTCAAAAACCAAAAATGAGAAAATAGGGAGAAAAATGAAAAATCTTGAATCCAATCCGTTTTTCTTCAATCTAAGCTTAGATTCTAGTTGTTCTAAGTTCATTTATCTCAAATCCAAGGTTTTCTAGGCTTAAACAAACCTAAATTTCAAAAATGCACAAAATTGAAAATTTTGTAAACAGTTTAAAAATTTCAAAACTAACCTTGAATCGAAGCTTCAATCCGCGTTCTCGGTTACCAAATCACGTTCCCGAGCTTCCTCCTTGCTAACCCAAAGCTTGGATTCGAATTTGGTTTCAAAAATTTTGAGAGAGATAGAGAGGGAAGAGAGGAGCCGAGAGAGATCAAGAGAGAGAGAGAGAGAGAGAGTGAAATCAAGAGAGTGAGGAGAGAGGTGAGGAGAGAGGAGGAAGAGAGAGAATAAATAGAGAAAATCGGTGGGCGGTTTTACTGTGCGACAACCATGTGCCGCCCACGATTTTTGTAAAATGGAATATTTTTAACATTTTACAAATTGTTGTGTTTTAAAACTCAAAACATCATTTAAAACAATATGAAATCATTTAAATTCATCAATTTAACAAAACAACCAAAAATTCAAAATCGAACCAAATAATCAAATTTATGTTAAAACATTAATTATGGCACACTAATTCATCATTTATATTACATTAACATTAAATAAATTTCATGGCGTTACAAAATCACCGTTCACTAAAAGAATATTAGAGATCCCTAAACCTCAAAAGTTCAACACTTCACAGATGAAGGAGTGCGATGAACAATAGATCCAGTGGCATTCTTACACCTGTTCCGGCAGGTAATAATCCTAGAAACTACTAATGAAGATTTTCTCTATAAGGTCTTTTTGTCCGGAATGGCTACGATATGGTTCAACGAATTAGTACTAGCATCAATTAATAGCTTCAACGACCTAATTCAAAAGTTTGTCTCACAATTCATCTGTAACCAAAAAAAAAAAAAAAGACCTGTAACGCCCTGGAATTTATTTAATGTTAATGTAATATAAATGATGAATTAGTGTGCCATAATTAATGTTTCAACATTAATTTAATTATTAGGTTGGATTTAGAATTTTTGGCTGTTTTGTTAATTTGATGAATTTAAATGATTTCATATTGATTTAAAATGATGTTTTGAGTTTTAAAACACAACAATTTGTAAAATGTTAAAAATATTCCATTTTACAAAAATCGTGGGCGGCACATGGTTGTCGCACAGTAAAACCGCCCACCGATTTTCTCTATTTATTCTCTCTCTTCCTCCTCTCTCCTCACCTCTCTCCTCACTCTCTTGATTTCACTCTCTCTCTCTCTCTCTCTCTCTTGATCTCTCTCGGCTCCTCTCTTCCCTCTCTATCTCTCTCAAAATTTTTGAAACCAAATTCGAATCCAAGCTTTGGGTTAGCAAGGAGGAAGCTCGGGAACGTGATTTAGTAACCGAGAACGCGGATTGAAGCTTCGATTCAAGGTTAGTTTTGAAATTTTTAAACTGTTTACAAAATTTTCAATTTTGTGCATTTTTGAAATTTAGGTTTGTTTAAGCTTAGAAAACCTTGGATTTGAGATAAATGAACTTAGAACAACTAGAATCTAAGCTTAGATTGAAGAAAAATGGATTGGATTCAAGATTTTTCATTTTTCTCCCTATTTTCTCATTTTTGGTTTTTGAGATTTTTGAGTTTAAATCTTGTTTAAATGAGTCCAAATGTGTTCCAATATGTTTTTCTACCAACTATGATTATTTTCTATGCCTGGGATTGAGAAAAACAAGTTAGAATCAAGATTTGTGTTTTGGGGATCGAGAAACTCGTGGCTGGATTTTTGGGTTTTCCCAGTTCGGTAGGCCGGATCACTTGTTCGGCAGGCCAGAATAAGGATCGACAGGCCGGTGTTCTTCAGTCCGGCAGGCCGAACCTTGGGATGTTCGGCCAACTGAACTTTGCTTCTGGCAGGCCGAACTGTGCAGTTCGGCAGGCCGACCGAGGCGTGGAAAATTTTGTGATTTTCACCCGTTTTCACTGTTTTGAACCCTGATTTAAATTCCAACCTTAAAGAATGATTTTAAAGATAACATAGAATGTCTCGAACTAGATATTGATCGACTTAGTTTGTATCTAGGATCGTTCGTGGTTCCGCGAAACTAACGTAGAGCTGACCGAAATTTCAGTGTGGGGGCACCGACACGAGTATCAAGGTAAGACTTCTACCCCATTTCTTTGGTAGCCTAGTTTGAAATGATTTGGCTTTGAAAAGGATTTCTATTAAAATATTTTCAACGGTTGTTTGAAAATGAATTTATCGGTTATATTTTAATATACCGTGAACTGAAATGGACTTCATAATGAATGTAAATGACAACACTCGGTAATTGGGTTTTGAATGATGATGATAATATACATATAGGCATGATACCATATCAGAGATCGGGTCATGTAGCGATCGACCTTAGGGGCAGGTCTCAAAACCCAGCTGGGCCACTACGGTGGTGATACTATTATGGTTTGCCTAGGAAAGGAAAATGATATTATTGGTTATACGGGTAACTGTTCTGGGTAAGAATGGTTTTACTCAAATTTATTTATTATTTATTTATTTATTCAAGGTTTTCTTTAATTGACTTCTGAATAATGACCTGTTTCTTTAAATTAAATTATTTTATAAAACATAGTCCTACTGAGCCTTTCGCTTACGTTTTATTTGTTTTAAATTTCCCTCTCTAGGTGGTTTTCCATTTAGGTTTGGAGAGGATTCTTCGGACCGAACTCAGGAGCAATAGAAGAATTAATTTATCTTTTGTATCATTTAATCAAGGCATGTAAGGCTTTAACTTTATTTGTATCGGGATTGTGATTGTATTTATGATATTATCAGTACTATGTGTGTGCACAAGTTGTGGGTTTGTGGAACCCATACTCGCAAGGTTTATTCTTTAAATATTAATTATTCATGCAATGGTTTTCTTTAAATTTTCACATTTTATATTCAATTCAACTCCTAAACTCTTGATTTTTAATTAAATTCTCTTTTAATTAATTTAAATAATCCACCACGTCACCTCCTGTACTTTAGGGCGTGACAGAATAGTATCAGAGCTCAAGGTTATGAACCTTGGGAATTGTGCACACATAGGTTTGACAACGAAATACCTCTGACAGTCCAAATTTTGTTTTCAGAAGTGAGAGAGAATGGCACCTAGACGTCGTTCGACAGCTGACACCGAGTTTGGAAACGATGAGAGCATGATGAGGTCTATGTTTGCGGCTTTTTGGCAGATGGTAGCCAGGGCTAGACCAGAAGATTCTAATGTTGGTAGTCGACATGCGTACTTTAAAGAATTTCGGCAGGTGTCTATTTCGACTTTTGATAGTAATGGGGATCCACAGTTAGTAGAGTATTGGTTGGATTCGATTCTGAAGCACTTGGATACCCTGGGTGTGCTTGAGGAGTATCGTGTGGAGTTTGCTGCGTATAAGCTCGAGGGTGGTGCTAACACTTGGTGGAAACAAGCTAAGCGTTTGGAGCATGGTGGTGATATCAGTTGGGACAAGTTCGAGGAGCTGTTCTATGATCGGTATTTTTGGCAGGGGTATAGAGATCAGAAGGCAGCTGAGTTCTATAGGTTGCAGCAGGGTGATCTGTCAGTTCGGGAGTATGAGGCAAAGTTTAATGAGTTGGCTAGGTTTGCTCCATCAGTTGTGGCATCAGAGCGTGAAAAGTGTATTAAGTTTCAGGAAGGGCTCAAGGCTTCTATTCGGCGGCAGTTGGTTGCTCTATGGCTTAGGAGTTTCGGGGAGCTTGTGTCATCGGTGATCTCTGTGGAGAATGATTATGTGCAGTATTGTGAGGACCAAGCCAAGGCTTCAGGAAGACCGCAGAGGAGTGGTAGGAAGAGCACCAGTAGTCGTCTAGCTCCAGGCAAGGGCAAGCAAGGTGGCGCGACCAGTGGTAGCAGCAGTTCGTCTGGCAGCGGGCGCAGCAATCCCTACAGTTTCCATTGTCATTTTTGTCAGTAGCTCGGACACATCAAGAGGAATTGCCCGATCAGGAGTGCTCGTCTTGGATCTCAGACCGGGGAGGATGCCAGTCGTCAGTCTCAGCCTCAGACCCTACCTCCGCCTCAGTAGTACCCGCAGTTGTAGTATCCCTAGTTCTCTCCTCAGCAGTTCTCATATCTGGCACGGGGGCAATAGCCGTAGCCTTTCCAGCGCAGCGTCCCTCAGTATCGAGCACCGAGTACAGGTAGTGTGCAGTCGTCTCTATCCCAGCAACATCGGCAAAGTAATCCAGGACCCAGCAATGTCGATAGAGGGAAAGGAAAGGTGCCAGTGCAGGTTCATGCGATGGGATCTGGAGGTTTAGATTCTCATGTGGGTAACGCGGTTGTCGATGGTATGATCTTGGTTTCTAGATCTTTAGCTCGTGTTTTATTTGATACCGGTGCCTCTCATTCTCTCATTTCAAGTTCTTGTGTACATGCCTTGGGATTAGAGAAAGAAGAGTTTAATGAACCCCTAGTCATAACTTCTCCTTTGGGGCGGGTGTGTGTAAATTGTATATGTAAATCTTGTAAAATAAAGATTGGGGATGAGATTTTGAAAAGTGATTTGATTATACTCCTATGATGTAATTCTAGGGATGGACTGGTTGACCAGATATAATGCAGTTGTGGACTGCCAACTTAGGAAAGTGACCCTAGTGTCTGATAGGGGGACGATGATCACTTACCAGGGTGGTGGTGATTGGTTAATGAGTGAGTGTCTCATGAAGTCGTGTCTAGGAGGGGGAAGGAATCTAGGTTGTTGTGCTTTTCTTGCCAACCTAGATTGCGAGCCCTATGCTTTGAGAGGCAGTGTAACGATTCTGGTGGTTGATGAGTTTGAGGATGTCTTCCCCGACGAGTTGCCAGGATTACCACTGCATCGGGAGATTGAGTTTGGTATTGAGTTGTTTCCAGGGACATCATCGATTTCTGTGGCACCTTATCGGATGGCACCGGCAGAAATAAAAGAATTGAGGAAGCAACTTCAGGAGCTTGCTAATAAAGGGTATATTTGGAATAGCATATCTCCATGGGGAGCACCGGTTTTGTTTGCTAAGAACCATGATGGGATTCTCAGGTTGTGTATGGATTATCGGCAGTTGAATCGTGTTACGGTGAAGAACAAGTATCCCTTGCCTAGGATTGATGAGTTGTTTGACCAGTTGGGAGGTTCGCGGTACTTCTCAAAGATTGATCTGCGGTCGGGTTATCATCAGCTCAGGATTAAGGAAGAGGATATTCCCAAGACAGCTTTTAGGACTCGGTATGGGCATTTCAAGTTTCTGGTTATGTCGTTTGGGTTGATGAATGCTCCGACAGCTTTCATGGATTTGATGAACAGGATATTTAGGCAGTATCTGGATCAGTTCGTGATCATGTTCATCGATGATATTCTTGTGTATTCTAAGACTTGAGAGGAGCATGAGCAGCATCTTCGGATCGTGCTTCAGACTCTGCAGGAGCACCAGTTGTATGCTAAGAGAGAAAAGTGTGAGTTTTGGTTGACTGAGGTCAAGTTTCTAGGTCATGTCATCTCGGAGCATGGTATTTCTGTGGATCCGTCCAAGATTGAAGCTATAGTGGATTGGGAACGACCAAGGAATGTAGCGGAGATTCGCAGCTTCTTAGGTCTCGCTGGTTATTACAGCATGGTATTTCTGTGGATCCGTCCAAGATTGAAGCTATAGTGGATTGGGAACGACCAAGGAATGTAGCGGAGATTCGCAGCTTCTTAGGTCTCGCTGGTTATTACAGGAAATTTGTAAGGGATTTTTCAAAAATTGCAGCTTCGTTGACGAGATTGATCAAGAAAGATGTCAGGTTTGAGTGGAATGAAGATTGTGAGCTTGCTTTTCAGGAATTGAAGAATCGGTTGACTTCAGCTCCAGTGTTAGTTATTCCTAGCAGTGACGAGCCGTATGAGGTTTATGCGGATGCTTCAGGGCGCAGACTTGGATGCGTGCTGATGCAGCATGGACGTGTGGTTGCATATGGATCGAGACAGCTACGACCTCATGAGCGGAATTATCCTACTCATGATTTGGAGCTCGCAGTGGTGATTCACGCCTGAAGATTTGGAGGTGTTACTTGTATGGAGCGTCGTTTCAGGTCTTCTCCGATCACAAAAGCTTGAGGTATTTGTTCACACAGAGGGATCTTAATTTGAGGCAATGTAGATGGATAGAGTATATGGAGGATTATGATTTTGCATTGCAGTATCATTCCAGGAAAGCTAATGTGGTCGCAGACGTGCTTAGCAGGAAGTCTTTAGGGATTCTTGCTTGTTTGGCTTTTGAGGACTAGAGCAGGGATGTGACAGTGAGCGAGTTTAGGCTACGGTATCATGAAGACTGTGATCAAGTTTCGGTATACCATGTGGAAGCGACTCCAGCTCTTGTCCGGATGGTGAAACAAAGTCAGTGGCAGGATCGGCATTTACAGGGGATTTGGTCGCGGATTCAGAACGGGGAGTAGTTTGAAGAATGAAGACTGTGATCAAGTTTAGGCTACAGTATCATGAAGACTGTGATCAAGTTTTGGTATACCATGTGGAAGCGACTCCAGCTCTTGTTCGGATGGTGAAACAAAGTCAGTGGCAAGATCGACATTTACAGGGGATTTGGTCACGGACTCAGAACGGGGAGCAGTTTAAAGAATGGAGCGTGCATGCAGATGGATCGTTGTACTTCCAGGAGCGTCTTGCAGTTCCAGCTATCACTGAGGTGACAAAAGCCATTTTGGACAAAGCTCATAGGTCTCAGTTTGCTATTCATCTAGGGAGCACAAAGATGTATTGCGATTTGAAGAGGCAGTATTGGTGGAGAGGCATGAAGAAAGATGTTCGAGAGTATGTGGCCAAGTGTACGACGTGTCTTCAGGTGAAAGACGAGCATCAGAAGCCTGCAGGTCAGCTTCAGCTGCTTCCTATACCAAGGTGGAAATGGGAGCATGTGACGATGGATTTTCTCACAAGTTTGCCGAGGACGGAGCAGCGACATGATGCAGTTTGGGTCGTGGTCGACAGGTTGACGAAATCGGCGCATTTCATTCCATTTAGGTCGAAGTGTTCTAGGAAGGTTCTCGGGGAGTTGTATATGCAGAATATTGTGAGGTTGCATGGAGTTCCTTTGTCCATCACCTCTGATCGAGACACCAGGTTTAATGCTAAGTACTGGAGGAGTTTTAGGGAGGCTTTAGGCACGGATTTGAACTTCAGTACGACGTTTCATCCTCAGACTGATGGGCAGTCTGAGCGGGTTATTCAGATCCTCGAGGATATGTTGCATGCCTGTGCGTTGGACTTTGGCGTGAATTGGAAGCAATGTTTGCATTTGGCGGAGTTCGCGTACAACAATAGTTATCAGGCGAGTATTGGCATGGCACCATTTGAGGCGTTGTATGGGCGACCGTGTAGGTCACCTGTGTGTTGGGCCGAGCCGAAAGATAGGGTTATTCTTGGGCCGGATGAGATCCGCGATAGCAACGAGAAAGTTACGGTGATTCGAGATCGATTGAGGGCAGCTTAGAGCCGACAGAAGAGTTACGTAGATAGGAGACGTAGGCCCTTAGAGTTCACGGTTGGAGATTTTGTTCTCTTGAGGGTGTCGCCCTGTAAGGGAACTATGCGGTTCGGAGTGAGTGGGAAGCTCGCGCCGAGGTATATTGGGCCGTTCGAGATCACTCAGTGTGTTGGTGTGGTCGCTTATCGGCTTGATCTTCCGCCCGAACTTTCTCACGTTCACGATGTGTTTCATGTGTCAATGCTTAGGAAGTATCCACCTGAGCAGGGTAAGATAGTTTCATTTCGCGATGTGCAGGTTCAGGAAGATACGACGTACGAAGAAGTGTCGATTCAGATTATCGACCGAAAAGTGATTAGTTTACATCGTCGTGAAATACTGTTGGTAAAAGTCGTGTGGCAGCATCACGGGGTTGATGAAGCCACTTGGGAACTAGAGCCGAGTATGCAGGAATTGTATCCGCATTTGTTTTGTTTCTGAAATGAGATGTAAATTTCGAGGGCAAAATTTCTTTTAGGGGTGGAGAGTTGTAACGCCCTGGAATTTATTTAATGTTAATGTAATATAAATGATGAATTAATGTGCCATAATTAATGTTTCAACATTAATTTAATTATTAGGTTGGATTTAGAATTTTTGGTTGTTTTGTTAATTTGATGAATTCAAATGATTTCATATTGTTTTAAAATGATGTTTTGAGTTTAAAAACACAACAATTTGTAAAATGTTAAAAATATTCCGTTTTACAAAAACCGTGGGCGGCACATAGTTTTCATACAGTAAAACCGCCCACCGATTTTCTCTATTTATTCTCTCTCTTCCTCCTCTCTCCTCACTCTCCCGATTTCACTCTCTCTCTCTCTCTCTCTTGAACTCTCTCGGCTCCTCTCTTCTCTCTCTATCTCTCTCAAAATTTTTGAAACCAAATTCGAATCCAAGCTTCGGGTTAGCAAGGAGGAAGCTCGGGAACGTGATTTGGTAACCGAGAACACGGATTGAAGCTTCGATTCGAGGTTAGTTTTGAAATTTTTAAACTTTTTACAAAATTTTCAATTTTGCGTATTTTTGAAATCTAGGTTTGTTTAAGCTTAGAAAACCTTGGATTTGAGATAAATGAACTTAGAACAACTAGAATCTAAGCTTAGATTGAAGAAAAACGGATTGGATTCAAGATTTTTCATTTTTCTCCCTATTTTCTCATTTTCTAATTTTTGAGATTTTTGAGTTTAAATCTTGTTTAAATGAGTTCAAATGTGTTCCAATATGTTTTTCTACCAACTATGATTATTTTTATGCCTGGGATTTGAGAAAAACAGGTTAGAATCAAGATTTGTGTTTTGGGGATCGAGAAACCCGTGGCTGGATTTCTGGGTTTTCCCAGTTCGGCAGGCCGGAATAAGGATCGGCAGGCCAGAATAAGGATTGGCAGGCCGGTGTTCTTCAGTCCGGCAGGCCAAACCTTGGGATGTTCGACCGACTGAACTTTGCTTCCGGCAGGCCGAACTGTGCAATTCGGCAGGCCGAAGCAGGGAGTTTGGCAGGCCGACCGAGGCATGGAAAATTTTGTGATTTTCACCCGTTTTCACTATTTTGAACCCTGATTTAAATTCCAACCTTAAAGAATGATTTTAAAGATACAAATGGCACACTAGGACATCATGAAATGGTTTAGTAACATAGAATGTCTCGAACTAGATATTGATTGACTTAGTTTGTATCTAGGATCGTTCGTGGTTCCACGGAGCTAACGTATAGCGGACCAAAATTTCGGTGTGGGGGCACCGACACGAGTATCGAGGTAGGACTTCTACCCCATTTCTTTGGTAGCCTAGTTTGAAATGATTTGGCTTTGAAAAGGATTTCTATTAAAATGTTTTCAACGGTTGTTTGAAAATGAATTTATCGATTATATTTTAATATACCGTGAACTGAAATGGACTTCATAATGAATGTCAATGACAACACTCGGTAATTGGATTTTGAATGATGATGATAATAAACATATAGGCATGATACCATATCAGAGATCGGGTCATGTAGCGATCGACCTTGGGGGTAGGTCCCGAAACCCAGCTGGGCCACTACGGTGGTGATACTATTATGGTTTGCCTAGGAAAGGAAAATGATATTATTGGTTATACGGGTAACTATTCTGGGTAAGAATGGTTTTACTCAAATTTATTTATTTATTTATTTATTCAAGGTTTCCTTTAATTGACTTCTGAATAATGACCTGTTTCTTTAAATTAAATTATTTTATATAAACATAGTCCTACTGAGCCTTTCTGTAACGCCCCGAAATTTATTTAACGTTAATGTAATGTAAATGATGAATTAGTGTGCCATAATTAACGTTTTAACATTAATTAGATTATTTGGTTGGATTTTGAATTTTTGGTTGTTTTGTTAAATTGATGTATTCAAATGATTTTTTATTGTTTTAAAATGACGTTTTGAGTTTTAAAACACAACAATTTGTAAAATGTTAAAAAAATACTCCGTTTTACAAAACCGTGGGCGGCACATGGTTTTCGCACAGTAAAACCGCCCACCGATTTTCTCTATTTATTTCCTTCCTCTCTCTCTCTCTCCTCACTCTCACGCATCTCTCTCTTTCTCTCTTCTTCTTGACTCTCCCTCGGCAGCCTCTCTCTCTCTCTATCTCTCTCAAAATTTTTGAACTCCATTTTGAATCCAAGCTTCGGGTTAGCGGGGAGGAAGCTTGGGGACGTGATTCGGCAACCGAGGACGCGGATTGAAGCTTTGATTCGAGGTTAGATTCAAAATTTCTAAACTTTTTACAAAATTTCCAATTTTGTGCATTTTTGAAATCTAGGGTTGTTTAAGCTTAGAAAACCGTAGATTTGAGTTAAATGAACTTAGAACAACTAGAATCTAAGCTTAGATTGAAGAAAAATGGATTGAATTCAAGATTTTTCATTTTTCTCCTCATTTTCTCATTTTCAGATTTTTGAGGATTTCGAGTTTAAATCTTGTTTAAATGAGTTCAAACATGTTCTAGTATGTTTTTCTATCAACTATGATTGTTTTTCATGCCTGGGATTTGAGAAAAACAGGTTAGAATCAAGATTTGAATTTTGGGGATCGAGAAACCCGTGGCTGGGATTTCTGGATTTTCCCAGTTCGGCAGGCCGGAGTGATGATCGGCAGGCCGAACCTGGGAAATTGTTCGGACCGACCGAACCTGGCTTCCGACAGGCCGAACTGTACAGTTCGGCAGGCCAAAGCAGGGCATCCGGCAGGCCAATTGAGGCATGGAAAAATTTGTGATTTTCACCCATTTTCACTGTTTTGAACCCTGATTTAAACCCCAACCTTATAGGATGATTTTAATGATACAAATGGCACACTAGGACATCATGAAATGATTTAGTAACATAGAATGTCTCAAACTAGATATTGATCGACTTAGTTTGTATCTAGGATCGTTCGTGGTTCCGTGGAGCTAACGTATAGCGGACCGGGATTACGGTGTGGGGCATCGGCACGAGTATTGAGGTAGGACTTCTATCCTATTTCCTTGGTAGCCTGGTTTTGAAATGATTTGGCTTTGAAAAGGATTTCTATCAAAATGTTTTCAACGGTTGTTTGGAAATGGTTTTATCGGTTATATTTTAATATACCGTGATTATGAAATGAATTTCATAATGAACGTAATTGACAACACTCGGTAATTGGGTTTTGAATGATAATGATAATAAACACAAAGGCATGATGCCATATCAGAGATCGGGTCGTGTAGCGATCGACCTTAGGGGCAGGTCCCGAAACCCAGCTGGGCCACTACGGTGGTGATATCATGGTTTGCCTAGGTAAAAGTAAATGGTGTTTTCGATTGTACGAGTAGACTGTTCTGTGTCAGAACGGCTCTACTCAAATTTTGTATTTATTTATTTTTTTTTATTTAAGTTTTCTTTTGAGTACTCATAACAATGAACTGTTTCTTTAAATTCACTTATTTATAAAACATAGTCCTGCTGAGCCTTTCGCTCACGTTTTATTGTTTTAAATTTCCCCCTCTAGGTGGTTTTCCATTTAGGTTTGGAGAGGATTCTTCGGACCGAACTCAGGAGCAATAGGAGGATTATTTTATATATTTTGTATTATTTAATCAAGGCACGTAAGATTTTTAACTTTATTTGTACTTGGACTGTAATTGTATTTATGATATTGTCAGAGCCATGTGCGTGCACAAGTTGTGGGTTGTGGAACCCATACTCGCGGTTTTTATTTAATTCTTATTATTTGTTTAATATTTATAAATTCTTTTATAAAAATGTGGTGGAAATCTTCTTATTTCTCACGTAATTTGATCCTTAAACCATTGGTTTTTAATTAAATTCTCTTTTAATTAACTTAAACATTCCGCCACGTCACCTCCCGTACTCCGGGGCGTGACACTTTCGCTCACGTTTTATTTGTTTTAAATTTCCCCCTCTAGGTGGTTTTCCATTTAGGTTTGGAGAGGATTCTTCGGACCTGAACTCAGGAGCAATAGAAGAATTAATTTATCTTTTGTATCATTTAATCAAGGCATGTAAGACTTTAACTTTATTTGTATCGGGACCAAATTTATTTATTCAAGGTTTCCTTTAATTGACTTCTGAATAATGACCTATTTCTTTAAATTAAATTATTTTATAAAACATAGTCCTACTGAGCCTTTCGCTCACGTTTTATTTGTTTTAAATTTCCCCCTCTAGGTGGTTTTCCATTTAGGTTTGGAGAGGATTCTTCGGACCGAACTCAGGAGCAATAGAAGAATTAATTTATCTTTTGTATCATTTAATCAAGGCATGTAAGACTTTAACTTTATTTGTATCGGGACTGTGATTGTATTTATGATATTGTCAGTACTATGTGTGTGCACAAGTTGTGGGTTTGTGGAACCCATACTCGCTAGGTTTATTCTTTAAATATTAATTATTCATGCAATGGTTTTCTTTAAATTTTCACATTTTATATTCAATTCAACTCCTAAACTCTTGATTTTTAATTAAATTCTCTTTTAATTAATTTAAATAATCCACCACGTCGCCTCCCGTACTTCGGGGCGTGACAAGACCATTGTGGATGTGATGAAAAAAAATAGGAGAGAGAAAATTTGAAGGTGTTCATGAAATGTTTCACAACTTATGTAACGATCCCACCTACGCGGTCGTAACTTAACTACATAATCGTATTCTTAATCTTCACTTAGCATAAAATACTAAATTTGTGGAATTTTTTTTTACATTATAATATTTTCTCAAATCAGACTTTTAAAAACATTTCTTAATTAAAACAACTCTTTTTAATACATCTTTAAAGCTAATTATTATTATAGTTGATTAGTTTAAACCTTTTATTTATATATGTTGCAACATAGAAATCTTAAAGTAGTTTAGACAAAGGCTATGTAGTTACCACCTTAGTTTCAAATTAGACATGCGCAAAACTACCTATACAGATATACATGCTCATTTTAAAACTATTGCAAAAGATACATTAATAAGTGGTATCCATATCTTTCTCCATCATCCATTTGCCGCTCGCCGCTGTCCATTACAAGTTGCTAACATGTTACTTACCTACAATATGAACATTTTTGAGCGAGCTTTTGCTCAGCAAGTAGGAATATAAAACTCGTAAACTAAAGGTAAAACATTAATCAAAAACATGTATGAGCAGATTATGCTTCATTATGAATAAGTCTTATGTGTCTAATCTATTATACTTAATGGGCCCCTATTGTACGTACGAGTTGTACGCAACCTTCGAAAAGTTAGGGTTTGCGAAGTTCCCAACAATCCTAAGCCATGAACTGAATTGAATCTGCATACCTCTCTATGTAGAGAGGCCATGAATTCTCCGTATAAATCAAGAGTTTGGTACGACACTTTTTACTTATCTCATGTTATTTATTACATTTGTCTAACTATAGGTATGCAATTTGTCATGCAACTACATACAATCAATTAACATAATTTAGAACTATTCGTAATACAAAGTGAACATGCAATATAACTCCCTATAGCATACATCACATACAATACACAACATATCATAACATAGATAATGCATTTTTATAAATTATGTAAAAACTCATTAATTTGAAAACCGTAGTTTTACGCTGTAAACAAGATTCCTATTTACCTGGTTTGCAGAGATAGGATCTACTAACTCGCCACGTACTTATCCTTTATTCCTTGAGTATGAGGAAAAACACCCAACAATAGTGTGAGCATTACTTGTTTTATGCTAATTAGTTTAGCATTTTGTAGAAGAAAATTAAATCTTTTCTTTAAAAAGTTCCCTTTATTAATTAACTAGCTCTTTAGCTAATTAAAAGGATTAATTAAATTTAAATATTTATAAATTATAATTCTTGTCTAATTTTTTTATCTTAATTGCCTTTAATTAAATTGTACTAACATTGATAATCAATTAATTTAATTTAGCAATAAATTAGTTATGTTTTTCTTATAACTTCAATTACTAATCTCTCATATTACCCATATTAGGCTCATTGCCATACTGGAGGTTCATTTGAATATGAATAGTATTATTGGGCCCATAAGCCCATATTTAGTTACAATTCAATTCATTAGGCCCCAACATGGCCCTTTGGAACTAAAGGTGCTCTACGATCGTTGAGCATTGAGTATTGAGAATTTAAATCCGATAACTGGCTCTTAAACGCGTGCAGACGTTATATCTATAATTGCTTCATGACATAGTAATCTACAACTTATATTTTCTATAATTTTTTGTTTTCTTGAAATCCGTTGAAGCTTCATTTGTAAAAGTTTTTTATTGAAAACTGTATTTTAGATTGAAGTTCAAATTTTGATAAGAGTGTAAATTGAAGACTCATATAGCTTTACGAGTGCTACAGTTATTTTGTCGCTCTTTAATAGTGATCTTGTCATTAAAGATGTGTATTTGTTTTGAAACTAGTTTTGAAAAGGCATCTTTTTGTTGGTTTTAAAAGGCATCATAAACCAAAGACATTTTTAATAAAAGTTTCCTTTATAGAAGTTCCTTACTCTATAAAAGATCGAAAACTCCATGTTTTCCAAAAATTTGTTTTCTGTCTTTAATATCATCGTTTGTAGTGATTTTGTAAACTTTATTAATTGACCATTTTATAAATTTGTTTAAAAGTCCTTTTTAGAGGGAGAATTTTTATAAGTTTTCTTCACAAAGTTCTTCATCTCATTGAGGCCTAAAATGTTTGTGTTTTACAAAAATCATGATTAAGATTTTTTGAGGGTCATGATACCCAAAAACATAAACTCCACTATTAGTGTTCAATCAAAGTTGCAACACCTTGTGTAAATAGTTTCAGAATCAACCTCAAACTACACTACAATTGCTAAAACGACTTTGTCATGCACAAAACTAAACATTTTAACTTTTGGAATTCAAAACTGAGCAGAAATAAGATACGTACTACAAGTTTTGCAACTGATGTTGCAATATTTTGGGCAATATATCTAAAGAAAAAGTTCTAGAAATCATTATTGATTGTATTACAGTTTACACAGTAACCTTAGGGATGCAATAAACTAATAGATTTGACTTTTTAAATAAAAAAACTATGTGGTTTTAAGATTTGTTTGATAGGTGTTGTACAATTATATTGTAACACCTCCTACGACACCTAACAGAAACAATCACTTAATGACCACAGATTGTTCCACAATTGTTGTGGCAGCCTTAGGAGGCAATAAAATCAGCCTTTCAACTTCTAAAATTGAAAACTAATTAGTTTTGAAATACGTACTTTAGGCGTCGTATAAATGTGTTGTAACTCCTCCTGCAACACTAACTAAGACAACTTCTTGAAAAACGCTAGAAACATCCTTTTTGAGTTGAGATTTCAATTTTTAACATCTTACATAAAATCATTCATATTACTATGAGTTAAAAAGTTCCAGTTTTGAGAATGCTTCAAAACCGACCATTAAAGTAACTATTTTTAAGCTTAAAGAGAGTAGAAAATATTGTTAGACTAGGTGCTCTAAGTATTAAATGATGTAATAGTTTTTTGAGACATTTAATCAATAAAATATTTATCATTTTTTTCACATATGAATGATCCTCTTTATGTTCATTTATGTTAAATATATGATAAATAAACAAAAGTTTGAAAGTGTCAATCTAAACCTATAAAATTATGCATATGATTGACAGGTCATACAGAAGATATGAATCTTAAAGGTCATAGTCTAAATGATAAGGCCTGTAGTCGAGGGAATAAAGTTGGGTGTTTTATTCATGTTAAGATTGTTATGTCGTCTACATCTCTAAAGGGAGATGACTTATCTTGGTCATCGAAATTGGACTCCACTAGTAGAAACATTAGCATATTGTCATAGGCGACGATATATTAGATTGGGACTAAAGAGGAATTGATTTGATTAATAACTCCATAAATCAATTCACTTTAGACAATTATATGTGTCATATCTTAATCTTGAACTGAATTAATGGGCCCATATTCTTGACTTATGTCTTTAGATGTACCAAAGGGTGACATCTTGAATTAGATCATTGTACGCATACAGGTATGATGGAGACATGACTCTTTATTGACGTAGACTTATTATTCATAGATATGAAATCCCTAGCTCCTTTGTAGAGTTAATGATATTCTCTTGTAGATATTATCTTGTAATTGGAAACTGGAGCACTCAACTATTTGGATATATAGGTGTAACTAAATGGCATACTATTTATGAATATTAATTATTCCAATGGTGAGATAATGGAACATAAGATAAAAATAATCTAGAAGGTGAAGTAGAATTTTATTCTTAAGTTGATGATGACTATCCTATGGGGATATTACACATTATGATATGTCTTGGACAATAAACTTATTAGAGTGTTGTAAGTTTATATAATTCAAGAGTGCATGTCAAAGCTTTTAGTTGCTTTAGAGTTGATAATTATAAAATATATATGTATCGAGGTTATGTTATTTTATAATTATAGGAGCTTGATCTATATATGTCTATCAAGTCTCTTTTGCTAGCTTATAATATTCCTGTAACGATACCAAATGTTTTTTCCTATAGATTGGTAACTTATGTTATTTATTAGATTGAGTAAAATTCGATAAATTGAATTTAATAATTTATGTTGGTTTATTGGTTTAATTAATTTTATGAATTAATTCAAGATAAACATGTCGAATTATTTATAATAGATTTTATTTGTATGGGATTATCTGTATATGACTGTTTTAATCAGAGAACTTTTTTATTAGGTTATTTGAATTAAAATTGAGACTTTATAAAGGATACCGAGTGATAAAATAGGATTTATCCGTTAGGTTCGTTTCAATTCATAGGATAAATCTCAGGAGCTAAAATGAGAAAACAAAATCTTAAAGAAAATGAGAGTAATGAATTTTTGAGAGAGAAAATCTTGAAGAAAACAAAATTCTAAACTAATGGCATGTGATGTTTAGAGAAGAAAAGAGAGCATAAAAGTATGGAGGAATAAGAGAAAAGATAGAGGTAAGAAGTGGGATAGGGATAATAAGTGTGCTTGAAGCCACATATTTATAGGCATAAGTAAACCTAGTCATAATCTAATTAGGTTTCCTCCTGTTTTAGATTAGTGTAATCATAATCTAATTAGGCTTCCTTTTTTTTTTTCCTTCTTTTTCTCTTCCCATGACAATTGCCGTTTTCTTTTTTCTCTTTTTCTTTTCATTTCCTAACAGTTAATGTAATATATAATATAATATAATTATAACATAACATTATATAGTTATATATATATATTATATAATCGTTAAGTTAATATATATTATATATATAATAATTATAAAATAATATAGATTATATTATATATAATAATCGTTAAATTAATAATATTATATATATGTGTATATTGAACCATCGTGAATAAATGTATATAATTTTAACATAAACAAAAATTAATATGTCCAAATAAGGTAAAATGATTAATAAGATTATCATTATTTAAATTTTTTAATAAACATCTCGAGTACATCAATCCCTCGTGACCATCATCTGTAACATTACTAAATAAAAAGTTAATTTACTTAACATAAATAATAAAAACACTTAAAATATCACATTCTAACGTTAAATTAACGTAAGTATCCATAAAAGAAAGCGGCGGGCGTTACAGAAAAGGAGGAAAATTTTTCCACGACTGAAATAAGTCACTTCCATCTTTTTTTGTGAATAGTGTATGGTGTAGTCTTTTGGAAAACAAGATCCACTTTTGTTTGTTGACTTCTATGAATAAAATAAGTCACTTCTATTTTTTTGTCCGCAAGATGGTATAAAGTTATTTTCTGTTATTTTTATGAGGTTTTTCTTTTGTGGAACAATTTTGAGAATAATAAACGAGATTTTATGATAACTAGAGAAAAAAATTTGATCTATATGAGATTGAAATTGAAAACGAACATTTTGTGAAGAAGGGTACTACTAGAAGATACAAGGAAGAATCGATAAAATGTTTTGATTAATTTTTGTAATCTTTTTTTCTTTTCTCTAGTATAGAACATAATATTACGGTTATTTGTTGTATTGCTAGTGGCTTTGCTTGTTGCGTTGCTTGTTTGCATTATAAAGACTCTTCAAAGTCTGATAAAGAAAAAGAATATATGAAGAAGATGCCTTATGCTTCTGCAGTAGGTAGTCTTATGTATGCCATGATTTGCACAGGACCTGACATATGTTATGCAGTTTGGATAGTTAGTCGATTTCAATCGGATCTATGACCAAAAAATTGGGTTGTGGTCTGGCTTATTTTCAAGTACCTAAGAATGACTAGAGGTTATATGCCAATGTATTTTTGTGAGGATCTAACACCTCTTTGATACATTGATTTGGATTTTCAATCCTGTTAGATACGAGAAGATTGACTTCAGAATATGTGTTTATTCTGGGAGGAAGTGCCATTGTTTGAAAAAGTGTCAAGCAAGATTACACTTCGGATTCAATGATAGAGGCCGAGTATGTGGCAGCTAGTGAAGCTTTTAAAGAAGCTGCATGGCTCTGCAAGTTCCTTGAAGATTTGAGGTGATTCCTAAAATGGGTAAGTTGATAACGCTATACTGTAATAACACAATAGCAATAGCTAATGCTAGGGAACCAATATTTCACAAGAAAAACAAACATGTACATCGAAAGTGTCATTTTATAAAGGACTTCGTAGAGAATGGACATGTTTCACTATGCAAGACTGCATCTAAGGACAATATAGCTAATCATTTCACGAAGACACTATCAATGAGGGCTTTGGAGAAGCACGTAGAGGCTATGGAGATGCGTAACATGTCACATTTACTCGCTTAGGGCAAGTGGGAGATTGTTAGACTATGTACCCTAATGATTAAATGATGTAATAGCCTTTGAGACATTAATCAATAAAGAATTTATTATTTATTTTCATATATCAAGTGTTGTCTCCTTTAAGTTCATTTATGTTGAATATATGATAAGCAAACAAAAGTCTGAGACTGTCAATCTAAACCTTTAAGATCATGCATATGATAGGCATATTATGTGGAGACATGAATCTTAAAGGTGATAGTCTAAATGATAAGATCCGTAATTGAGGGAATAAAGTTAGGTGTTTTATTCATGTTAAGATTGTTATGCTGTTACATTCCTAACGGGAGATGACTTGTCTTAGTCATCAGAGTTGGACTCCGCAAGTAGAAACATTGTCATAGGTGACGATATATTGAATCGAAGCTAAAGATGAATTGATTTGATTAATAAATCCAATTGTTTAAATCAATTCACTTTAGACAATCATATATATTGCATCTTAATCCTAAAATGAATTAACGGGCCCGTATTCTTAACTTGTGTCTTTTGATGTACTAGAGGGCAACATCTTGAATTACGTAAAGGTACACATACTAGTATATTAGAGACATGACTTTTGATTGATGTAGACTCATTATCCATAGATATAGAATCCAAGCTCCATTGTAAAGAATGATTTTCTGTTACAGGCATTATCCTATAATTAGAAAGTGGAGCGCTCAACCGTTCAGATACATAGGTGTAACCAAATGGTATAGTAAGTATTCCAATGGTGAGATAATGGAATATAAGATAAAAGCAATCGAGAAAGTAAAACGAGATTTTATCCTTAAGTCAGTTATGAATATCCTATGGGGATGTTTCATATTATGATATGTCGTGCACAATAAACTTATTAGAGTTTTGTAATTTTATATAGTTCAAGAGTGTAGCTCAAAGCTTTTAGTGAAATAACTTTAGAGTTCATAATTATAAAATAAACATATGGCCGGCCACGTCAGCAGTCTGTGTACTTTTATGTGTTTTACTTAGAAAGTTAATCTAAACTTGAATTTTGAGGCCAAATCTGATAAGGGCTAACCCCAATCCAACCACTATATAAAAGGAATTATTTTTTATTATTTTGTAGATCACTTGAGAAGTTTAGATAAATTATTCTAGTGAGAAAAACTTTGAAACTCCCATAACACTATTGACCAACAACTCGAACCTTAGCTTTTTGCTTTATCAAGTGGTTGGAAAGAGAGGTCACCGGAGGAAAAACTAAACATGCGACCATTGGCATTCCGATCGTGAAAAGAGAATAGAAAGGAAGAAAAGTTGGTTGAGTCTCTTCCAGCAGATTTCTCTAGTTGCAGTTCCTAAAGTTTTCAGGTCTACTAAAGAAGTATGTAAGATCTTTTATTAATTTACATATATAGCATATCTAAAGGCTTTGATCTAAAATTTTAAAATTTCCACTGCATTTATGTTTTCCAATGAATATTTCTAAATGTAAAACCTCGATAAACTTTTTTAACCTAGCATGCATAAATTGAGACGACTAGGGTGTTCGGAAGAGTTGTTTAAACCAATAGTTTGAACTGTAAATAGTATAAAAGCTCTTATATGCTAGAGTAAAAAGCTACAACATAAAACTCTACATGCTACAATTCTCAAACCCAAACTGATGGTTTAAACTACTCATCTAAACACCCTATACATCTATACAAACTTACAAAGCTGTAGCATAAACATAAAAAAAATTTATTACATGCCAATATTACTAAGATAAAATCATAAACTATTTCTAATCCGAAAAAGAGGAAAAATTAGAGATTTATACCCTTGAAAAACGATCTATCCTTGTATGTTTCTGCCAAAATCTCTTCCTTTGTATAATCCTTTTGACTAGTGATTTTCTAGTGGGTGGGAGATTTAAAAAAACAAGAGAGAAGGGAAGAATGAGGCTCATAGGTCCCTGAGGCAAGTATGGAGGAGGAATTTTCTTTCTTGAGAAATAGAGAAGAAAAGGGCAAAATGAGCCCTTGAAGATGTAAGCTATGTTTGTAGACCTTAGGCTAATTGAACTCAACTTTTCATCTTGATTTTCTTAGATCCTAAACAAGTTTGAAAAAGCTAAAATATGGCTTAACTATTGCTAAAGGTCTACTTTTTAAGATCTACTTTTTAAGGGAATTTTGTTGACTTCTATGATTAAAATAAGTCACTTCCATCTTTTTCGACTGCGAGGTGGCAGAAAGCCATTTATGAAACAATTTAAAAGAAACAAACGAGATTTTATGATAACTAGAGAATAAAATTCAATCCATATGAGATTGAAATAGAAGACAGACATTATGTAAAGAAGGATGCTACTAAAAGGTACAAGATGAATGGATAAAATGTTTAGATTAATTTTTGCAATCTTTTTCTTTTTCTTTTCTCTAGCGTGGAACCATATTATTATGGTTATTTATTATATTGCTAGTAGCTTTTCTTGTTGCATTGCTTGTTTGCATTTTAGTATGTTTTGCCATGTATGTTGATAACATGTCACGTAGAATAGAAAGTGTCGTTCATTAAAATTTGTTCATCCATGTTAACATAAAACCTTAATTTCTAAAATATTGAATAGGAGAAGGCTTTCAAAGAGAAGACCTAAGGCTACATCATTGGTCCATAGGTAACACATGCTGGTTTTGACCTCCAGGGAAGGACGCATCATGTACCAAGTTAGATCTCTAAGAGGATAATTTGCTTTAGCATGTTTTATCGTTGTTCACTAAAAATGTTAATCGCATAACTCCGATTTTTAACTAATAGGAAATGAGGGACTTTCTATGTGTTAGAGTATTACTTGGTACATTACTAACACTATACTACACTTCAAAATTCTTATAAGTTAAATTAACAAGTTATTTATAGATTGAAATTTCTACCATCTTAAATTGTGGAGGAATTTTTAACCGACTTATTTGATAATAAAAAAATTTAATAAATTGAACTTTAATATTCTTGATAGAATTTTGGAATATTTATATTAATTCCATAATTCCTTCAGTTACAAATTACACGTGATATTTTCCAAGAAAAATCTCAACATTACACGAATTTACTCTAATCATAGAATTGTGGAATTATACAAATCTTTATGTAAAATATATTGTTTGGGTCCTTAAGAAAACTCTCAACTCATATACACGAATGCTATCGGTAACTGATAAAATGCTTAATTATCATCCTAAAATATGTGCTCGTAAGCTGTAAACTTATGCTTCTTAAGAGCCTAATGGTGTAGTTATGGAAAATTTTTAATTAATTATACTCATTAATTACTTAGATTTTCTCTAGATATTACAACTGAACTGAACAAGATCAAAAGGGTAGATTCTACCTTGGCAGCCTAATGTTCGATGAAGAACTTCTACTAGACCATGAATTGAAAAGAAAACTAATTGGGATAATAGAATGAGCAAAAGCTTAGAATAAGTCAAGTAAAAGGAGGAAAAAAAAGAATGATAAAGAGATAACAACAGAACCAACCAAAAATGAAATGGAGTCCATGACATCACCAGAACAAATCTACTATTAAACATGATACTTAGGAATCTTTGGGCCTCCGAAGCCATTTTTCTCAAACCTAGAAAAGAGAGATTGATTGAAGTATTGTAAGCTGCATAGAGATCATGGCCATGACATGGTAGAATGCAGAAGTCTGAGAGGACAAATCCAAGTAATGATAAGACAAGAGAAGTTATTGTAGCATGTAAAAAGGAGAGGAAGAGATGCACAACTTAAAAAAAAAAAAAGAGGCCAACAAACTGGTGCAGCCAAAATGGTCACAATAATTCATGAAGATTAGAGAGGGAAGAAAACTATGGGTTTGGACAAAAAAAAATGAATGTCTAAAAGAAATGTGCCACATCTTCATACTGGTCAGAAACCAAGGAAGTTGACCACTGATATAAGCTTTGGACTTTTAGATTTTCATAGGATAAAAACACTCCATGATGATCCATTGGTAGTAATGTTAAGAATCCATGGAACTGAAGTTCAAAGAATATTGATTAATAGAAGAGTAGTGTAGATGTTCTATTTTAGGATGCATTTAAAAGAATATAGCTAAACAAGAAAATGTTAAGGCCTAACACATAGCCTCTAATAGGCTTTGAGGGAACTCGGATTACTCCCAAATGCTCAATTATTTTAAAAAATGGGAGCTATAGATCGAGTTTTAGACGTCAATTTTGTAGTGTTCGATGCTCCTTCCAGCTATAATGCTATCATGGGAAGAGGATGGATCCATAGAATAGAAGGAGTAACATTGATCTTGCACGAAGTTATTAAGATGTTTATGTCTGGATGGCATATCCACAATAGACATAGAGGAGACTTGCCAACGCATAAATTTGTTATAAAAAGGCAACTGGAGAAGAAGAGGTAGACTCAAGAAAAAGAGAAGAAAGGAAAGTATTTCTAGATTTAGCAACTAAAGGTGGGCCCATCAGTGGAGGTTAAGAAAGAAAAAAAGCCAAATCCCACGACAATTGAGCCTCAAGATCAAGTAATACTTGATTAGAGTAAACTGAAAAAGAACAGTTTCGGTGGGTAACCTACTATAGAAGGGAGACATGGAGAAGTTAATCCAATTCTTATGAGAAAACAAAGATGATTTTGCTTGGAGTCAAGATGATATCGTAAGAATAGATCTGATCAAAGCCATGCATTGTTTAGGGGTAAAAACCAGTATGAAGCCAGTAAAGCAGAAGATAAGGCTTCTTACTATAGAGCGAAACGAGATCATAGCTATCGAGGTACAAAACCTCGTGGAAAATGGAAGGTTTGCATTTGAATAAAACTTGTCCAAAAGACAGTTATGTTGGAATTAAATATGAAAAGCAGCAGAAGGAATAAGTCATTGACAAACAAAAATTTTCTGAAAATTTTGTTCATCGGGAATAGCTATATAATTTTAATTAAAAATAGAAAGCTTGGATAATTTTTTACAAACCTCTTGAAGATCTATCAAGGTATCTTAGCTTTCCTCTTTGACACCACGATCTTCCAAACCAGGCCTCCACAGCCAATGGAAGGACGAGTTACCGTCAAACTGTAAAAATAAATTAATCTCATACTTTTTTAGATTTGCTATGTGCTCAACACGTGAGATAGTAGATCTTTTTTTTAAGAAAAAGAACTCTCATTTTTCTATCTAAGTATTGTGTAAAAGTTACGTATAAAAAATAATATATCGAGATAAATGTTATCTTTATCTTTCTATATCTGAGTAATTAGTTAAGTTTTTAATTAATTTTAATTTATTTAAAATTGAAATAACCACCTACTTAACTCTTTAGTAGCTGAATCAAATACCCACTCAATCAGATATGTAGGGTACTTAAAAGCACCTCTACATTTCTTTTCTCTTTTTTTCTTTTTACAAAAATCAAATAACATAAAACGTGATTTATACGGTTTATATATACGTATATATATACGTTTAAAAAAAGGATAATTAGGTAAAAGGTGATTCTAAATATATTATATATATTTATATATTTGTTTAAAAAAGGGAATCACGTAAACATGATTTTGTTATATAATATATAAAATATAATTAAAACTTATATATATTTAAATTTAAAAATAAATCATATTATTTAAGAATAGATTTTAAATCAATTAATAATTTAATTTTGTGTCCATGTTGGAAAAGACAAAATGTGATTCCACTACACATGTGTCATGCACAAAATCAAAATTATATTTAAATACTCTTATTATTCAAATATTATCAATTAATTAATTTAAAACATATTTAATTAATCTCATAAATTAAATAGAATCAACTAGCTAATTAACTAATGTTCAGTTAAATGTGACAACATTTATCCAATTATATTATGTGTCACATAGAATATTTTTGTGTCACATTAATTTCTCAAGTGTGAAATAATTAATTAAGAATTCAATAATTCTAAATTGAGTATGTGTCATTCATTCTTATGCATTAAATCCAATACAGTGTTGTAGATGTGGCATTAAGGACCTATGGACCTATAACTCAAGCTCCAATAAATTTGACAATTAATTAAGCTCTTTAATCAATGTACCAAATTTATTAGTTTTAGTATTACTCTAACTGAACTTTTGAGATAATAGTGAAAATTACTCAAAGAAAATTAGCGAATAGTCCATTGATATAATCATTACATATAAGTCAGTCTCCTATAAATAGTTTAAAATAAGAGTTAGGCTTAATTTCCGTTTACCTCTCTTATTACATCTTTATTCTTGAGTTCCAATAACTCTCTAATCAATAGTTGATTCATAATCTTATTATGAACGAGCACTCTATTATTCAAACCTCAAATCATCACTCAAAAGAGTTATTTTTCTAATTTTCATAAGGAAGGAATGGATTCTGTGTCAGTATAATATTATTCCCAGCCATTATTCCATCATGTTTCCAAATTGCTACTGTTATGATCTATATTTAGACAAATCTTACCATGCAAGTCAAAAACATAATGTCATAAATAGGAGTCTAATAAGTACTCAAGACTAAGATTGTCATATATATGATCATCATAGTGATAAATTTGAATACTCTATTTTTAACAGATCATTATTAGAGATTCATAATTTATCTGGTCTAGTCCTATATAATCTCATTATATAAAGTACCTTCAATCTAATATCTCTACATTAATAGCCTAGATATGACTATTTTATTCTAAATAAGATTGGACCGTATATGTAACATTTAATTAAAGATTTCAAACTTTAATTAATTAATACGGACTATTTAGATTGTTATCTATAAATTTTCTCCCTAAGCATATAACACTTATATGCTAAATTTATAGTCACGTAAATAATCATGGAATTTTCTTGATGTTTACAAAAGTATTCATGATATATATAAGCAACTAAAATAATTACAAATGTCATTTTATTTATTTATTAACAATATATATAATGACATTGCCTATAGGGCACCAATCCCAACAAATTATCCATTGCCAAAGGTAGGTCAAATGGTAGATGCGACCACGGGATTTGAAAAAGTGACATTTTTAGATGCTTGTTTTGGCTACAACCGAATAAAGATGAGTGAAGAAGACCAAGATAAAATCGCATTTCTCACAGCACAAGGGCTCTTTTGTTGCATGGTAATGCCGTTTGGATTAAAATATATAGGAGCTACCTATTAACGACTAATGAACAAAATGTTCAAAGATCAAATTGGAAAAATGACATATGTTTATATTGATGACAAGGTGATGAAGAGTAAGAAAAAAGAAGACCATATCGCAGATCTAGCTAAAACTTTTGGAATTTTGAAAAAATTGTAACACCCTAGATAAATTAATTGAAATTAATTAATTTAATCTAATTGCTAGTGTTAATTAATTGAAAATTTAAAATGTAATTCGTATTGTAGTAGCCTTCCCCAATCCTCACAATAATTTTTATTATTAATGAAAATTTCAATAATAATAAATAGATAAATGATAAGTTGAAATGCATACTAAATTTAATCTAGATTCAATGTTTTTAACAAAATAAACCAAACGTCAAGAAAATATAGATGTTAAAAACAAATTAATATGAAGAATAGTAATAAGAATATTTTTCACAATTTGATAAAATATATATATATATATATTTTTTCATATATGTATATAGGGGTGGAGGTAGGGCATGGAGTACTTTTCCCATTCCTGCTCCACCCCCAACTCGAGGACAAGTTTTTCCCCTATCCCTGCCCTAATCCTCGAATATTACTCTTATCCCCACTCTTTTCGAGATGGGTACTCATGGGAAATACTGCATTCCTTAACTAAAAGACAATGTTTAGAGAGACAAAAAGTTCTAAATTTATTGAGTCTAACTTAATGGTTTAGGAAATTATATTGACACTTCGAATTCCCTAAATATTATCCTGTTAGACATGTATGCCCTAAGGAGTAAAAATATAATACGTTTTTGGAGACATTTTTATCAAATAAAGAATTTATTCATTTATATATACCAAATGTTGTCCTCTTTACGTTCATATTTGTTGAATGTATGCTAAGCAAACAGCAGTTTGAGACTGTCGGTCTAAACCTTTAAGAATTAGGCATATGATGGACTGATTATGCGAAAGACACGATTCTTAAGGTGACGGTCTAAAACATATGATCTACAATCGAGGGAATAAAGTTGGGCGCTTTATTCATGCAATGATTGTTATGTTGTCTATATCCCTTTTGGGAGATGGCTTGTCTCGACCATCGGAGTTGGACTCCGTGAATAGAAACATTGGAACGTTGTCATAGGTGACGATGTGTTGGATCGGAACATAAAGTGAATTGATTTGGATTAATAATTCTGTCTCGGCAAATCGATTCACTTTAGACAATCATTTGTATTGTATCTTAATCCTGAGATGAATAGTGGGCCCGTTGTCTCGACTTGTGTCTTTTGATGTACCAAAGGGTGACACCCACATCTTAATAGTGGTATGCATGTCGGTACGTTGGAGGCGTGATTCTTGATAGCATAGACTTGTTATTCATAGATATGAAATCCATAGCTCCTCTTTAGGAGTAATGATATCCTCTTATATGCGTTATCCTGTAATTGAAAAACTGGAGCGCTCAACCATTTGGATACATAGGTGTAACTGAATGGTATACTATCTTTGATAGTAAGTTTTCTAATAGTGAGATAATCGAATGTAAGATAAAAATAATCGGGAAGGTAAGACAGAACTTGTCCTTAAGCCGATTATGGATTATCATATGGGGATACGATACACTTTGATATTGTTAGACATGTATGCTCTAAGGAGTAAAAATGTAATACGTTTTTGGAGACATTTTTATCAATAAAGAATTTATTCATTTATATATACCAAATATTGTCCTCTTTACGTTCATATTTGTTGAATGTATGATAAGCAAACAGTAGTCTGAGACTGTCAGTCTAAACCTTAAGAGTTGGGCATATGATGGGATGATTATGCGGTAGACACGACTCTTAAGGTGATGGTCTAAAATATATGATCCGCAATCGAGGGAATAAAGTTGGGCGCTTTATTCATGTAAAGATTGTTATGTTGTCTATATCCCTTTTGGGAGATGGTTTGTCTTGGCCATCGGAGTTGGACTCCGTGAATAGAAACATTGGCGCGTTGTCATAGGTGACGATGTGTTGGATCGGGACATAAAGTGAATTGATTTGGATTAATAATTCTGTCTTGGCAAATCGATTCACTTTAGACAATCATTTGTATTGTATCTTAATCCTGAGATGAATAATGGGCCCGTTGTCTCGATTTGTGTCTTTTGATGTACCAATGGGTGACTCCCACATCTCTATAGTGGCATGCATGCCGGTACGTTGGAGGCATGACTCTTGGTAGCGTAGACTTGTTATTCATAGATATGGAATCCATAGCTCCTCTTTAGGAGTAATGATATCCTCTTATATGCGTTGTCCTGTAATTGGAAAACTGGAGCACTCAACCATTTGGATACATAGGTGTAACCGAATGGTATACTATCTTTGGATGGTAAGTTTTCTAATGGTGAGACAATGGAACGTAAGATAAAAATAATCGGGAAGGTAAGACAGAACTTGTCCTTAAGCCGATTATGGATGATCATATGGGGATGCGATACACTATGATATGTCATGGAGACTTAGCTACACGAGCTTCGTAATTCTATAAAGTTCGAGAGTGCAGCTCCAAGCTTTTAGTGGAGTAGCGTTGGAGTTGATAATTGTGAAATGTATATCTGGGATATTGGGTTTCATAATTATCATGAGCTTGAACTTTATAGGTCCATTTTGGTCCCCTTTGCTAGCTCACAAAATCCTGTAACGACACGGCGTGCTTTTCCAATAATTGGTGACTTATGTCGGATTTATCAGATTGGTTTAAAAGAATCAAATAATTCATGTCTGTTTATCGGTTGAATTAATTATGTAAGAAATTAGTTCAAGATGAACTTGTTGAATTATGGCGTTTGGATAATTCTTGTCTGTTTATCGGTTGTTTTAATTTTGGACAATTAGAACAAGATAAACTTGTAGAATTATTGTGAATTGATTTATTTTCTTAGAGATTATCTTGATAAAGTTTGTTTTGATCAGATATCTTTTCTATTGGGCTATTTGAATCAAAACTGAGACTTTATCCTTTAGAATCTCGGGTGGAAAATAAAAGATTCGCGGAGATTTTTTCTCGGCAGTTCGGCCTGCCGATCAGAAAGTTTGGCCTGCCGAACTGGTCAGTTCGGCCTGCCTATCACACAGTTCGGCATGCCGACCGCGACAGTTAAGATTACACGTTTTTCACGCGTATCTTATCAGATATTGATCCGAACTTGATTCTGTTTCGATTTTTGAGACCTAATCTGATATGGACTGACCCCAAGGACCAATAGGTATAAAAAGGGAGTGAGTCTAATGATTTACTCAGATCAATTTGAGAGATTAAGAGTGATACTCTTCTAGTGAGCATCTGAAAACTCCCTCTGAGCTTTTGTTCACAAATTACGAACACTAGCTTTGGGTTCTCTCTATTGGTTGGAAGGAGAGTCACCGGTGGAAGAGCTGTACGTGTGAGCCCACACTCACTCCGGTTGTGGATAGAGAATAGCAAAGAAGACCAGTTGGTTGAGGCTCTTCTGGAACGTTACTTCTCTACACAGGTCGCGGAGGTTCTTCGGCATACTGAGGTTAGTAAGATCTGTTTAATTTATACATATAACATGTCAAACTTGTGTTTTGGAAATTACTCTGATGAAAAATTTTTAAAATTCCGCTGCGCACTTTGTTTCCAACAATTGGCATCAGAGCCAGGTTTTTACATAAATTTGCAAGTTTGTGATCATGTTATATGCATAAATTTTGTGATCTTAATCTCTCCAATGCTTGAATTAAATTTTATAGAGAGATGGCACTCTAGGTTTCTATATAATATATATGTTGTCATGGATTATATGGTGAATGTTTATTAATTAATTATGGTTGATTAAATTGTTGTTTAATTATTTATTAATTAATTAATACCGGTTATGGTTCCTTAGAGGTTAGAATGTGTATCTAGGTTTTTCATGTAATTAGATGGCGGACTATCATCTCCGTCTAGGAATTATTATTTAATTTTTAATTTGTAAGAATTTTGTAATTAAATAATTATTCGGAGAAGACGGAACGAGAAGTCGAATCTTAAAGATTGATGATGGCGCCTCCAGGTATTTCCTGAGTCTCTAATTTTATGTTTTTGAATTGTTGAAAATAAAATTGATGAATTGCATTAAAATTGTATTTTCTGGATTGAGGGTTTTCTGCTCGGTCGGCATGCCGGACCTCACAGTTCGGCAGGCCGAAGGTCACAGATCGGCAGGCCGGACGTACGGTCCGGCAGGCCGACAGTGGGGCAGAAATTTTGGTGCTCTACCGGCAGGCCGAACCTTCATGTTCGGCAGGCCGAACCACCATGATCGGCAGACCGATCACCCAGATCGGCCTGCCGACCGAGAGCTGCCAGGTGTCCAGAAAAGGTGCGATTTTTCCAGTGCAGTTTCAATTTTATTTTTGGGACGATTCTGAGAAACATTAAATTTGGATATGACCGGAAATATGAAGTGTTCGATTCATACGGGATTGAGGACTTGAAGATGGATATTACATGAAGAAGGATACAGCTTGAGGATTCAAGAATGAAGAATCGATAAATGTCTCGATTATTCTCTTGTAATCTTAGTTTTTCTATTCTCTAGGGTGGAACCATAATATTAAGGTTATTATTATTATTATGCTTGTAGCTTTGCTTGATTGCTTTGCTTGTCTGCATTATAATATGATTTACCATGTATATTGATAACATGTCATATAGAATAGGGAGTGCCGCTCATATTAAAATTGTTCATGCATAATTTTAAAATAAAACCTTGACTTCAAAAGATTGAGTGGGATAAGGTTTTCGAAGAGAGAACCTAAGGCCTCCATCGTTGGTCCATAGGAAGAACATGATGGTCCCAACCCCTAGGAAGGGATTTCTATCATGTACCAGATTGGATCTCTGAAAGGATAAGGTATTTTAGTATGATTTATGGTTGCACACCCTTAGGTGGTGATTATAAATCATGGATAAAATATTAAAACGGTGGTTCTACACTCACGTTAATTTTATTATTAACCTCCCCTAGGAGCTCTGTTAATAAAATTAATGGCCAAAGAAACGATTATTAGTATATGCTGGATCATATGGGTCCTGGATGGCATATATTAATCAGGAGGGGATCCGTGTTCCTGATTGAATTTGGCATGACTCCCCTAGGAGCTTGTTGAATTCTGAGTTGGGAATTATCGTTGTAAGGTTGTGATATTTTCAAGCTTTTGACACATAAACACATTTGTATGATTTTACATGATTGTGTTATCTTACTAAATTATTATATATGTTTGCTTATGTTTGGTATATGACTCTTTATTGTAGATTGAAAATGTCTAAAAATGCTTTATCATCGATACTTGACAAAAACCAATTAACCGGTGAGAACTATAATGATTGGAAACGAAACCTGGACATCGTCCTTTCCTTTGAGAAACTGAAATATGTTCTGACAACTCCTTGTCCTCCCGAGCCTATGGGAGACTCAAGTAATGAGCAATTCCAAGCGTACGACCGCTGGAAAGATGCTAATGATCAGGCCCGCTGCTATGTTATGGCTAGCATGAATAACGTGATGCAGGCTCAACACCAAGATTATGAGACTGCGAAGCAGATCTTGGATAATCTCGAGGACATGTTTGGAGGCCAGGCCATAACAAAGCGGCAAGGGGCGCTTCGGAAACTCTTAAACTGTAGACAGAGACCGGGGACATCTGTAAAGGAGCACATGATGTTGGTCATGGGTTACCTCGCTGAGGCTCAAACCAATGGAGCCGACATCGATGCTGAAACTCAGATGACTATGGTCTTTGAGACTCTGTCTAAGGAATTTATTCCGTTTAGAGCTACTTTTAATCTAAGCAATAGACGGGATATGACCTTGACAGAACTGATGAAACAGTTACAAGAGTTTGAACTGCTGATCAGGGAGTCTCCTGCTGGTGGAGAGGCCAATATGGTAGCTGCTTCTGGTTCCAATCCTAACCCTGGGAATGGAAAGAAGCAACGGGCCAAAAGTGGGAAGTCTTCTATTCCTATTGCTACCAAGAGCAAGAAGAAGAAGAAGAAGAACCCAAAGAAGCTTAAGTGCTTCTTTTGTGGTAAGGTCGGGCATATAAAGAAGCATTGCAAGGACTTCCTTTCCAAGGGAGGTAGGTGTGATCTTCTATATTTAGAAACTTGTTTGGTTGAGGAATCCAGTGACATTTGGGTCATAGATTCCGGTGCAACTAATCATGTTTGTGTTTCTCTGCAGGGATTCAAAGAAACGAGAAGTCTACTTCGTGAAGACTTAACGCTTCGGATGGGCGATGGATCCTTGGTCTCAGCGGAAGCAGTGGGAGATGTCCATCTTTATTTTGATAATTATAGGAGTTTAATTTTGCGAGATTTGTTTTTATGTTCCTAAATTTAAAAGGAATTTAATTTCTGTATCTTCTTTATTTAAAGACTCCTATGTGGTATCTTTTAATGAAAAAGTGGTGATTCGTAAAAACAAATCTTTTATCTGTTCTGGATGGATGCAAAATAATCTATATTTTATCAAACCTAAGATGGACCTGTTGCTTAATGCTGAGATAAATGATAATGACTCAAAAAGACTTAAAACTTCTCACTCTAATAAGACTTAGCTTTGGCATTTGCGCCTTGGCCATATTAACCTAAATAGGATTCAAAGGTTGGTAAGGGATGGACCTTTAAGTCACTTAAAGGTGGAATCTATACCTCAATGTGAGTCTTGTTTGGAGGGTAAAATGACCAAAAGACCATATGGGTCTAAGGGCAATAGGGCCGAAGGGGTTCTAGAACTTGTGCATAGTGATGTTTGCGGACCGATGAACATCCGGGCACGAGGAGGGTATGAGTACTTCGTTACTTTTATTGACGATTACTCAAGATATGGGTATGTGTACCTAATGCACCACAAAAGCGAAACTTATGATAAGTTCAGGGAGTTTCGGGCTGAAGTGGAAAAGCAATTAGGTAGACCCATAAAGGCACTTCGATCTGATCGAGGTGGGGAATACCTTTCTGATGAGTTCTTGGGACACTTGTTAGAGAATGGGATTTTATCCCATTTGACTGCGCCGGGTACTCCACAGCAGAATGGCGTAGCAGAGAGAAGGAATAGGACTTTGTTGGACATGATTCGGTCCATGATGAGTTATTCATCATTGCCTTTATCCTTTTGGGGATATGCACTACAAACCGCATGTTATCTTTTGAACAATGTGCCTTCAAAATCGGTCCCTAAAACTCCTCACGAGTTGTGGACAAGACGGAAGACATCCTTAAACCATATTCGCATATGGGGATGTCCAGCTCATGTCCTGTTTAAGGATCCGAATAAGTTGGAAGCACGTTCAGAAATTTGCATGTTTGTAGGATATCCAAAAGGGACTAAAGGGGGTTATTTTTATAACCCAAAGGAAAATAAAGTCGTGGTTTCAACTAATGCAACTTTCCTTGAGGAGAGTTACATGAATGACTTTAAACCTCAAAGCAAAGTGGTGCTTGAGGAGTTGAGGGGTAATCCGTTTACTCCGGAGGTTCCGAACGAAACCATTCCGATTGGTGTAGAAAAACCAAACAAACCTGAACAACAACCTCAGGGGCTTCGGCGTAGTGGGAGGATCGGGCGTCAACCTGAGAGGTATATGTTCAATGGGGAGGTCTTTTTGGCTGAACCGGATGAACATGACAGGGATCCTTATACTTACGCGGAAGCTATGGAGGATGTTGATTCAAGACTCTGGACAGAGGCCATGAACATTGAGATGAAGTCTATGGAGACTAATCGGGTCTGGGAGCTTGTGGATCTTCCCGAAGGGGTAAAACCCATAAGGTGTAAGTGGATCTACAAGAGGAAAAGAGGAGTGGATGGAAAGGTCGAAACCTTTAAGGCTAGACTGGTAGCTAAGGGTTATACGCAAAAGGAAGGAATCGATTATGAGGAAACCTTTTCGCCTGTAGCCATGCTTAAGTCCATCCGGATTCTCTTGTCCATAGCTGCCGCTCTCGACTACGAGATTTGGCAGATGGATGTCAAGACGGCTTTTCTGAATGGCTATCTTGATGAGTCCATTCATATGGAACAACCAGATGGGTTCAAGGTCGCGGGTCAAGAGGGTAAGGTTTGTAAGTTGCTAAAGTCTATTTATGGACTTAAGCAGGCTTCTCGTTCTTGGAACATAAGATTTGATCAAGTGATCAAGACTTATGGGTTCTCACAAAATATGGATGAGCCATGTGTTTACAAACACATTAAGAATGGGAAGGTGGTTTTTCTACTACTCTATGTAGATGACATTCTGCTAATTGGCAATGACGTTGGGGCATTGTCATCGGTCAAATTATGGTTGACCAAGCAGTTTGACATGAAGGACTTAGGTGAGGCTAATTTTGTTCTCGGTATCCAGATCTTTCGGGATAGGAAGAACAAAATGATAGCTTTGTCACAGGCCGGCTACATAGATAAAATTCTCAGGAGGTTTGCAATGCAGGATTCCAAGAAAGGTGGGCAACCATCTAGGTCTGGAATTACTCTTTCTAAGAAAGACTCTCCAAAGTCTTATGAAGAAAGAGAATACATGAAGAAGGTGCCTTATGCTTCGGCAGTGGGTAGTCTCATGTATGCCATGCTTTGCACTCGACTGGATATTAGCTATGCGGTTGGGATAGTGAGACGATTTCAGGCGGATCTAGGACCGAACCATTGGGTTGCGGTAAAGCATATTTTCAAGTACCTGAGAAGGACTCGAGGGTATATGCTTGTGTATTCGGGTGAGGATTTAACTCCTCTAGGATACACTGATTCGGATTTTCAATCCTGCCTGGATTCTAGGAAATCGACATCGGGGTTTGTGTTTACTCTGGGTGGCGGTGCCATCAGTTGGAGAAGTGCGAAGCAAGATTGCACTTCGGATTCAACGATGGAGGCCGAGTATGTGGCGGCTAGTGATGCTTCGAAAGAAGCAGTGTGGCTCCGCAAGTTCCTTGGGGATCTTGAGGTAGTTCCTGGTGTGGATAAAGCGGTATCACTGTACTGTGATAACAGTGCGGCGATAGCTAATGCTAAGGAACCAAGATTTCACAAGAAGAGTAAGCATATTGATCGGAAGTATCATGTGATAAAGGACTTCGTTGAGAGCGAGCATGTCACGGTGTGCAAGATCGCGTCAGAGGACAATTTAGCTGATCCATTTACGAAGACACTTTCTGGGAGAGTCTTCGAAAGGCATGTGGAAGCTATGGGGATGCGAAATTTGCAGTATTTACTCACTTAGTGCAAGTGGGAGATTGTTAGACATGTATGCTCTAAGGAGTAAAAATGTAATACGTTTTTGGAGACATTTTTATCAATAAAGAATTTATTCATTTATATATACCAAATATTGTCCTCTTTACGTTCATATTTGTTGAATGTATGATAAGCAAACAGTAGTCTGAGACTGTCAGTCTAAACCTTAAGAGTTGGGCATATGATGGGATGATTATGCGGTAGACACGACTCTTAAGGTGATGGTCTAAAATATATGATCCGCAATCGAGGGAATAAAGTTGGGCGCTTTATTCATGTAAAGATTGTTATGTTGTCTATATCCCTTTTGGGAGATGGTTTGTCTTGGCCATTGGAGTTGGACTCCGTGAATAGAAACATTGGCGCGTTGTCATAGGTGACGATGTGTTGGATCGGGACATAAAGTGAATTGATTTGGATTAATAATTCTGTCTTGGCAAATCGATTCACTTTAGACAATCATTTGTATTGTATCTTAATCCTGAGATGAATAATGGGCCCGTTGTCTCGATTTGTGTCTTTTGATGTACCAATGGGTGACTCCCACATCTCTATAGTGGCATGCATGCCGGTACGTTGGAGGCATGACTCTTGGTAGCGTAGACTTGTTATTCATAGATATGGAATCCATAGCTCCTCTTTAGGAGTAATGATATCCTCTTATATGCGTTGTCCTGTAATTGGAAAACTGGAGCGCTTAACCATTTGGATACATAGGTGTAACCGAATGGTATACTATCTTTGGATGGTAAGTTTTCTAATGGTGAGACAATGGAACGTAAGATAAAAATAATCGGGAAGGTAAGACAGAACTTGTCCTTAAGCCGATTATGGATGATCATATGGGGATGCGATACACTATGATATGTCATGGAGACTTAGCTACACGAGCTTCGTAATTCTATAAAGTTCGAGAGTGCAGCTCCAAGCTTTGAGTGGAGTAGCGTTGGAGTTGATAATTGTGAAATGTATATCTGGGATATTGGGTTTCATAATTATCGTGAGCTTGAACTTTATAGGTCCATTATTGGTCCCCTTTGCTAGCTTACAAAATCCTGTAACGACACGACGTGCTTTTCTAATATTTGGTGACTTATGTCGAATTTATCAGATTAGTTTAAAATTTGAAAGAATCAAATAATTCATGTCTGTTTATCAGTTGAATTAATTTTGTAATAAAATTAATTTAAGATAAACTTGTTGAATTATTGGGATCGGATAATTCTTGTCTGTTTATCAGTTGATTTAATTTTGGATAAATTAGATCAAAATAAACTTGTAGAATTATTGTGAATTGATTTATTTTCTTAGAGATTATCTTGATAAAGTTTGTTTTGATCAGATAACTTTTTATTGGGTTATTTGAATCAAAACTGAGACTTTATCTTATAGAATCTCGGGTGGAAAATAAAAGATTCACGGAGATTTTTACACGGGAGTTCGGCTTGCTGAATGACGTGTTTGGCCTGCCGAATGACGTGTTTGGCCTGCCGAATGATGTGTTCGGCTTACCGATGGGGCCTGTTCAGCTTGCCGATCAACGAACGATAAGATTACGCGTTTTCATGCTGATCTTATCAGATATTGATCCAAACTTGATTCTATTTCGAATTTTTGAGACCTAATCTGATAAGGACTGACCCCAGGACCAATAGATATATAAAGGGAGTGAGTCTCATGATTTACTAAGATCAATTGAGAGATTAAGAGTGATACTCTTCTAGTGAGCATTTGAAAACTCTCTGAGAGCTTTTGTTCACAAATCACGAACACTAGCTTTGGGTTCTCTCTATTGGTTGGAAGGAGAGTCACCAATGGAAGAGCTATACGTGTGCGCCTACACTCACTCCGGTTGTGGATAGAGAATAGCAAAGAAGACCAGTTGGTTGAGGCTCTTCTGGAACGTTACTTCTCTACACAGGTCGCGGAGGTTCTTCGGCATACTGAGGTTAGTAAGATCTGTTTAATTTATACATATAACATGTCAAACTTGTGTTTTGGAAATTACTCTGATGAAAAATTTTTAAAATTCCGCTACGCACTTTGTTTCCAACAGATATGTCATGGAGACTTAGCTGTACGAGCTTCGTAATTCTATAAAGTTTGAGAGTGCAGCTCCAAGCTTTTAGTGGAGTAGCGTTGCAGTTGATAATTGTGAAATGTATATCTGGGATATTGGGTTTCATAATTATCATGAGCTTGAACTTTATAGGTCCATTTTGGTCCCCTTTGCTAGCTCACAAAATCCTGTAACGACACGGCGTGCTTTTCCAATAATTGGTGACTTATGTCGGATTTATCAGATTGGTTTAAAAGAATCAAATAATTCATGTCTGTTTATCGGTTGAATTAATTATGTAAGAAATTAGTTCAAGATGAACTTGTTGAATTATGGCGTTCGGATAATTCTTGTCTGTTTATCGGTTGTTTTAATTTTGGACAATTAGAACAAGATAAACTTGTAGAATTATTGTGAATTGATTTATTTTCTTAGAGATTATCTTGATAAAGTTTGTTTTGATCAGATATCTTTTCTATTGGGCTATTTGAATCAAAACTGAGACTTTATCCTTTAGAATCTAGGGTGAAAAATAAAAGATTCGCGGAGATTTTTTCTCGGCAGTTCGGCCTGCCGATCAGAAAGTTCGGCCTGCCGAACTGGTCAGTTCGGCCTGCCTATCACACAGTTCGGCATGCCGACCGCGACAGTTAAGATTACGCGTTTTTCACGCGTATCTTATCAGATATTGATCCGAACTTGATTCTGTTTCGATTTTTGAGACCTAATCTGATATGGACTGACCCCAAGGACCAATAGGTATAAAAAGGGAGTGAGTCTAATGATTTACTCAGATCAATTTGAGAGATTAAGAGTGATACTCTTCTAGTGAGCATCTGAAAACTCCCTCTGAGCTTTTGTTCACAAATTACGAACACTAGCTTTGGGTTCTCTCTATTGGTTGGAAGGAGAGTCACCGGTGGAAGAGCTGTACGTGTGAGCCCACACTCACTCCGGTTGTGGATAGAGAATAGCAAAGAAGACCAGTTGGTTGAGGCTCTTCTGGAACGTTACTTCTCTACACAGGTCGCGGAGGTTCTTCGGCATACTGAGGTTAGTAAGATCTGTTTAATTTATACATATAACATGTCAAACTTGTGTTTTGGAAATTACTCTGATGAAAAATTTTTAAAATTCCGCTACGCACTTTGTTTCCAACAGATATGTCATGGAGACTTAGCTGTACGAGCTTCGTAATTCTATAAAGTTTGAGAGTGCAGCTCCAAGCTTTTAGTGGAGTAGCGTTGCAGTTGATAATTGTGAAATGTATATCTGGGATATTGGGTTTCATAATTATCGTGAGCTTGAACTTTATAGGTCCATTATTGGTCCCCTTTGCTAGCTTACAAAATCCTGTAACGACACGGCGTGCTTTTCCAATATTTGGTGACTTATGTCGGATTTATCGGATTAGTTTAAAATTTGAAAGAATCAAATAATTCATGTCTGTTTATCAGTTGAATTAATTTTGTAATAAAATTAATTTAAGATAAACTTGTTGAATTATTGGGATCGGATAATTCTTGTCTGTTTATCGGTTGATTTAATTTTGGATAAATTAGATCAAAATAAACTTGTAGAATTATTGTGAATTGATTTATTTTCTTAAAGATTATCTTGATAAAGTTTGTTTTGATCAGATAACTTTTTATTGGGTTATTTGAATCAAAACTGAGACTTTATCTTATAGAATCTCGGGTGGAAAATAAAAGATTCACGGAGATTTTTACACGGGAGTTCGGCTTGCTGAATGACGTGTTTGGCCTGCCGAATGACGTGTTTGGCCTGCCGAATGATGTGTTTGGCTTACCGATGGGGCCTGTTCAGCTTGCCGATCAACGAACGATAAGATTACGCGTTTTCATGCTGATCTTATCAGATATTGATCCGAACTTGATTCTATTTCGAATTTTTGAGACCTAATCTGATAAGGACTGACCCCAGGACCAATAGATATATAAAGGGAGTGAGTCTCATGATTTACTAAGATCAATTGAGAGATTAAGAGTGATACTCTTCTAGTGAGCATTTGAAAACTCTCTAAGAGCTTTTGTTCACAAATCACGAACACTAGCTTTGGGTTCTCTCTATTGGTTGGAAGGAGAGTCACCAATGGAAGAGCTATACGTGTGTGCCTACACTCACTCCGGTTGTGGATAGAGAATAGCAAAGAAGACCAGTTGGTTGAAGCTCTTCTGGAACGTTACTTCTCTTCACAGGTTGTGGAGGTTCTTCGGTACACAAACGCTAGTAAGATCTGTTTAATTAACACATATAGCATGTCAAACTTGTGTTTTGGAAAAATACTCTGATGTTAAATTTTTTTAAATTTCCGCTGCGCACCTCTGACTTGTTTTTCCAACATATCCCATTCTCGCTTTTTTCGGGTGCTTACCCACAAGAAATATTCTCATTCCTAACTAAGAGGCACTAAGTTTTTTTTTTTTTTTCAAATGACTAACAAACTAAGTTTAGAGAGACAAAAGAGCTAAAAGACTTTCATGGGTATAACTTAATGGTTTGGAAAATTATATTGGCACACACATTTTTTTATTAATACAAGGCCCTTAATATTTGAAACTTGAAATTATTTTCTATTTAGTACCAAAATCTCATATATTTCTACAAATACTCTTATATATTCACCCTACATGTTTCCATATACCACTTTTTTAGAAACAGTTTTTTTTTTTTTTTGGTTAACTTTCCATTTCAATGACTTTTTATTTTGGGCATAATTTCAAAACGTAGGGAGATAAGTAAATATTCATATTTTTGGTTCCCCTTTTAAAGCGTTGTTGAGCAATTTTTGGGTATCAAACCCTACAATATCTGTGGCCAATTCCACCCCTATTCCACCCCAAAACAATTTATAAACCTTGATGAAGATCTTTTTATGTTGATCAGTTGTGAGACTAGTAATATTTGTTATATTTATACTACACCTATGAGATTAACTACTAGCTTTCAATAGTATGATAAGTGATGAGAAATGAACAAACGGTTGACTTTTCTTAAATCTCCTAAGAAGCAGAAATCTTTCCATGAGATGTCTGTTATAGTTTTAGAGGAGGGAAGATGTAGGAAATGTCTATGGGTACTAGCAGTGGAGGAGCCACTAGTTGAGTGGGGATATGTGCCTCTGCTAGACTTTTGAAGAGTTGACTTTTTGCCTACAAATTTTTTTTAAAAATTTTAGTTGTACAATTGTTTTATATAAAAATTATAGTTGTGCCCTACCAAAAAATTAAAATATATCATTTGGCCTCTATTTTTAGAAAAATTATGATTTGTACCCCCACTTAATAATTAAAATATATAATTATGTCTATATACAAAAAAATATTAGTAATTTTTTACATAGTGCTCCGACTGACAAAAACTTCTAGCTCCGCCACTGAGTGCTAGGTCTAGTCTCTAAATCAGTAGAGGTTCAAGAAGCATCTAAGGAAGCCCTATGATACTCCACATCGTAGAGATTCGTCACTCATAGTATGTGAGAATTATGATAAAACTAACAAAATTTAACAACCAAAACCCTCATGGTAAAAATGTTAAAAAGAGGAGGAGAGACAGATAGCAAAAAAATTTTATGTATGCAATTTTTTGTATGTATATGGTACTTCCTTTTAAGGCTCTATGTATAAGACATAAAGTGGGTTTTTTATCCTATCTTTTAAGGACCCACTATGTCTGCAAATGCAATGTCGAAGCTTGCAAACTTTACACTCCTGTCCCTTAGCCTTAAAGCTTGTGGGTTGATCTATGTGGATCTCTTCATTTAGTTCTCCATTGGAAAATGTAATTTTGATGTCTGTTTGGCAAAGTTCCAAGTGCAAATGAGTGACAATGGCTAGAATAAGAAAAATTGAGACAAACCTCACCACCGATGAAGAAGTTGCCTTATAGTCAACACCCTTCTTTTGGATGTATCCTTTCTCGACAAGTCAAACTCTAAATCTTTCTCAAGATACATTATCCTTTTTCTTCCACTAAGTCTCAGACTTGATTTTTCTCCATGGTTATATTTCTTCAATCATGGTAACTTTTCTTTCACTAGAAGTAGGAGAAGAGAGAGCCTCTTGATATGTTCTAGGATCATCATCATCTTTTAATGCAGACATGAATGCTTCACCCTCAATCTCAACGAGATGACGTAGGATGCTTCCACATTTTCTCTTACATAGTTATGGATCATTTGAACCTATGTCGAATGGTACACTCCTACTTAAAGGTACACTCCTACTAGGAAGAATGTTGCTTCCCATATTCAAAGTTAGATCTTGAGCGCTTTCTTTTGATTAATCTATTTCATAAAACTCAAAAAGTTTTTGTCTATGTCTTCTTTCCTAGGGAATTCCTCCTTATCAAAATCCACATCTTGTGATTCTATCTCAGTTACACTTCTATTCACAAAGCATTATGTAACTTTTTAATTCATCAGAATATCTAATGAATATGCATTTATATGTACTTAGGCCTAACCTCCAATGCTTGTGAGAAGTAGTGTGAACATACCAAACCGTTACTAGTGCAAGTGGTCCAAATTGGGATTTCACTCAATCTATTACTCATAGGGGCTAAAAGAACTAGTTTTAAGGGTGCTAGGTTAAGGATGCATCTGCAATCAATAATATATTCCCCCATAAGGATATTGGGAGGTTAACTTATGCCATCATCGATCTAGCCATTTCTAGCAATGTACAATTCCTTCTTTCTGCTACACTATTTTGTTGTGAAATTTCAAGAATAGTTAATTGTCTTTGAATTCTTTGTTCATAGCATAATTCCTTAAATTATTTAGATAAATACTTATGTCTTAGTCAGTCCTAAGAATCTTGATGTTTCTCTCTATTTGATTATCAACTAAATTCTTAAATTGTCTAAAGCAATCTAATGCTTTAGACTTATAAGAGATCAAATAGATGTGACTATAGCGCATAAAATCATCTATAAAAGTGATGAAATAGGAAGCACCATGCCTTTCCCTTATATTCATTAGGCCACAAATGTCATAATGTACTAGGTGTAATAGAATTGATGCTTATATCGATTTTCCAAAAGGCATCCTAGTTGCCTTTCCAGCCAAACAATGTTTGCAAGTAGAAAAATTCAAATTTAGCAATTTGGCCCAACAACCTTCTATAGCTAGTATTTTCATTCTGTCTTTCCTTATATGGCCTTGTCATGTATATCATATTTCATGATTAACATCATTTGCAGTAGTCAAATAGGCAACAACATTGTTATTATTATTTGTGGAGCCAATATCTTAAACCATAAAACCATCCATTGAAAAACTACAACCATTATAAGTTATTCCTAAATATTAATCACAACTAGTACTACAAAAATTAATATTAAACCCAACTTAAGAAAGCAAACAACGAATAACAAATTTCATCAAATTTCATAATCATATAGAACATCATGCAGCAATAGAGTGCACCCACTTTACAATTCTAGCTTGTAAATACCAATGCCTAAGACACCATCTCCATTATTTATGTAAAGTCCTTGGCTCTCTTATGGAATCTGAAGATACTCTATAAGCCCGATCTGATCTTTCGTGTTATGTTTGGCCACTCCTAAATCAATAAGCTAATATGGATTTTAGTGAGCAACCATAATGTGACTACAAACAAAATTTCCCAAATAATAAAGTCAAGGAGTACCTTTCTTGGCTCAATGCAATCATAAGAAAAATATCCCTCCTTGTCATAGTTGAAGCAGCTTCTAGACTTGCCCTTACCACCTCACTTGTCTCTCTTTCGCTTGGCGGTCGTTACCTTCTTAGACATAGTTCTACCAGAGCCACATCTAGGAGCATGATTCTTGAACTTGGGCCTTTTTTCCTTACATGAATGATCTTCAGTCACATTGGTGCACCTAAGCACATCACCTCTAGCAGCTTTTGATGCTTTCAAGAACTCACCTTCAAGGTTAAGGTGTCATGATAGATCATTAAAAATTTTGAAGTACTCATTGTGTGCCACACTCACTTTCATGATAAACCATGAATATTGTAAGATGTGAAGCCTAGCTTTGATCTGAAGCTTATTAGTTAGGTTGTTACCAATTGTTTTTAGCTCATGAATAATAGTTGTCATCACTCTAAGATCTTGCTTCATAGTGCAGTTTGGGTGAATCTTATAGGATTCAAACTTTATAGTCAATACACACAACCTAGTGATAGAGGTTCTAACAAACTTATGTCGTAGTGTGTCCCACATCTCGGCACAATAGTACGCTCCTAAATCTCAGTGATCAAGTCATTATACATGTTGAATAGTATGGTAAAGCACGTACAACAATCTTCCTTCAATAAGTCTGATAGGAAACGTCGACGTTGTTGAGCAATGTTGTTAGGCTCAAGTGCAACTATTTCTTGGGTCAAGGTTTCCAAAGCCTCTTGCTTACTAAGGATGAATCAGAAGTTACAATGCCAAATATCATGATTGTCACCATCCGATTTTCTCGCCTTTTGTTTAGAGCAGCAAAAATATTCTAAGAGGTCATCCATTCTTGCACACAAAGGATAATTATATATATAGCAACACAATAAATCATTTTGCAACAAACATTTTAAACTAATTTTAATAATTGCACAAATCACAAATTCAAAAAATCGCTATGCTCATAATCATCTCCTATGACAAATGTTAATTATTAAAACTAAGTCTAAATTCCACGCAAAATATAAATAGGAGAAAAAAAAAGTTCCTACCACTACATTCGCACTAGATGTGACAATCCTAGAATGTTTCTTACATACAAATCACAATAATAATAATATCATATACAATTAAGCATGTATTGTAGGTAAATAAATAATCATATTGATAATTTATTAACAATATTTCAAAAATGCTAACATAGATAATTTTATTTAAAGCTTAAAAAGTAAATAAATAAGCATCACCAAAAAAATGCCATATAAATATAAACATATATATATATATATAATTTTTTCAAAAATAAGAATCGCACACATGTATTTCTAAAGTCACATATTGCATGTAATTCATACATATATTCCAAAATATAGATGCAAAATAGAAATTCATATTCGAAAGGAAAAAAAATACAATTTTTGATTTATTATCTAAAATAATAAAATAAATGCCTTTTAGTGATTTTGAAATAATTTAAAAAATTATTTATTTATTTATTTATGAGGTCACAGATGCAAAATATCTTAAACCAGCCTCCTTAGAACCAATTGGAGCGGCCTTCGACTTGGGGGCGTTGGGCTTGGTCTAGAGGGAGGCTCTAGCTCATAAGGAGTCCCCCTGGTCTATGCATTGATATGTGGCCTAGATAAGGCCTCACCTTGACATAGGGTGCTAAGGTTGCCACTCTTGTGGCATGGCAAGTGTCCGCCAATCGCCACTATAACAGGCTGACAAAGTTAACATTCTGATGTCTCCTTTATTGTCCAGAAATCTAGGTTCCAATAACATCCCAACTTTAACCTTTTGCAACCTTTGTAGTTACAGGTAAGACTCCCAATGAGAGTGAGATTTTTCATTAACCTAGTTACTGATTAAGCTTAATCATAATTAACATACCAAAATTTGAAATTCAATAATTTGACTATACACAATGTAATCTAACGTATTATATATCAATAGAAAATTAATTTCGAGAAGAATCTATATATACCAAAATTATATCAAAATAATCAACAATTTAAAAGATATTTCTAATAAAATTTTTGGATTTCTCAATTTTGACCTAATTTATTTCACTAATCATAAACAACATGATCATGAAATTAATATGGTAGAATGATAGCATTATACACAACATCTATGAAAATCATGCCAAAATTAACAAAAAAACAAAATTATTTCAATGTTGGGTTCTCCTAGCATTATTTCAACAGTGGGATGTGAAGACTTCTTGTAGCGACATAGATGCTAATGTTGAAAGCGTCTATGAGTGTCAGATTCTAGTCTCCTAATCAGGACATGTCTTGAATGTGTCTAGGGAAGACATTACGATACTCTATGTTGTAGAAATTCTTTGTTTATAGCATGTGAGAATAACAAGAACACTTATAAAGTTCAACTGTAATGCCGCCACTTTCTTCTATAGAAACTTATGTTAATTTAATGTTAGAATATGATATTTTAGGTGCTATTATCATTTATGTTAAGTAAATTAACTTTTTATTTAGTAATATCGTAGGTGACAGTCATGTGGGATCGATGTGCTCGGAATATTCATATCAAAAGTGATGATATGCTTAAAGTATTTTTTTTAAGAGTTTCAACTTGCTCTAAATTTATAATCTCTAGTACTCTAGAGTTATTTATGTCCTAAAGTTATATTCGTGATGATGACATGAATTTTGCTGCATATTTTCTTATTTTTATAATATTAATGATGTCATGATAATTACATGTGTAGTATTTTTTTTGACATTGGCATTAAGAAATTAGATAATATAAAGTGTTTAAAAGAATAATATGTAAATTAATATTTTTATAGAGTAAATATTATTATTGTGTATAAATAATTATTTATTATAATTAAATTACATTAGATTATATTATATTATATTATATTATATATAAAATGTTAATAATAGTATACAATTATATTATATTATATTATATTATATAAAGATAAAGTTTTATGTTTTTAAGTAATGAAACAAAGAATAACGGCAAGTTGCCGTGAAAAAAAGAAAGAAAAGAAAAAGAAAAAAAAAGAAAGGAAAGAAATAAGAAAGAAGGAAACTGAATTAGATTAGGATTACATTAATTTAAAAGAAAAGGGGAAATCTAATTAGATCAGGATTACACTCATTTAAAAAAAAAAAGAGAAATCTAATTAGATTAGAATTAGGTGTTTTTTATACTCATCTAATCTCTTCTATCTCATAAACCTATAAATATACGTTGAAGCCACCAAAGTCTCAATTCTCTTACTCTCCAGCCAAAGGAAATTATCTCCCTTACCCATTCTCAAAAATTTCTCCAGGAAGGCCTCCATCATCTCTCTAATCCTCAAAGCCAAGAATTCACTACTCTTATTTTCTTTCAAGCCAAAGTAGAATGAATTATTTTTAGAGATTTTATGTGCAAGTATTTGTCTTTGTTGAAGAAAACATAAGAATTATTGGTATGTTTTAAAGTTTTTATGGTTTTGATTTTTTATGATTGATGTATATTGTTTTGTGATAAACTTTGTTAAAAATTGTTTTTTTATGATTTTGAATGTGTATGCATGTATGCTTGTATGAAAAATAAATTATTTTGTCTAATACTTTGATTATAACAATGTTACTTTATGGTTGAAAGCATTCATGTTCATATGATATTATGAAATTTTATGAAAATAAGCTTTTGCTGTTTGAGTGTGATAAGAGAATTCAAGGGTTTTCGGTTGGTTGATAAGGTGGCTGGTAATGTTTTGAAATGAAATGATTTTATTTTACTACAATTTTTGGATATGATGTGTGTATATATATGTTAGGAATGTTTGGGATTTTTTACAAATTTTCATTCAAAATATTTTTAGGTTTATGAGCTTTCAATCAAACACTGCTCATAAAATTTTTATTGTTGGCAGATTTGCATTTGTGTTTTGTACAGTCCATTTTACGAGGCAAAAAGCGTCTTTTAATTTTGAAAAAAAATTATGAATCATTTTTTATATGCTAACCAAATGTCTATAAAGTTTTAGCTTCATGTCCTTCTTACGCTTTAAGATTAAATTCATTGATTGGCAAGTACTCAGTGGTTATAATTGTCTGCCTGATATGCTCTATGTAATTAATGAGATGATAAATCATATCTTTAAATATGTATTGCATGATTTATTATTTTTTTAACTTATATTTATATGTTAATCATGTTACATAAAAATTTTAGAAGCATATCATACATATTTGATTTTATAAAAAAGTTTGAATGGAACATGTTCGTTGTCTAGCATGTTTGATGTTAATGTTAACTTTGAATTCAAACATATATTTTGAATTACTCCGAATTTATTTGAAGCTGAATTTTGGATATGTTATTATTTTATATGTCTATTGTATGTAGTAATTTTTATAAATTATTTTATGGCATAAGTAATTTAATACATAACTTTTAATTAGGACTGCTCACTGCCCAGACTTTACTGGTAGATTTTATGGTATTGAATATATGATTTATTTTAATTATCCAATGAAATTTTTATGGCTAAAAAAAAATTGAGCATTATATATATGTATTACTTTATTTCTGCAAATTTTTGAACTCTAATTGAGTGTGAATTGAAAGATATAGAGTTGTGAATACTTAAAGGTTGGGTAGTTTTGATTATTGATAGATATACTTGAATATTTTGAGTGATGTTTGTATATGAAATCTATGTTATGGAATAATTCTTACAATTTATTCATGCTTATAAGTTGAGATTAATTTCTCCAAATCATTAAAGGTCAAGTTTTCTATCTTTATGTTTCTTAACTTTAAGCGCATGTTTGTGACTCAAGGATGCTTTGTTTTGTTAAGAATGATATATGGTGATGTAATATGGTTTTAAATAATATCATAAAGAGAAATATTAATTTTATGTATTATATGAATGATTGACATGAACACTCCAAAAGGCGACCTCATCGAGAACCGCAGCAATGTCACCCAAGTTAAGCTTTAATAAGCAAGTAAGACAAGTAAGTACATTCTTACCTGTAACATGATAAAATTTATATAAATGCTCAACAATATTTTATAAGTAAAGGTTTATGATATAATGTTCTTATTTCAAGACCTTTTTATGATGAATTTTCCTTAGGATATTTTTATGTTCATGTTTTTTATGGTTTATGACAATTTTTCAAAGAAAGCTTATATATATATATATATATATCACTTGATATCCCACTCTTCTCATGATGGTGTGCCTATGATGTTTATGCTTATGGTGCAATGTTTGGGTCCTCAAAGATAAAATGAATAATGTTTTAATATGGATGTTTAAATGAAAAGATATATTCTATATAAATATGTGCTTTGTGCACTACTATGATTATGATTATGATATTATGTAATGATTTTTATGAAATGCTTTATGTTGTGAAATAGGAATGTATACTTACTAAGCTTATGCTTATTTAGTTTATATCATGTTGCAGACAAGGATAAGATACATGTTGCCTAGGATGGAGGACGAGGATAGGTGTATGTGTGCACGGAGTGTTGGATTGGAAACAGAGTAATGTCATGAAAGGAATTTAAACTCAAACAAAATTTAAGATATTATGTTTTACATTTTTATTCGTTTAAGACTCAGTTATGTTTGTGATATGTACTTTTGAACTTATGTTTTGTTGAATACAAAATTGTGTTTCTAAATTTTGGTTTCTTAGTTTTACTTTAACGAAAAAAATACATGCATGTGTTCCTGGGATATTTCTCTAAGTATTATTGATTATTTCAAACTTCTTATCAGTAATTATTAAGTTTACGGTAAAAGCAACATCTCCTGTGGCGTTCGTAAGGGGGTGTTACATCAACAACCCAAAGCCTGCCTCTTAAGTGAACACGTGAAAGAGAAGAGGGGAGAGAGATAGCATGGAAATTTTTACTTACATAATTTTTTGTGCTTATATGGACTTCCTTTTTTTGGTTCTATCTATAGGGCATAAAGTCGGTTTCTTATCCCGTCTTTTAAGGATCCACTAGGAGTTATCAATATCCTACTAACTAGGTATATTGGGTGACTAAGGGTAAATATTTATGACCCAGTCAAAATATCCCACACACTTAGGATAATTGATAACTCTCAAGATATTTATTATTCATTTAATTCAAATTATATAATAAATAAATAAATAAGCCCGCTATGGATGGCAAAAAAAAAAAAAAACGACCACGTCTAGAAGGAAAGGCGGGGAAGATCTATATTTGGCCTTCACCAAATAGGGAATAAAGTTGATGTCAATCCAACTCCACTTTGGGCATGTTTACTTTGGATCAGAAGGAAAGAGAAAGTATAGAGTGATTTACTTTCCTTTTCAATAATTTTGTATACATACAAAATTAGTAATTAGAGTTTGTCCTCACATAATATAAGAAATGAGAAAATAAAATGTCAATCCTCATATTTCTTCTGGTATTAATTTCCTATCAAAGAAAATGAATAACAAATTTACTTAAATATATAAATTCAATTGTTATAAGTTAAGGTTTCTTTAATTATATAAAAAGATATTTTAGTAATTACACTGATAAGATCACCATTCTAAAATTAGTATACACTAGAAAGGGAAAAAAATTGTTTCCCATTACATTATCAAATAGACAAATAAACACTAAAAAGGAATCAATGATCTTTATTCTTATTACTTTACTTTTCTTTTGATCTCATTTCCTTTTATGTTACATTTTTTTGTTTATAGTTTGGTAAATACATCCTTGGTACTAATACCCAATACCTAACAATATGACTCTAGGGTTTCTCAAAACTAGATCCAGCTTAGCTCTTAATCTATGATCACCAACTGCATTGTTAGTGATCAATTCTACATCTATAATCTATCGACCTAAAACACAGCACCCACATGATCTATGGACAATTAAGAAGCTAAAGTCATCCTTCAATTTTTTCATATTTGCATTTATATACATATATTCCTACTAAAATTAAATACAGCCCCACCTCTTAAAAAAAAAAAAAAAAACTTGATCCAAAAAAAAGGTATACTTTAAACCAAAGTCCGACTTGTATATCTAGAAAATTAGCAATGATCTTCTCCTCCTATTAATAGCTTGGATTATTTATTATGTTTTGTTCTTTTTCACAAATGTACATATTTAACTGTATTGATCTTGGCATTATTTAATATTTAAAGATTTTTAGTACATATCATAAATTCTTAGGGCATTTGGTAAACTGTTTTACATTGAAAAAATTGGTTTAAACACTCTCATATCTGAGAGCTTTACATAGTAGCATATTAGAACTTTACACTGTTATTGTTTCAAACCAATCAAACATCCTATTATCAAATATGTCTTGACTAGGTTTTCATATATACTGACTTTCTAATCAAATATATTATACTATTATCAAATATGTCTTGACTAGGTTTTCATATATACAGACTTTTTAATCAAATGTATTATATTGTAGCGAATAGTTCTTAAGATCTAAAAATGTTGATTATTTTGGAAAAAAAAATAGTTGAGACAAAACAAAGTTATCAATTAGATATGATTTTTATATGTTTATAACATTTTATTTCTTTTACTTTTTTTTGACATTATATTTTGTTTGCTTTATTTATTATATAAGAAATTTTTTTTTAGTCTAATATTTAGATGAAACTTCAATAAATATTGTAGGATAGATTTCGAAACGAAAATAGAAATCAATCTTTTGTAAAATAATATAGTCCTTGATAGGTGATTAATAAATAAATGACAGATTATTTGTGTTTATTAAGGAGAAAAAATCTAATGACAGCTTCTTTGTGTTTATTAAGGAGAAAAAAACATCTTCAATCGCGTTAACAATAAAGTCATTATGCAACATTTTAAGCATTAAAACCTATTGGGGACAATAGTTTTATTTAATAATTATTCATTTGAATTAAATACTTGTTGTAGTTATTAGTCCCTTTGATTGAATTTTCTGTCTTCATGATTAGTCCCTCCTGATTGAATTTTCTAGCTTCATCATTGTCTATGGAGAAGATATTTGCTAAGCATGTGCTCCTTTCTTTTTTATCAGAACAGTGTGGAAAAGGTTTGTGGTGTAGACAAGAGTATTTATGGAACCATATCAGATTTTTTGTATGGTTTAAAATAAGTAGTTTATTTAGTCAAAAAGCAACTTTTGGAGGTGTATTTGAGTGGAGACATTGATTGAGCTTTTAGAATAAATCACCTCATAACAAGAGCTTATAAAAAGCTCTTTTTTATTTACATTTTAATATTTATTTGTGAATAAAAATTAATAATTTTTTTATAATATTGAATTATATTATTTTCTATCAATAAGAGCTTTGTCACTTATTTAACCAAACATGTCTAAAGGTTATTTTAAAATTAAAAAGCTTTTTTTTTTATGTGCACCACCCAAACACTGTATCGGCTTAATTGACTTGAGATGCCACGTGATGGAAGGCCCCAAAAATTTTCTAAAAGTTAGGTTTTATTTAAGCTATTATCCTATTTTAGAAATTCAACAACAAGTAATATTTTATTATATATTCTCTTTTTTCATTATTCTGAAACGACATTTGTTAAAAAAAAAACCATGAAATGTCATTTTTTTTGAAGTACGGCATCTCTCTTTTTATTTAAGAAAGCTACATGTATTTTATTAATTTTACTTCTTCTTCACAAAATATCCCTTCAATTTCTTCAAAAAAAAAATTCTCCCTCAAAGATATAAAAAAATTAAATCATAAATAATATTTTATCATATATTTTTTTCATTATTTTTTTGTGTTGTAATGATTTGAATTTCATAGATACCTAAGTTAAGAATAAATATGTCTAACAAAAATTATGGATCTATGTATGATAATTTCAAGAAAAAGATAAGAGCAGAAAGTTTGATTTAATCCTTGAAAAAAAGCTCTTGATAATTTTTGACAAATAATAAGAGAGATGAAATGAAATCAAGTAAGTTAACTATGTTGTCTATTGAAAAAACTTTGTTGGATAAGCTTAAATACAAAGATCTAATTAACACTTTTGTTTCCTGAAAAGAAAATAAATTTTTAAATAGATGTTTCTTTGTTTCTATTTTTTGTGTGCCCTATGTCATCTTCTTAATGTTTCCCCAAATAGTTCAAGCATAGAAATACGTGTATTATTAGTAAAAAGAGCTTTAAATGAGTTTTAATATTACATTTTTAATAACATCATCATTTTTTTTACTTTGTCATAATTTTATTGTTTTATTATTTTGAATGATCAAAAGATCTTTTTTTTGGCATAAAAAATTTCAATTGAAGAGACCCCTTTTAAAAACTTCGCCTAAGACCCCAAATTTGTTGAGTCGGCCTTGCAAACAATAGTTAAAAAGTTCTAACTTCTTTTTTTTCCTACTGCGTAAACATAAAAGTACAATTTATGCTAAACAGACCGCCAAAATGCATATATATATATATATATATATATAAATTTAAATATTTAATGGTGTCTTCCCAAAAAGAAAAAAGTGTCAATATAATTTCCCTAATAGTTCCAATCCAAAATAGAGGGAAACCACATATGAAACATGTTTTCAGTCCACGAATTGGAAAAATTCAAGAACTACCAATAAATTTATTCTTTAAACTAATCCTAAGATACAGTATCAAGAAAAATAAGAAAAAGAATGAACTAGTATATTTGTAGACCTAAGTAAATATTTAACCTTATTTTGCAAACAAAATAGTTTGTGTAACTTTATCTTGGAAAAAAAATTCTATAACTATCCCTTAAATTTATTCAAAATGCTACAAATAAACACAAGGTTTTAACTAACAAAAAAATTCCCCTTAATTTTTTGAATAATCAAATTAGTACCATGCATATAATTTTTTGAAAGAGTTATAAAAAACATCTCTTTAACCAATCAAACTAGTAAAAATGTCAACACCAATATCATTAATAAGCATTTTTTTTTAAAGAATCTATACACAATTTAACTAAACTATGAAAAAGTAAATTAAAATAAACATTTTGTGACATTATTTGAAAATTTAAATAAATTTAAATTTGAAACTAAAAATAAATCTGGGAGATAGAAGAAAGATTGGATGTCAGACCTGATCAATCATTGGTGGAGGTAGGTTTGATCGAGTAGATTAGCGAATTGTGGTGGTGGGGAGAAATTCCTTTTCTTTTTTTTATTTTTTAATTTTAAAATATTTTTGTTTAATTTTTTAAATAGTTGATGTCTAAGTAATATTTAGCTGTTGATAACTATTTGATTGGCAGAAAAACTAGAGGCGTCTCTTTCTTTTCTTCTAGTTTTTCTATCTGCTTAGGTTGTAATTTCCTTCTTAGTGTTGCCCCCTCTTTTTCTCCAGACTAAAGCCTAGCATCGACCTTTGGCTTGCCGCTACAGCTCTAGCCATGGGATGGGGGCACGCTTAGATGCTATAGTGATCGGCCATGGAGAGGCTTCAAATGAGGCATGGAGATGCTTGACAGGATGTTGAGGCAGGTTATTGGTATGCCAGGGCCAAGAGGATACGTGATGACCTTAGGTAAGGCGACTATTGGTTGGTATGCCACTTGGGTTATCGATTCTCCAAGGGTGTAGATTTAGGTAGTGTAGGGTTATTTGGGCTGGTTTTGATGCCGGAGCTAGAGGAGTGGTGGTGGCTGACGGGTTGAGGTGTGGGAGCTGGCTAGAGGGGCGGTGGGGTAGGGGGTTCTCTCCCGATGAAGTCGTGCTCCCTCTAGTTGGTTTTGGCATTTCATTTCATGGTGGCTAGTTGTGCTTGCCCTCAGAGGTCCTTCACAAAGTTGTGTTACGTGTTTCTATGGTTTCTATATGATCTCCGGTTGGTCTTGCCAATTGTTGAGGTTGCTCGTGGCTTTTAGCATTATTTTCTTAATATGTGTCTGATTTTCAATAAACATGATGATGCTTCTGCCTACTTGGTATAGTTTTTTTGTGTTTTATTTTTTGTAAGTTTGTAATAATGGACACCATCTCCCCACTTCTGGTCTTGGTTTGTATTTTATATCTATTGATTAGCAATGTTGTGTGTGGTGATTAGCAGCTAGATCTGACTCTACGCTGGGTTGCATATGTCTTCATCAGGGTACGTTTGATTTTGTTCTATTGGTTTTGTACACCAATAGCAATCATATCTTATATCGAGCCAATGATAAGCTCTATTTTAGGTGTCAAGTGGTCATTTCCTCTTTGGGTTTTGATGCTGTGTTTTGTCTTTGTACTTCATCTGTTTTTTTACTAGTTGAGCTAATGTTTATATGGCATCAAATTTGCCCATAATGGGTGGCCAAATATATCTTTATTTGTACTAATTTTTAATTTGAATGAAGTTTCATTTTTAAAAAATAATTGTTCTTTTTTAACCATTTATTCCGACAAAGAGATTTGTTTTTTTAAATTACTTTTTTTTCTTTAAAACAAAGGAATAATTTTTTTGCTTAATTAAAACAAGAGATTTATTTATGATATTTTGAAAAAATAGGATATTTTTGTTTCGCTATTTCTAGATTATATAAAAAAAAAAAAGAAAATAAAACCGCCATTCGAATTTCCATTTCCATTCAAAAACTGGTACAGCACTCACCGATTCGTCAACTGTGTCTTCTTCAAACACCCAAAACCGTTCCAAAACCCCTTTGTTTCCTCAGCCATGGAAGGCTTAGGCGAGGATTTCTCCGACGAATGGCAAGACCCAGACGCTTTCCTCTCTCATCCATCCCAACAAGACTCACAGTCTCAGAGTCTGTCTCTCTCTTCCTCGTCGGAAACCTACATGCTCGGCTTCGTAATCGCCAACATCGTCGGAATTCAGTTCTACTCCGGCACCATCAGTGGCCGCGAAATGGTTGGTCTTGTCCGCGAACCTCTCAACCCTTACGATGCCAACGCCATCAAAGTCCTCAACACTAGGATGGTTCAGGTCGGCCACATTGAACGCACTGTTGCCGGCGTCTTAGCCCCGCTCATCGACTCCGGTTCAATTGCTGTTGAGGGCATTGTCCCCAAGAAGCGCTCTTCCTTTAACAGGTTCCGAATTCCCTGTCAAATTCACCTCTTTTGTCGCTTCGAGGTCTTCTCCGATGTGAGATCAGCGATTTCGCGAGCCGGGTTGATGCTTATTTCGGATTGCGATGTTTCTTTTGGGCTATCGGAGGCGATGGTCGTCGAAGAGAGGAAGGTGAAGGAGAAGAGGAGTGTGGATAAGATTTTCAAGCTGGTGGATGAGGGTTTGAGCAAGAAGGGAAAATTGCAAACTTTGGAGCCTCCGAAGGAAGTGATCAAATTGGAGCTTTTAGCGCATCAGAAGGAAGCCTTGTGGTGGTTGGCTCACAGAGAGAATTCTGGTGGGTTGCCTCCGTTCTGGGAAGAAAAAAATGGGTCTTATGTTAATGTGCTAACAAATTACCAGTCTGATTTGAAGCCGGAGCCTCTGCGAGGCGGGATTTTTGCCGATGATATGGGATTGGGTAAGACACTAACTTTGCTTTCATTGGTAGCTTTTGACAAATATCCCAGTGCTCTTCCATTTTCAATTAGTAGTGGTAGTGGTAATATTGATAAAGTTAATGAATTTGGTGAAGAAGTCTCTATTTCGAGTGTTAAGAAGGGTAAGAGGGGTAGACCAAGTAAAAAAAGTTTGGGGTCGAGGAAAAAACGAAAAGTTGATGATACCATTTTGGATAGAGACATAGAAGAAAAATCTGGTGGTAAGACTACCTTGGTTGTCTGTCCTCCTTCTGTGTTTTCAACATGGATAACACAGTTGGGTGATCACACTAAGCCTGGTAGTTTTAAGGTGTACATGTATTATGGCGATAGGACTGACAATGCTGAGGAGCTAAGGAAGTATGACATTGTTTTGACAACATATAGTACTTTGGCTGTTGAGAATTCTTGGTCAAGGTCGGCTGCTAAGGAGATGAAATGGTGGCGAGTTATTTTGGATGAGGCACACATGATTAAGAACGTGAATGCTTTGCAAAGTCGGGCTGTTTGTGATTTGAAGGCTAACCGGAGGTGGGTTGTTACCGGAACTCCCATTCAGAATGATTCGTTTGATTTGTTTTCTTTGATGACATTTCTACGGTTTGAGCCATTTTCGGTTAAGAGTTACTGGCAGTGCTTAGTCCAACGTCCACTTGCTCAGGGAAATGAGAAGGGGCTCTCAAGGCTTCAGGTAATCTATGTTGCTGGTTTTTATCCTCTGTATATTGTTAGCGATAGATGATGATACTGAACTATGTTGGGGTAACATATATATATATATATATATATATATAGTCGTTATTTATCTAAAAAAAATTCTTAAAGCTAAATTTCTCCCTTTTACCGTGTGCTCGGTTTATTTACATGGTAATGTGATTGTTTATCTCTGATAATCTTTTCCTCTATTTCAACAACTGATGGTTTTATATAATCTTTAAATAAAGGGTAATTAACACTAATGGCCCCTAAACTTTAGGGTCTCCTTCACTTAAATTGCATACAAAAAATTGGTTAGGGTTTACCGTGTTTAGCGGGTGTAGATTGAGAGTGACACTAGGAAATGGATTAATCAAATTCCTTAAAGACGTGTCTCTATACGCCATCTTGATTTTGTAATTCTTAGCATCCGTTATGTTGGAATGGAGGAATGAGATGATTTTAACAGAAATTCTGCTTTTTTATGCATACACATTTGTAAACGGTTTTTGTAATTTAATTTGTAATGGTTTCAGGTTCTAATGGCTACCATTTCATTGCGAAGAACAAAAGACAAAGAACTGATAGGACTGCCTCAGAAAACTATAGAGACTTGTTATCTAGAACTTTCTAGGGATGAACGTGAAGTGTATGACCAGTTGGAAAGAGTTGCAAAGAATGTTGTACAGGGTTACATTGATGCTGGTGGTCCAACGTGCAACTATACAACTATACTTAGTACAATCTTACGACTTCGCCAAATTTGTATTGATCTAACCCTGTGTCCTACAGATATCAAATCCTTGCTCCCGTCTGACAATATTGAAGGTATCGTATGAGATGTTCTGTTTATTTTTCTTCTCATTGTGATTTATGCGATGTTAACCTCACTAGATTCCATAAATTCTTATATTCCACTTGTAGCATCTAGTTCTCTCAAAAGTAGAATATTGATCCCAAATTTGGAATATAATAAATTCAGATGAGGATTGTCTTTGTTGTACAATGTTGCATCTTACTATACTCTATTGTTGGCAATAGTTTGTGTCTAGATCATGTTTGTTCTCTCAGATGGTAATGGTGAGTTCTTTTGTACGAAATCTTGTTGAGTACCATGCTTAAGTGTCTCTGGTTTTCCCAAACTCTCAGATATTTCTCTTTTGATTCAAGTGAACTTTTTTAAGTATGTCATTATAATCTAAGGAATAATTACATCCAGCCTCATATTGAGGCCATTTGAAGTTTGTAGGTTTAAATAAGGGGGACTAAGCTTGTACTTTTCATTTCTGTCCACGCCTGAACCTTTTATGAGAGATTTGTCGTATGGTATTTTAATTGTGCTGAAATCTTAGGCGTTGCAAAAATATTGTTGAACTTCCATATTGTTTTTATAATGAATAAGGACACGTTTTTGGTATTTTAGTTTGTGGGAAGCTGCTAGGATTGGATGTGATGGTCTGCATTTCCATTCTGACATGATTTGGTTTCTGTTTGGAGCTATTATATACCTTTTTCTGCAGTACTATCTGAATATTCACACTCTAGGAACCTATTTTTAAACCCCTATTGAAGGCATTAATTGTTCATCAGAGTGAGTGGAGCCACATTTTTTTTCTCATCCAACATTTCTTTCTCATTTTTCTCATCTTTGAATAACATGATATCCTCATTTCAAGCTAACAGAAATTTATTTTAATCAGATGTATCCAACAACCCAGAGTTGCTCCAGAAGATTGTTGAGGTACTGCAAGATGGTGAAGACTTTGACTGTCCAATTTGCATTTCTCCACCAACAGATATGGTGATTACTTCTTGCGGTCACATCTTTTGCCTTGCTTGTATTCTAAAAACCCTAAAGCACACCAAGTCTTCATGCCCTCTCTGTCGATGTCCTTTAGAAACTTCTGACCTGTTCTCGGCCCCACCACCATCTTCAAATCCTAAAGATGAAGAAGCCTCCTCGAGATCAACCGTATCCTCAAAAGTTTCCACTCTTCTAAAACTTCTTGTAGCATCAAGAGATCATAACGCAGCCACAAAGTCGGTCATATTTTCACAATTTAGAAAAATGTTGGTATTACTTGAAAAACCGCTAAAAGAAACTGGATTTAAGGTGTTGCGGATAGATGGATCTATGAATGCAAAGAGAAGGGCTCAAGTGATTGAAGAATTTGGTGTATCGGGAAAAGATGAGACCACAATCTTGCTTGCAAGTCTCAAGGCTTCAGGAACAGGTATAAACCTTACAGCCGCTTCTCGAGTCTACTTCCTAGAGCCATGGTGGAATCCAGCAGTTGAGGAACAAGCTATGGACCGGATCCACAGAATTGGACAGAAAGAAGAAGTGAAGATAGTGAGATTGATTGCTCGGGATACAATCGAGGAAAGGGTCCTGGAGTTGCAGGAGCGAAAGAAGAAACTTGCAAGGGAAGCTTTTGGTAAAAGAGGCTCAAAGGATAGGAGAGAAATGGGAATCAATGATCTCCGCACCCTAGTGTCTATGTGAGCTTGCTTTAGTCTCAAGACCATAAAAGTATAGCAGCTCAGTTGCCGATTTCATAAATTATGTAGATTTGTATAAAAATGTCAGTTTTATGCGACCTTCCTGCCCTTTTGACTTTGCGTGAGAAATATGTTAATCGCTTTAAAATGCACCATGTTGCATTGTTCGTTGGCTTTCATGGGACATTGGAAACATGTTTGGTTAGCCTGTTTCAATGCAATATTGTGTGCGTATTTTGTTTGAACTTTTGCAGGCATTGATTATTCTGCTGAGGTCATCCATTTTGAGAAACAGGGAAGAGAACGGGTAGCTTTTGCTGCTACATAATTGAATTAATCAATTAAGCAGTAATAAAAGGATTTTTGACATGATTGATTGTTGTATGACGCTTGAAAATGTTGTTCAAATGTCGAACATGAACCAAGTTGCGCTTAGTTATGTTGGGGGACAAAACTGAATTCACTTCATTTTGCAGGCTCTCTTAAAAATTTTGGCCTCAACAGAGACGGGTAAAAATACTTGCAACAAAAGGATTATTATTTTGTTGAAATAATTACACCAAATATGCGAACTTAGACCTTTGTTTTGAAAATTTGTCTATTTTTCATAATTTGATAATTGTTTCTGTTTTTAACACATTATACAATAATACCTGTTGTGTCCTGTTTGTACGGTTTGAGCATTCCTTGTATAAACAATATGTTATCTGGATTTAATTTTTTCCCGGTTTCTTTTTTAGTTGACTTTGCTTCTTTTGGTGGGTAATTAATGGTGGGTGATTAAAAGCTCCATGTTCATATTTTAAATTTGAGAGGTTATATTTGCATCCACTAAATTCATTAATATAACCAATTAATTAAACTCTCTTAATAAATATTTAAGAAAATGCCTCATTTAACCCTCACAAACCCCACTTTAATTTTGATTTTGATTTGATTAAAATATAAAAAATCTACTTAATAATACAACTTTTCTCATTAAATTGCGCACATATATATATAATATATATGTTATAAAATAAATGCAAAAAACTAAATTACAAAGCATAAAAATAAAGAGACACGAGTGAAATAGAGAGAAACAATCTTATTATTCATGACCTCATATTATATACAAATACAAGTTCTTAGAGGCCATTTATATAGGCCAAGAATTATAACGTAGGACAGGCTAAAAGCCATGAGTTAAAACAATAAAATATTACTAATGGAGTGTTAATTGGGAGGTTATATGAAGGTTATAGAATACTAAATATTAATTATAATCAAATAGGAGATAATGCAATTCATGAGAGCGTTAGGATTATGAACCTCCACACTAGTAAACTAATTTATTCATAACACTCCCCCTTAGATGTTCATCACTTAAGAATATATGCCTTGTTAAAAACCTTACCAGAAAAAACCATGTGGGCAAAAATCCAAGTGAAGGAAAAAAGAGTACATTATTCTTTTAAGATTTGGCTTAGAGCTGCATCGTTAAAAACCTTGCTAGGAAAACCCAATGGGACAAAACCTATGCAAAGAAAAAAAGAGTACAGTAGCCAATAGTCTCCCCCTTATGTCAACATGTTTTCTTCAGCAAAATCATATGCAAATATCTTTGAGTCGACACATACTAATCTTGCACAATAATTTCTCAAATGTAGTTGTAAGAAGTATCTCTATATAAATTTCCTAAGTTGTCACTTAAACAAATTTGATGAATATTGTCCTTTAGGAGCTCATGCGTGAAAAAGAACAGTTGGAAAACGTGTTTTATTATGTCTGCTTAACTTGGGTGATAAACGTTACATTCTCCCAATATAAAGCCATCGGACTTCCTTTGGTAAATAAAAGGTCACATGTTGCTTGGAGATATTGGAATATAAATCTCAACAATATGATACACATAAGGTGACTATCTCATAAATTGCCAATATTTCAACATAATTCAAAGATGCAACAACAATAGTTTTGCCTTATAAATTGCTAAGGTATAGTAGTACCATCATATGTAAAGAAGTAGCATGTGTGTAATCATGCTTTTATATGGATTGAAAAATATTCAACATCCAATCAATTTTAAAATCCATATTAGATGTTTCACAATGAAAACAAAATACCTGTTTAACATCTTTTCAATGTCTTTGATGTTGAAAAACAAGTACGCAGCAGAATTTTAAAATTTTTAAATCAGAATATTTTCCAAAACACAAGTTAGATACGCTGTATGCATAAATTAATGATAAATCTTACTAACCTTTTGTATACAAAAGTGGGCTCGAATCCATGTATAGAAGAACGTTCTAGAAGAGTGCCAACCAAGTGGTTTTCTTTGCTATTCTCTATCCATGATCAGAGTGTGGGTGGTCACACGTCATATAGCTCTTTCTCTACTGACTGTCCTTCCAACTACTTGAGAAGACCTAGAGCTAAAGATCTTCATTGTGAACAATAACCCTCAGGGAGTTTTAGAGTTTCTTAGACTAGAGTACTTACTCTATTCTCTCAACTGATCTAAATAACTAACAAAACTCACCCTCTATTTATAATGGTCGAATATGGGGTTAATTCTTATTAGATAAGGCATCAAAATTTGAATCTAGATCAACTTCTGATAAAAAATGTGTCTAAAACGTGTATACAGATTATTGCATGATCGACAAGCCAAACTTTCTAATCAGCCTGCCGAACTTACTCCATTGGTAGGCCAAACTAATGCATTGGCCTACATAGCTTGCAATAATTTGATCCTTGAGAATATCTTATTTTCCACCCTAGATTCTTAGATAGAGCCTTAGTTTTAATTCAAATAACTTTAAAGAAAAGTTATTTGATTAAAACAGTCATATCTAGATAATCTCATAGAAAATAAAATATTATTCAAATAATTCAACATGTTTATCTTGAATCAATTAACAAAATTAATTCAATCGATAAACTAACATAAATTATTAAATCTTATCTTTACCGAATTTCAGCCAATCTAATAATTTAACAAAAGTCTTCAATATGTAGGAAAAACATACCATATCGTTATAGGATTATTATGAGCTAGCAAAGGGGACCCGATGGACATATACAGTTTAAGCTCTTGTAATTATAAAATATAATATCCCATATATATATTTAATAATTATCAACTCTAATGCTACTCTACTAAAAGCTCAAAGCTGCAATCTCGAACTATATAAAATTATGAAGCTTCATTAAGCTAACTATCCATGATGATTCATAATGTGTCACATCCCTATAGGATATTCATGATCGGTTTAAGGATAAATTCCATTTTACTTTCCTGATTATTTTTATCTTAAGTTCCATTATCACACCATCAGAACACTTATTATCCCTAGATAATATACCATTCGGTTACACCTATATATCCAAATGGTTGAGCGCTCCAGTATTCTAATTACAGGATAACACATATAAGAGAATATCATTAACTTTACAAAAAGAACTATGGAATCCATATCTATGAATAACAAGTCTACGCAATTAAGAGTTATGCCTCCAATGTACTGGCATGCGTACCATCATTTAGCCAAGATGTCACCCTTCAGTACGTCAAAAGACATAAGCAAGAATATCGGTCCATTAGTCATTTTGGATTAAGACATAACACATATGATTGTCTAAAGTGAATTGATTTACATAATCAAAATTATTGACCCAAATCAATTTAACTTTATGTCCCGATCTAATATATCGTCACCTATGATAATGCACCAATGTTTTTACTCGTGAAGTCCAACTCTGATGACCAAGATAAGCCATCTCCTATTAGGGATGTAGACAATGTAATAATTTTAGCATGAATAAAGTGCCCAACTTTATTCTCTCGATTACGGATTTTATGATTTAGACCATCACCTTTAAGATTCGTGTCTTCTACATAATCTGTCCATCATATGCACGATTCTTAAAGGTTTAGACCAACAATCTCAGACTTTTGTTTGCTTATCTACATTTAACAAATATGAACATAAAGAGAACAAAATTTAGTATATGAACAATAAATACTCTTTATTGATAAAATGTCTCCAAAAATATATTACAACATTTTACTCTTTAGGGCACCATGTCTAACAATCTCCAACTTGCACTAAGTGAGTAAATGTGATATGTTACGCATCCCTATAGCCCCAATAGGCTATAATGTCCTTAGACGCGATGAAACATATTTCCACTCACCATATTGTCCTTTATCCCATGATACTCTTGATGAACATGTTTACTCTTTCTGTGAAACCATGGTTCCTTAGCATTAGCTATCATTGTAGTGTTCTCATATTACAGCGATACTGCCTTATCAATACCTGGAACTACCTCAAGATTTCCAAGTAACTTGTGGAGCCACAATGCTTCTTTCAAAGCATCACTAGCTGTCACATACTAGGCCTCCATTGTTAAATACGAAGTGCAATCTTGCTTGACACTTCTCCAAACAATGACACTACTGCCTAAAGTAAACACAAAACCAAAAATCAATCTTCTAGAATCTAGATAGGATTGAAAATTTGAATCAGTGTATCTTAGAGATGTGAGATCCTCACTTGAAGCATATACCCTCAAGTCCTTCTCAGGTCCTTGAAAATATGCTTGACAGCAACCCAGTGGTTTGGTCTTAGATCTGATTGAAATCGACTTACTATCTCAACCGCATAACAAATGTCCAGTCGTGTGCAAAGCATATCATACATGAGACTACCCACCACTAAAGCATATGAGACCTTCTTCATGTTTTCTTTTTTCTCATTAGACTTTGGTGAGTCTTTCTTAGAAAGAGTAATTCCCGACCTAGATGGTTGCCCACCTTTCTGCATTGCATACCTCTCAAGAATTTTATCTATGTAGGCCGCTTGAGATAAAGCTATCATTTTGTTCTTCCTATCCCGAAAGATCTAGATATCGAGAACATAATTAGCTTCACCCAAGTCTTTCATGCCAAACCACTTGGTCAACTATAATTTGACCGATGATAATGCCTCGACATCATTGCCGATTAGTAGAATGTCATCTACAAAGAGTAATAGAAAAACCACATTTTCGTCCTTAATGTGTTTGTAAACACATGATTTGTCCACATTTTGTTCGAACCCATAAGTCTTGATCGCTTGATCAAATCTTATGTTCTAAGAATGGGAAGCCTACTTAAGTCCATGAATTGACTTTAGTAGCTTACATACCTTACCCTCCCTTATACTTAAACTAGTCTGGCTGCAACATAGATATGGACTCATTAAGATAGCTATTCAGAAAGGCCATCTTGACATCCATTTACCAAATCTCATAGTCGAGAGTGGCAACTGTGGATAAGAAAATATAGATGGACTTAAGCATGGCTACATGTGAAGAGGTTTCCTCGTAATTGATTCCTTCCTTTTGCGTCTATCCCTTAGCTATTAGTCTAGCCTTATAGGTTTCGACTTTCTCATCTACTCCTCTCTTTCTCTTATAGATCCACTTACACCCTATGGGTTTTACCCTTTCAAGAAGATCTACAAGTTCTCAGACTCGATTAGTCTTCATAGACTTCATCTCAGTGTTCATAGCTTCTGTCTAGAGCTTTGAATCGACATCCTCCATATCCTCTGATAAGTGTAAGGATCCCTATCATGTTTAACCGATTTAGCCAAGTTGGCTTCATGATTGAACATATACCGCTCAGGTTGACGTCTGATCCTCCCATTACACCAAAGCCCCTTAGGTTATTGTTTGGTTGATTTTTCAACAATGATTGGATTGGTTTCAACCAGAACCCCTAGAGTGATTGAGTCACTCGCTAACTTCTCGAGTACTACTTTACTTCAAGGCTTAAAGTTTTTTAAGTAACTTTCCTCAAGGAATGTTGCATTCATTGAAACCATGATTTTTATTTTCTTTTGGGTTATATAAATAACCCCCTTTAGTCCTTTTTGGATATAATACGAACATGCAAACTTCTGAACTACTTCCAACTTATTCGTTTCCTTATACAAGATATGAACCGAACATCCCTATAGGCGATATGGTTTAAGGATGTCTTCCTACCCATCCACAACTCGTGAGGAGTTTTAGGAACCAATTTTGAAGGCACATTATTCAAAAGATAACACACAATTTGTAGTGTATATCCCCAAAAGGATAATGGTAATGTTGAATAACTCATCATGGACTTAACGGTTGGAAAAATTGTACGCAGTGAAATTTTAAAAATTTACATCAGAGTAATTTTTAAAACACAAGTTTGACATGCTATATGCATGAATTAACCAGATCTTACTAACCTTTGTGAGCCGAAGAACCCTCACAAAACGTGAAGAAAAGTAATATTCCAAAAGAGCCTCAACCAACTGGTCTTCTTTGCTATTCTCTATCCACGAACGGAGTGAGTGTGGGCTCACACGTACAGCTCTTCCACTAGGTGACTCTCCTTCCAACCAATCGAGAGAACCCAAAGCAAGTGTTCATGATTTGTGACCAAAAGCTCTTAGGGAGTTTTCAGATTCTCACTAGCAGAGTATCACTCTTAATCTCTCAATTGATCTGAGTAACTCTTAACACTTACTCCCTTTATATAGAGATTGGTTCTGGGTTTAGTCCTTATCAGGTTAGGTCTCAAAAACTCGAAACAGAATCAAGTTTGGATCAATATCTAATAAGATCCACGTGGAAACACGTGATCTTATCCTTCGCTGATCGGTAGGCCGAACCACCTAATCGGTAGGCTGAGTAGGCCCCATCGATAGGCCAAACACGTCCATCGATAGGCCGAACTGTCGAATAAAAATCTCGCGAATCTTTTATTTTCCACCCTGAGATTTTATAGGATAAAGTCTCAGTTTTAATTCAAATAAACCAATAGAGAAGTTATCTGGTCAAAACAACTTTATCTAGATAATCTCTAGGAAAATAAATCAGTTCCCAATAATTCTCCAAGTTTATCTTGATATAATTTATCTAAAATTAAATCAACCAACAAACAGACAAGAATTATCCGATCCTTATAATTCAACAAGTTTATCTTGAATTAATTTTTATCACAAAATTAATTCAACCAATAAACAGACATGAATTATTTGATTCTTTCAAATTTTAGCCAATCTAATAAATCTGACATAAGTTACCAATTATTGGAAAAGCACATCGTATCGTTACAGGATGTTGTGAGCTAGTACAGGGGACCAAATGGACCTATATAGTTCAAGCTCCCGATAATTATGAAACCCAATATCCCAGATATATATTTCATAATTATCAACTCCAACGCTACTCCACTAAAAGCTTGGAGCTGCACTCTCGAACTACATAAAATTACGAAGCTCGTATAGCTAAGTCTCCATGACATATCATAGTGTATCGTTTCCCCATATGATAATCCATAATCGGCTTAAGGACAAGTTCTGTCTTACCTTCCCGATTATTTGTATCTTACATTCTATTATCTCACCATCAGAAAACTTACTATCCAATGACAGTATACCATTTGGTTACACCTATGTATCCAAATGGTTGAGCGCTCCAGTTTTTTAATTATAGGATAACGTGTATAAGAGGATATCATTACTCCTAAAGAGGAGCTATAGATTCCATATCTATGAATATTAGGTCTACGCTATCAAGAGTCATGCCTCCAACATACCGGCATGCATACCACTATTAAGATGTAGTTGTCACCCTTTGGTACATCAAAAGACACAAGCCAAGACAACAGGCCCACTATTCATCTTAGGATTAAGATACAACACAAATAATTGTCTAAAGTGAATCAATTTGCCGAGACAGAATTATTAATCCAAATCAATTCACTTTATGTCCCGATCCAACACATCGTCACCTATGACAACATGCTAATGTTTCTATTCACAGAGTCCACCTTCATTGCATGAATAAAGTGCCCAACTTTATTCCCTCGATTGCGGATCTTATGATTTGGACCATCACCTTAAGAATCGTGTCTTTCGCATAATCCGTCTATCATATGCCCAATTCTTAAGGTTTAGACCGAGAGTCTCAAACTTTTGTTTGCTTAACATACATTCAACAAATATGAACGTAAAGAGGACAAGATTTGGCATATAAATAATAAATAAATTCTTTATTGATAAAAATGTCTCCAAAAACTTATTACACTTTTACTTCTTAGGGCATACATGTCTAACAATCTCCCACTTGCACAAAGTGAGTAAATATGACAAATCTCGCATCCCCATAGCTTCCACATGCTTCTCGAAGACTATCCTAGTAAGTGTCTTCGTAAATGGATTAGCTAAATTGTCCTCTAACGTGATCTTGCACACCGTGACATGCCCGCCCTCAACGAAGTCCTTTATCATATGATACTTTCGATCAATATGCTTACTCTTCTTGTGAAATCTTGGTTCCTTAGCATTGGCTACCGTGGCACTGTTATCACCGTACAGTGATACGGCCTTATACATACCAAGAACTACCTCAAGATCCCTAAGGAACTTACAGAGCCACATTGCTTCTTTCGAAGCATCACTAGCTGCCACATACTCGGCCTCCATTGTTGTATCCGAAGTGCATTCTTGCTTAGCACTTCACCAACTGATGGCACCGCCGCCCGGAGTAAACACAAAACCTAAAGTCGATTTCCTTGAATCCAGACAGGATTGAAAATCCGAGTCAGTGTATCCTAGAGGAGTCAAGTCCTCACCCGAATACACAAGCATATACCCTCGAGTCTTTCTCAGGTACTTGAAAATATGCTTTACCGCAACCCAATGGTTTGGTCCTGGATCCACCTGAAATCGACTTACAATCCTGACTGCATAACTAATATCCGATCGTGTGCAAAGCATGACATACATTAGACTACTCACTACCAAAGCATAAGACACCTTCTTCATGTATTCTCTCTCTTCATAAGACTTTGGAGAGTCTTTCTTAGAAAGAGTAATTCCAGACCTAGATGGTTGCCCACCTTTCTTGGAATCCTGCATTGCAAACCTCCTGAGAATTTTATCTATGTAGCTGGCCTAGGACAAAGCTATGTTTTTGTTCTTCCTATCCCAAAAGATCTAGACACCGAGAACAAAATTAGCTTCACCCAAATCCTTCATGTCAAACTGCTTGGTCAACCATAATTTGACCGATGACAATGCCCCAATGTCATTGCTAATTAGCAGTATGACATCTAGATAGAGTAGTAGAAAAACCACCTTCCCATCCTTAATGTGTTTGTAAACAAATGGTTATCCACATTTTGTGAGAACCCACAAGTCTTGATCATCTGATCAAATCTTATGTTCCAAGAACGAGAAGCCTGCTTAAGTCCATAAATTGACTTTAGCAGCCTACAAACCATACTCTCTTGACCCGTGACCTTGAACCCTTCTGGTCATTCTATATAAATGGACTCATCAAGATAGCCATTCAGAAAAGCTGTCTTGACATCCATCTGCCAAATCTCATAGTCGAGAGTGACAGTTATGGACAAGAGAATCCAGATGGACTTAAGCATGGCTACAGGTGAAAAGGTTTCATCATAATTGATTCCTTCCTTTTGTGTATAACCCTTAGCTACCAATCTAGCCTTAAAGGTTTCGACCTTTCCATCCACTCCTCTTTTCCTCTTGTAGATCCACTTACACCTTATGGGTTTTACCCCTTTGGGAAGATCCACAAGCTCCCCAACCTGATTAGTCTCCATAGACCTCATCTCAGTGTTCATGGCCTCGGTCCAGAGTTTTAAATCAACATCCTTCATAGCTTTTGTGTAAGTATAAGGATCCCTGTCATGTTCATCAGGTTCAGCCAAAAAGACCTCCCCATTGAACATATACCTCTCAGGTTGACGCCCGATCCTCCCACTACGCCGAAGCCCCTGAGGTTGTTGTTCAGGTTTGTTTGGTTTTTCTACACTGATCGGAATGGTTTCATTCGGAACCTCCGGAGTGATTGGATCACTCCTTAACTCCTCAAGCACCACTTTGCTTCGAGGTTTAAAGTCATCCATGTAACTCTCCTCAAGGAAAGTTGCATTAGCTGAAACCATGACTTTATTTTCCTTTGGGTTTTAGAAATAACCCCCTTTAGTCCCTTTTGGATATCCTACAAACACGCAAACTTCCGAACGTGCTTCCAACTTATTTGGATCCTTAAATAGGACATGAGCCAGACATCTTAATTATGCGAATATGGTTTAAGGATGTCTTCCTACCCGTCCATAACTCGTGAGGAGTTTTAGGGATCGATTTTGAAGGCACATTGTTCAAAAGATAACATGCGGTTTGAAGTGCATATCCCCAAAAGGATAAAGGCAATGATGAATAACTCATCATGGACCTAATCATGTCCAACAAAGTCCTATTTCTTCTCTCTGCTATGCCATTCTACTGCAGAATGCCTGGCGCAGTCAAATGGGATAAAATCCCATTCTCTAATAAGTGTTCCAAGAACTCATCAGAAAGGTATTCCCCACCTCGATCGGATCGAAGTGTCTTTATGGATCTACCCAATTGCTTTTCCAATTTAGCCTGAAACTCCTTGAACTTGTCAAAAGTTTCACTTTTGTGTTGCATCAGGTACACATACCCATATCTTGAGTAATCGTCAATAAAAGTGATGATGTACTTATACCCTCCTCATGCCCAGATGTTCATCAGTCCGCAAACATCACTATGCACAAGTTCTAGAACCCCTTCGGCCCTATTGCTCTTAGACCTGAATGGTCTTTTGGTCATTTTACCCTCCAAACAAGATTCACATTGAGGTATAGATTCCACCTTTAAGTGACTTAAAGGTTCATCCCTTACCAACCTCTGAATCCTATTCAGGTTAATATGACCAAGGCGTAAATACCAAAGATAAGTTTTATTAGAGTGAGAAGTTTTAAGTCTTTTAGAGTTTTTATCATTCATCTCAATATTAAGCAATTAGTCCATCTTAGGTTTGATAAAATATAGATTATTTTGCATCCATTCAGAATAGATAAAAGATTTGTTTTTACGAATCACCACTTTATCATTAAAAGAAACCAAGTAGGAGTCTTTAAATAAAGAAGCTACAGAAATTAAATTCCTTTAAATTTCAGAACATAAAAACAATCTTGCAAAAATAAATTCCTATAATTATCAAAATAAAGATGGATGTCTCCCACTGCTTCCGCTGAGACCAAGGATTCATCGCCCATCCGAAGCGTGAAGTCCTCATGCAATAGACTTCTCGTTTCTTTGAATCCCTATAGAGAAACATAAACATGATTAGTTGCACTAGAATCTATGACCCAAATGTCACTTGATTCCTCAACCAAACAAGTTTCTAAATAGAAAAGATCACACCTACCTCCTTTGGAAACGAAGTCCTTGCAATGCTTCTTGATATGCCCGACCTTTCCACAGAAGAAACACTTAAGCTTCTTTGGGTTTTTCTTCTTCTTCTTCTTGCTCTTGGTGCTAGCAGGAATAGAAGACTTCCCGTTCTTGGCCCATTGCTTCTTTCCATTCCCAGAGTTGAGATTGGAACCAGAAGCAGCTACCATGTTGGCCTCACCACCCGCGGGAGACTCCCTGATCAGCAGTTCGAACTCCTATAACTGTTTCATCAATTCCGTCAAGGTCATATCCCGTCTATTGCTTAAATTAAAAGTAGCTCTAAATGGAATAAATTCCTTAGACAAAGTCTCAAAGACCATAGTCATCTGAGTTTCAGCATCGATGTCGGCTCCATTGGTTTGAGCCTCAGTGAGGTAACCTATGACCAACATCATATGCTCCTTTACAGATGTCCCTGGCCTCTGACAACAGTTAAGAAGTTTCCAAAGCGCCCCTTGTTGTTTTGTTATGGCCTGGCCTCCAAACATATCCTCAAGATTATCCAAGATCTGCTTCGCAGTCTCATAATCCTGATGTTGAGCCTGTAGCATGTTATTCATGCTGACCATAACATAGCAGCGGGACCTGATCATTAGCATCTTTCCAGCGTTCGTACGCTTGGAATTGCTCATTACTTGAGTCTCCCGTAGGCTCGGGAGGACAAGGAGTTGTCAGAACATATTTCAGTTTCTCAAAGGAAAGGACGATGTCCAGGTTCCGTTTCCAATCATTATAGTTCTCACCGGTTAACAGGTTTTTGTCAAGTATCGATGATAAAGCATTTTTAGACATTTTTAATTTACAATAAAGAATCATATACCAAACATAAGCAAACATATAATAATAATTTAGTAAGAAAACAAAATCATGTAAAAAATACAAATGTGTTTATGTATCAAAACCTTGAAAATATCACAACCTTACAACGATAATTCCCAACTCAGAATTCAACAAGCTCCTAGGGGAGTCATGCCAAATTCAATTAGGAATACGAATCCCCTCATGATTAATATATGCCATCCAGGACCCGTATGATCCAGCATATATTAATAATCGTTTCTTTGGCCATTAATTTTATTAACAAAGCTCCTAGGGGAGGTTGATAATAAAAGTAACGTGAATGTATAACCATCGTTTTAATATTTTATCCATGATTTATAATCACCACCTAGGGGTGTGCAACCATAAATCATGCTAAAATACCTTATCTTCTCAGAGATCCAATCTGGTACATGATAGAAATCCCTTTCTAGGGGTCGGGACCACCATGTTCTGCCTATGGACCAATGATGGAGGCCTTAGGTTCTCTCTTTGAAACCTTCTCCCACTCAATCTTTTGAAATCAAGGTTTTATTTTAAGAATTTGCATGAACAATTTTAATATAAGCGGCACTTCCTATTCTTTATGACATGTTATCAATATACATGGCAAATCATATTATAATGCAGACAAACAAAGCAATCAAGCAAAGCTACAAGCAAAATAATAAATAACCGTAATATTATGGCTCCACCCTAGAGAATAGAAAACTAAGATTACAAGAGAATAATCGAGACATATTATCGATTCTTCATCCTTGAATCCTCAAGCTGTATCCTTCTTTATGTAATACCCATCTCAAGTCTTCAATCCTGTATGAATCGAATACTTCATATTTTCAGTCATATCTAAATTTAATGTTTCTCAAAATTGTCCCAAAAATAAAATTAAAACTGCATCGAAAAAACTGCACCTTTTCTGGAAATTTTCCATCTCTTGATCAGCAGGCCGATCTGGGTGATCGGCCTACCGGTCATGCAGGTTTGGCCTGTCGCTAGAGCCTCTTGATTTCTACCCCACTAATGGCCTGTCGAACCTCAAGTTTGGCCTGTCGATCTGTGACCATCGGTTTATTGATTTGGTGAGTTTGGCATGCTGATCGAGCAGAAATCTCCCATTCTAGAAAATACAATTTTTAATGCAATTCATCAATTTTATTTTTAACAATTCAAAAGCATAAAATTAGAGACTCAGGAAATACCTTGGAGCGCCTATCATCATTCTTCTAGATCCGACTTCTAAATCCATCTTCTCAATCCGTCTTCTCCGAATAATTATTTAATTACCAAAATCTTACAAATTTAACAGTAAATAATAATTCCTAGACGAAGATAATAGTCCGCCATCTAATTACATGAAAAACATAGATACACATTTTAACCTCTAAGGAATCATAACCGGTATCAATCAATTAATTAATAAATAATTAAATAAGAATTTAATTAACCATAATTAATTAATAAACATTCACCACATAATCCAGACAACATATATAATATATAGAAACCTAGAGTGCCAACTCGCTTCAAAATTAAATTCAAGCATAGGAGAGATTAAGATCACAAAATTTATACATATAACATGATCACAAACTCGTAAATTTATGTAAAAACCTGGCTTTGATACCAATTATTGAAAAAAATTGTACCCAGCGAAATTTTAAAAATTTACATCGGAGTAATTTATAAAACACAAGTTTGACATGCTATATGCATAAATTAACCAGATCTTACTAACCTTTGTGTGTCAAAGAACCCTCGTAAAACGTGAAGAAAAGTAACGTTTCAGAAGAGCCTCAACCAACTGGTCTTCTTGCTATTCTCTATCCACGACCGAAGTGAGTGTGGGCTCACACGTACAGCTCTTCCACTAGGTGACTTTCCTTCCAACCAATCGAGAGAACTCAAAGCAAGTGTTCGTGATTTATGAACAAAAGCTCTTAGGGAGCTTTTAGATTCTCACTAGCAGAGTATGACTCTTAATCTCTCAATTGATCTAAGTAACTCTTAAGACTTACTCCCTTTATATAGAGATTGGTCCTGGGGTCAGTCCTTATCAAATTAGGTCTCAAAAACTTGAAACAGAATCAAGTTCGGATCAGTATCTGATAAGATCCACATGGAAACGCGTGATCTTATCCTTCGTTGATCGGCAGGCCAAACCACCTGATCGGCAGGCTGAATAGGCCCCAAAGCAAGCCAAACACGTCCATCGACAGACCAAACTGTCGAATAAAAATCTTGCAAATCTTTTATTTTCCACCCAAGATTCTATAGGATAAAGTCTAAGTTTTAATTCAAATAACCCAATAGAGAAGTTATTTGATCAAAATAACTTTATCTAGATAATCTCTAAGAAAATAAATCAATACCCAATAATTCTACAAGTTTATCTTGATCTAATTTATCTAAAATTAAATCAACCAATAAATAGACAAGAATTATCCGATCCTTGTAATTCAACAAGTTTATCTTGAATTAATTTTTATCACAAAATTAATTCAACCGATAAACAGACATGAATTATTTGATTCTTTCAAATTTCAACCAATCTAATAAATCTGACATAAGTTACCAATTATTGAAAAAGCACTCCATATCGTTACAGGATGTTGGGAGCTAGCAAAGGGGACCAAATGGACCTATATAGTTCAAGCTCCTGATAATTATGAAACCCAATATCCCAGATATACATTTCATAATTATCAACTCCAACGCTACTCCACTAAAAGCTTGGAGCTGCACTCTCTAATTACATAAAATTACGAAGCTCGTATAGCTAAGTCTCCATGACATATCATAATGTAACGTATCCCCATATTATAATCCATAATCAGCTTAAGGACAAGTTCTGTCTTACCTTCCCGATTATTTTAATCTTACGTTCGATTATCTCACCATCAGAAAACTTACTATCCAATGATAGTATACCATTCGGTTACACCTTTGTATCCAAATGGTTGAGCGCTCCAGTTTTTCAATTATAGGATAACGCATATAAGAGGATATCATTACTCCTAAAGAGGAGCTATGGATTCCATATCTATGAATAAGAAGTCTACGCTTTCAAGAGTCATGCGTCCAACGTACCAGCATGCATACCACTATTAAGATGTGGGAGTCACCCATTGGTACATCAAAAGACACAAGTCGAGACAACGGGCCCATTATTCATCTCAGGATTAAGATACAATACAAACGACTGTCTAAAGTGAATCGATTTGCCGATACAGAATTATTAATCCAAATCAATTCACTTTATGTCCCGATCCAACACATCGTCACCTATGACAACGTGTCAATGTTTCTATTCACGGAGTCCACCTCCGATGGTCAAGAGAAGTCATATCCCAAAAGGGATATAGACAATATAACAATATTTGCATGAATAAAGCTTCCAACTTTATTCCCTCGATTTTGGACCTTATGATTTAGACCATCACCTTAAAAATCATGTCTTTTGCATAATCCGTCTATCATTTGCCCAATTCTTAAGGTTTAGACCGGCAGTCTCAGACTTTTGTTTGCTTAACATACATTCAACAAATATGAACGTAAAGAGGACAAGATTTGGTATATAAATAATAAATAAATTCTTTATTGATAAAAATGCCTCCAAAAACTTTTTATATTTTTACTCCTTAAGGCATACATGTCTAACACTAACTATGTCTAGCATAGTGTTATTTCTTCTCTTAGCTATGCTATTATGCTATGGAGTGCCCGGCGTAGTCAAATGGGATAAAATCCTATTCTCTAAGTGTTCTAAGAACTTATCGGAGAGATATTCACCACCTTGATTGGATCAAAGTGCCTTTATGAGTTTACCTAATTGCTTGTCCACTTCAGCCCAAAACTCCCTAAACTTGTCAAAAGTTTCGCTTTATGATGCATTAGGTAGACATACCCATACCTTAAGTAATCATCAATAAAAGTGATGAAGTACTCATACACTCTACATGCCCTGATGTTTGTAGTCCTGATGTTCGTAGGACTACAAACATCACTATATACAAGTTCTAGAACCCCCTCGGCCCTATTCACATTGTGGTATAGATTCCACCTCTAAGTGACTTACAGGTCCATCCCTTGCTAACCTTGGAATCCTATTAAGGCTAATATAACCTAATCACAAATGTCAAGGATAAGTCATATTAGAGTGAAAAGTTTTAAGTCTTTTTTGAGTTGTTAGCGTTAACCTCAGTGTTAAGCAGTATGTCCATCTTAGGTTTGATAAAATATAGATTGTTTTGCATTCATCACAGATAAAAGATTTGATTTTACGAATTGCCACTTTATTATTGAAAGAAACTGAATAAGAATCTTTAATTAAACAAACTATAGAAATCAAATTCCTTTTAAACCTAGAAACATAAAAAGAATCTTTCAAAACTAAAATCCTATAATTATCAAAATAAAGATGGACTTCTCCCACTACTTCAGCTAACACCAAGGATCCTTCACCCATTCATAACATGAAGTCCTCATGCAGTATTTGTTTCTTTGAACTCTTGTAGAGAAACACAAACATGATTAGTTACTCCAGAATCTATGACCCAAGTGTCATTTGATTCCTCAACTAAACAAGTTTCAATAACCAGAAGATCACACTTACCTCTTTCAGAAAGGAAAGTCCTTGCATTTTTTTTTTTGATGTGCCCAACTTTTCCATAGTAGAAGCACTTCAGCTTCTTTGGGTTCTTTTTCTTCTTCTTCTTGTCTTGCCATTTGTGGGAATAGAAGACTTCTCATTCTTAGCCCTTTGCTTCCTTCCATTCCCTAGATTAGGATTGGAACTAGATGCAGCCACCATGTTGGCCTCGCCACCCACAGGACTTTCTCTGATCAGATTTTCAAACTCCTGCGGTTGCTTCATCAGTTCTATCAAGGTCATATCCTGTCTATTGCTCAAATTATAGGAAGCTCTAAATGGGATGAACTCCTTAGGCAGAGTCTTAAAGACCATAGTCTTCTATGACTCGGCATTGATATCAGTTCCATGGGTTTGTTCCTTAGTGAGGTAACCCATGACTGACATCATATGCTCCTTTACAGGAGTCCCAGGTCTTTGTTTGCTATTCAAAAGTTTCCAAAGAGCTCCTTACTGTTTTGTTAAGGCTTGGCCTCCAAACATGTCTTAAGATTATCCAAGATTTGCTTCGCAGTCTCATAATCTTCATATTGAGCCTGCAGCACTTTATTCATGGTAGCCATAACATAACAATGGGCTTGATCATTAGCATCTTTCCAGTGATCATGGGCTTGGATTTATTTATTTGTAGATTCCCTTGTAGGTTTAGGAGGACATAGTGTTGTCGGCACAAATTTTAGTTTCTCAAAGGATAGGACGATATTTAGGTTCCTTTTCCAATCATTATAATTCTTGCTAGCTAATTGGTTTTTATCAAGTATCGATGATAAAGCGTTCTTAGACATTTTTAATCTACAATAAAGATTCATATACCAAATATAAGCAAACATTCTATAATAGTTTAGTAAGATAACAAAAACAAGTAAACATACAATTGTGTTTATGCATCAATACCTTGAAAACATCATAACCTTACAATGAGAATTTCCAGCTCAAAATCCAACAAGCCGCCTAGGGGAGACCTGCCAAATTCAATTAGGAACAAGGATCTTCTTTGATTAATATATGCCATCCAAGACCTATCTAATCCAGCATATATTAATAATCATTTTTGTTGGCTATTAATTTCATTAACAGAGCTCCTAGGGGAGGTTAATAATAACATTTATCTTGAGTGTATAACTATCGTTTTAGTTATTTTATCGATGATTTATTCTTGCCACTTAGGGGTCTACAATAAAAAATCATGCTAAAATAAATTATCCCTTGGGAGATCCAACCCGATACATGATGAAATCCCTTCATAGGGGTCGGACCACCATTTGCTACTTATACACCAACAATGGAGGCCATAGGTCCTTTCTTTGAAAACCTTCTACCACTCAATATTTTAGAAGTCAAGGTTTTATGTTAACAAGCATGAACTATTTTTAATGAGCGGCACTCCCTATTCTACAAAGCATGTTATCAACATACATGACAAATCATATTATAATACAAACAAGCAAAGCAACATACAAAGCTACAAGTAAAATAATAATAAATAAACAGCCGTAATATTATGGTTCTATCCTAGAAAGAAAATAAAGATTACAAAAGATCAATTGAAACATATTATCAATTTTTCATCTTGTATTTTCAAGTTGTATCCTTCTTCACGTGGCATCCATCATCAATTCGTCAATCGCTCATAGATCAAATAATTTATTTTTCCATTCATCATAAAATTTCATGTTTCTTAGAATTGTTGTTGAGTTTTGTTGGATTTTGTGATTCAAATAATCAAAATTAAATCTCACAAAACCCTCGTAGGATCCTTGCAATTCGATTAGATTGATAAGAAAGTCATAGAATCTTACCAGGATGACAAAAGGGGCAAGATTTTTGGAAGAAAGAGAGCGGGTTCACTCTAGTGACACCCTAACTCGAGCTTTTAGTATTAAAGATCAAATTTAGACATTGTTTCTTAGAGCAACGCCTTCTGTAGGTATCCACACAAACAGACTCTCTCAAAGAAGAATTGGTGTGCTAGCACCCTCTCCTTGCGTTAAATGACTCACTCTAATTTTTAGGGTTTTTAATGTTCTCGCCTTTTAGAATAATAGAACGCCTTCTTTCTTCTTCTCTTAGCTAGAAACCCTAAAAACAGATATATATATATATATATATATGTCTATTGACTTAGATAGAGTCAGATTTTAACTAGGGTAAACTGTAATTCGAATATGATTCAGAGAATCTAGACAATATCTGTAATTCGAGTATGATTCAGAGAATCTAGATAATATCTGTAATTCAAATATGATTAAGAGAATCTAGATAATGTCAAATTCAATGAACCTAGACATATCTAGTATATCGAATCTGGACATTATCACGTTCATTGAACCTAGACAAAGTAAGCCCAAAATTTGTTTTTGGTCTGTTCTAAGTGTACGACCGTGTAGGTTCACATAACGTTGGTAGTGGGCTTGAAATTTTGTCTCTGGCCCATAAATCATAAGCAGCCTCTAGCAAGACATTATGATTACCCTAGTTATGAGAATGTCAATAATCTGACATAACCTAATCCACAATAAATATTAAAGTCCTTTTGTCACTAGATACCTTGATTGAACGTAAGGCATGGTTTATGTCATCCTTACACTATTCAATCAAATTATTTCTCGATCTTAAGTAGACTACTATTGATAACCCTTATCAATTCATTCTAGTATGGCCATACATTTTTCTTTAGTCTAACTTATCGAGGGGCCCATAGATATCTTTCTCATAATAAATGAGGGACAAATTCCTTCTTAATCATTCATATTCCTCATATGATTCACTCTATATCCAACAATAATTCATTCCATCATCCTGTTAAAGATAATATTAGAATGTGTCAAAATATAGAACTTCTCATGTAGGAAACAATGGTGATTTTAGGTCAGAGGACTAGGATAATACTATTGTGATGAGAATCACTTATTACAATTAACCATGTAGTATTCTCATAGCGAGTCGATCCAATACATCATTTCTCAAATATGTATCTATGAGTTGACTTAGTATCTCATACACATGATTAGTAAAACATAATCATCAGTCAAACTTCATACTAGTCTTCATTCATTATTATCCCAATAAAAATGATTGACTAGGGATAATTTAGAATAGAATTCAATTTTCACCTGAGAGTTTTACTATCAAGTCACATACTTGATAACCTTAGGCAGAATCAACTATTCATGGAATTAGAATAAAAAACAATAATGAAAATGCCTCTTTATTAATAAAATACAAATGTAACAAAGTTAAAATGTGGTCATTACATAATTGGCCTAGGGTACATCACTAACAATTGACTAAAAAAAAACCAAAACTGCTTTGAAAGAAGCACTTTTTGGGAAAAAATTTGCTCCCTACCAGCCTACCGAACTTGATCATCGGCTTGCCGATCCTAAAGGCTTGGCTTGCTACTAGAGCTTACAAAATTCTGCTTTGCAGATTACCTACTGAATTGGTAGTTTAGCCTGTCAGTCTGTGACCATTGGGTTGCTAAACTTGAGGGCCACCTGTCGATTGAGCTAAATTCACACTATTCTAGAAAGCAGTTTTTAAGCAGCTTTTCAATCTCATTTTAAACAATTGAAAAACATAAAAGTTTTAAAAACTCAAAAAAATCAATTGAAATCTATCATCTTCATCTTCTAGATTCATCTTCATTTTGAATGATTATTTGATTACAAAACTTTACAAATTTAAAATTAAAATAATAATTCCTTAACGGTGATGATAGGCTGCCATGTAATTACATGAAAAACTTAGATACATACTCTAACCTCTAAAGAACCATAATCGGCACAAATTAATTAATTAATGAATAATTAAATAATAATTTAATTAACCATAACTAATTAATAAACATTCACCATATAATCTCATAACAACATTTAATTATATAGAAACCATAGAGTTCCAACTCTCTAAAAAATTAAATTCAAGCATAAGAGAGAACAAGATCACATAATCTATATATATTGCATGATCAAAAACTTATAAATTTAGGTAAAAACCATGGCTTTGATACCAAATGTTGAAAAACAAGTAAGCAACGAAATTTTAAAAATTATTAAATCAGAGTATTTTTCAAAACACAAGTTAGACATGTTATATAAATAAATTAATAACACATCTTACTAACCTTTTGTATGCCGAATTAGGCTCGAATCTGTGTGGAGAAGATGTTTTAGAAGAGCCTCAATCAACTAGTCTTCTTTACGATTCTATATCTACGATCGGAGTATGGGTGGTCACATGTCGTACAGCTCTTCTTTCAGTGACTTTCCTTCTAACCACTTGAGAAGGCCTAGAGCTAAGGTTCTTGATTGTGAACAACAACTTTCAGGGAGTTTCAGAGTTTCTCAGACTATAGTACTCACTCTATGCTTCTCAATTGATCTAAATAATAGAGAAAACTCACCTCTATCTATAGTGGTCGAATCTGGGGTTAATCCCTATCAGATAAGGCCTCAAAATTCAAATTGAGATCAACTTTAAATGAAAAACACATCTAACACGTGAATATAGCTTTTCGCATGATTGGCAGGCTGAACTTTTCCATTGGCTTATTGAACTTGCTCCATCGGTAGGCCAAATTAACGCATCGACCTGCCGAATTTGTGATAATTTGATTCTTGAGAATATCTTATTTTCCACCCTAGACTCTTAGATAGAGCCTTAGTTTTAATTCAAATAATCTAATAGAAAAGTTATATGATCAAAACAACCATATTTGGATAATCTCATAGAAAATAAAATATTATTCAAATAATTCAACATGTCTATCTTGAATCAATTTTCAAAATTAATTCAACTGATAAAATAACATGACTTATTAAATCTTATCTTTATTGAATTTTAGCCAATCTAATAATTTAACATAAGTCACCAATGTATAAGAAAAATGTACCGTATCATTACAGGATTTATTATGAGTTGGCATAGGGGACCTGGTGTACATATATAGTTCAAACTCCTATAATTATAAAATACAATATCCTAGATACATATTTTATAATTATCAACTCTAACGCTACTCCACTAAAAGCTTAGAGCTACACTCTCAAGCTATATAAAATTACGAAGCTTTATTAAGCTAACCGTCTATGACATATTATAATGTGTCATATTTCCATAGGATATTCATAATTAGCTTAAGGATAAATTTTGTTTTACCTTCCTGATTATTTTTATCTTATGTTCCATTATCACACTATTGGAATAGTTACTATCCATAGATAATATGCCATTTGGTTACACCTATGTATCCAAATGGTTGACCACTCTAGTATTCCAATTACAGGATAACACATATAAGAGAATATCATTAACTCTATAAAAAGAGTTATGGAATCCATATCTATGAATAAGAAGTCAATGCAATCAAAAGTCATGTCTTCAATGTACCGATATGTGCACCATCATTAAGTCAGGATGTTACCTTTTGGAACATCAAAAGACATAAGTCAAGAATTAGTCATTTCAGGATTAAGACACAACATAAATGATTGTCTAAAGTAAATTGATTTGCATAAATGGAATTATTAAGCCAAATCAATTCAACTTTATGTCCCGATCTAATACATTGTCGCCTATGACAATATACCAATGTTTCTACTCGCGGAGTTTGATTTTGATGACCAAGACAAGCCATCTCCCTTTAGGGATGTAGACAACATAACAATCTCAGTTTGAATAAAGTGCCCAACTTTATTCCCTCGATTATGGATCTTATGATTTAGACCATCACCTTTAAGATTCATGTCTTCCACATAATCTATCCATCATGTGCACGATTCATTAAGGTTTAGATCGACCGTCTCAGACTTTTGTTTGCTTATCATGCATTCAACAAATATGAAAACAATAAATAAACTCTATTGATAACATATCTCAAAAAACATATTACAATATTTTACTCCTTAGAGCACCATGTCTAACATTAGCAAACTATATCTTGCTAATACAATAGCAAAGGATATCATGTGAGGTCTTATGTTTTTAGCAAACAGATTACTGCACTAATTGTATTATTTAGACCAAAAATTTCTTCTATATCACCTTATGATAATTTTTTACTCCAAGAGATCAAGAACATCCTTATCCAAAGGATCAAACAACCTTTGGAGAACACATTGGTGGTTTCAGAAGGTGAACATCAATAATAATAATAAGTCAATTTAATTTATAAGACTCTTTGTTGGATGGTCAACACTTTAGAATATGCCGTATTAAAACCTTACTAGATAAAACCCATGGGACAACAATTCTAGTGAAGGAAAAAGAGTATATCATTCTTATTATACTTTGTAAACTGCCTCATTAAAAACCTCATCAGGACAACCTAGCGGGAAAAAATCTTGACCAAGGAAAAAAGGGTATAGTGCATATTTATGTTTCCCTTGTAGCACAATCATGGTTCTATCAATAACAATTGATTTGATAGAAAATTATTGAGTCGATGCATACTATAGTAAAGAACTCCAAGATATTTGCGATAGACTATCTAAACTTGTCATGTTTAATATTTTTGCTAATATTTCAACTCTCGCTCTTTAAGAGCTCATTTATCATAAATAATTTCATAATAGTATTGGCAATTATTATGGGTATATATGAATGAACTTTTACCCATATTTATTTTCTAATTGGTAGAACAATTGTTCAACAATTATTTGCACATAAACTCTTCTCCAATTGAGTATAAAATATTGTGCACTTTATAGCCAAATACTTGTCATTCTATCTAATTATTCAGATAATATTTCATACTAAAATATACTAAATTCAAATACTGAGATGCTATATAAAACACTATATAAAAATTCAAGACTTGGAATTATTTTGGTATATCCACAAAATATATAATAATCAAATAAATGATAAAAATATACAATATCCCTGAAAGTTGTTTTGAATAATTTTTTTATATGTAAGAGAAATTATGGATAAGCATTCTTTTAAGCAAATCTCAATTTTTAGGTCAGAATAAACTTTCTTCTATGAGATTTGTCTTCTTGAATTTCTCTTATGCTCTCTTTGGGAGTTTTCATAAATAACAGCAAATCCAGTATGTTTGACCTCGATATAAAGCAATGGAGATATTAATTTCCTAGCACTTCTACTCTTTATAGCATAAAAACATAGTGGTACCATTCATATCTAAATTTGCATTCATCTATTAGAAAAATGGTACGCAGCGAAATTTTAAAAAATTTATATCAGAGTATTTTTCAAAACACAAGTTTGACATGCTATATGTATAAATTAATCATATCTTACTAACCTTTGTATGCCAAAGAACCCTTGCAAGACGTGAAGAGAAGTAACATTCCAAAAGAGCCTCAACCAACTGGTCTTCTTTGCTATTCTCTATCCACAACCGGAGTGAGTGTGGGCTCACACGTATAGCTCTTCCACCAAGTGACTCTCCTTCCAACCAATCGAGAGAACCCAAAGCAAGTGTTCGTGATTTGTGAACAAAAGCTCTCAGTGAGTTTTTAGATTCTTACTAGCAAAGTATCACTCTTAATCTCTTAATTGATCTGAGTAACTCTTAAGACTTACTCCCTTTTTATAGAGGTTGGTCCTAGGGTCAATTATTATCAGATTAGGTCTCCAAAACTCGAAACAGAATCAAGTTCAGATCAATATCTGATAAGATCCATGTGGAAACGCATAATCTTATCCTTCGCTCGTCGGCAGGCCAAACAGGCCCCATTGATAGGCTGAACTGTCGATAAAAAATCTTCGCGAATCTTTTATTTTTCACCCGAGATTCTATAGGGTAAAGTCTCAGTTTTAATTCAAATAACCTAATAGAGAAGTTATCTGATCAAAACAACTTTATCTAGATAATCTCTAAGAAAATAAATGAATTCCCAATAATTCTACAAGTTTATCTTGATCTAATTTATCCAAAATTAAACCAACTGATAAACAGACAAGAATTATCTGATCTCAATAATTCAACAAGTTTATCTTGAATAAATTTTATCACAAAATTAATTCAACCGATAAACAGACATGAATTATTTGATTATTTCAAATTTCAACCAATCTGATAAATCCGACATAAGTTACCAATTATTAGAAAAGCACACCGTATCATTATAGGATGTTGTGAGCTAGCAAAGGGGACCAAATGGACCTATATAGTTCAAGCTCTCGATAATTACGAAACCCAATATCCCAGATATACATTTCATAATTATCAACTCCAACGCTACTCCACTAAAAGCTTGGAGCTGCACTCTCAAACTACATAGAATTACGAAGCCCGTATAGCTAAGTCTCCATGACATATCACAGTGTATCGTATCCCTATATGATAATCCATAATCGGCTTAAGGACAAGTTCTGTCTTGCCTTCTTGATTATTTTTACCTTACGTTCAATTATCTCACAATTAGAAAACTTACTATCCAAAGACAGTATACCATTCGATTATACCTATGTATTAAAATGGTTGAGCCCTCCAGTTTTCCAATTATAGGATAATGCATATAAGAGGATATCATTACTCTTAAAGAGGAACTATGGATTCCATATCTATGAATAACAGGTCTACGCTTTCAAGAGTCATGCCGCCAACGTACCGGCATGCATACCACTATTAAGATGTGGGTGTCACCCTTTGGTACATCAAAAGACACAAGCCAAGACAACGAGCCCACTATTCATCTTAGGATTAAGATACAACACAAATTATTGTCCAAAGTGAATCGATTTTTTGAGACAGAATTATTAATCCAAATAAATTCACTTTATGTCTCGATCCAACATATCATCACCGATGACAACATGCCAATGTTTCTATTCATGGAGTCCACCTCCGATGGTCATGACAAACCATCTACCAAATGGGATATAGACAACATAACAATCGTTATATGAATAAAGTGCCCAACTTTATTCCCTCAATTGCGGATCCTATGATTTAGACCATCACCTTAAGAATCGTGTCTTCCCCATAATCTGTCCATCATATGCCTAATTCTTAAGGTTTAGACTGACAGTCTCAGATTATTGTTTGCTTAGCATACATTCAACAAATATGGATGTAAAGAGGACAAGATTTTGTATATGAACAATAAATAAATTCTTTATTGATAAAAATGTCTCCACAAACTTATTACATTTTTACTCCTTAGGGCATCCATGTCTAACAATCTCCCACTTGCACTAAGTGAGTAAATATGACAAATCTCGCATCTCCATAGCTTCAACATGCCTCTCGAAGACTCTCCAAGTAAGTGTCTTTAGAAATGGATTAACTAAATTGTCCTCTGACACGATCTTGCACACCGTGACATGCCTGCCCTCAACGAAGTCCCTTATCACATGATACTTACGATCAATATGCGTATTCTTTTTGTGAAATCTTGGTTCCTTAGCATTAGCTACTACCGCACTGTTATCACAGTACAATGATACCGTTTTATCTATGCCAGGAACTACCTCAAGATCCCCAAGGAACTTGTGGAGCCACACTGCTTCTTTCGAAGCATCACTAGCTGCCACATACTCGGCCTTCATTGTGAATCCAAAGTGCAATTTTGCTTAGCACTTCTCCAACTGATGAGACCGCTGCCCAGAGAAAACATAAAACCTGAAGTCAATTTCCTAGAATCCAGACAGGATTGAAAATCTGAGTTAGTATATCCTAGATGAGTTAAGTCATCGCCTATATGTACAAGCATATACCCTTGAGTCCTTCTCAGGTACTTGAAAATATGCTTTATCATAAACCAATGGTTTGGTCCTAGATCCGCCTGAAATCGACTTACAATCCCGACCGCATAACTAATATTCGGTAGTGTGCAAAGCATGGCATACATGAGACTACCTACTACTGATGCATAAGGCACATTCTTCATGTATTCTCTTTCTTCATAAGACTTTGGAGAGTCTTTCTTAGAAAGAGTAATTCTAGACCTAGATGGTTGCCCACCTTTCTTGGAATCCTGCATTACAAACCTCTTGAGAATTTTATCAATGTAGCCGGCCTGGGACAAAGCTATCATTTTGTTCTTCCTATCCCGAAAGATCTGGATACCAAGAACAAAATTAGCCTCACCCAAGTCCTTCATGTTAAATTGCTTGGTCAACCATAATTTGACCAATGACAATGCCCCAATGTCATTCCCAATTAGCAAAACGTCATCAACATAGAGCAGTAGAAAAACCAACTTTCCATCATTTATGTGTTTGTAAATGTTAGACATGTATGCCCTAAGGAGTAAAAATGTAATAAGTTTTTGGAGACATTTTTATCAATAAAGAATTTATTCATTATTTATATACCAAATCTTGTCCTCTTTACGTTCATATTTATTGAATGTATGTTAAGCAAACTAAAGTTTGAGACTATCGATCTAAACCTTTAAAAATTAGGCATATGATGGATGGATTATATGGAAGACACAATTCTTAAGGTGATGGTCTAAATCGTAAGATCCGCAATCGAGGGAATAAAGTTGGGTGCTTTATTCATGCAAAGATTGTTATGTTGTCTATATCCCTTTTGGGAGATGGTTTGTCTTGACCATCGGAGGTGGACTTCGTGAATAGAAACATTGGCACGTTGTTATAGGTGATGATGTGTTGCATCAGGACATAAAGTGAATTGATTTAGATTAATAATTTTATCTCGGTAAATTGATTCACTTTAAACAATCATTTATATTGTATCTTAATCCTGAGATGAATAGTGGGCCCGTTGTCTTGACTTGTGTCTTTTGATGTATCAAAGGGTGACACCTACATCTTAATAGTGGTATGCATGCTGGTATGCTGGAGGCATGATTCTTGATAGCGTAGACCTGTTATTCATAGATATGGAATCCATAGCTCATCTTTAGGAGTAGTGATATCCTCTTATATGCGTTATCCTATAATTGAAAAACTGGAGCACTCAACCATTTGGATACATAGGTGTAACCGAATGGTATACTGTCTTTGGATGCTAAGTTTTTTGATGGTGAGATAATGGAATGTAAGATAAAAATAATCGAAAAGGTTAGACAGAACTTGTCCTTAAGCCGATTATGGATAATCATATGGGGATACGATACACTATGATATCTCATGGAGACTTAGCTATACAGGCTTTGTAATTCTATGTAGTTCAAGAGTGTAACTCCACGCTTTTAGTGGAGTAGCATTGGAGTTGATAATTATGAAATGTATATCTGGGATATTGGCTTTCGTAATTATCAGGAGCTTGAACTATATAGGTCTATTTGGTCCCCTTTGCTAGCTTACAACATCCTGTAACGATACGGCGTGCTTTTTCAATAATTGGTAACTTATGTAGGATTTATTAGATTGGTTGAAATTTGAAGGAATCAAATAATTCATGTTTGTTTATCGGTTGAATTAATTTTGTGATAAGATTAATTCAAGATAAACTTGTTGAATTGTAAGGGTTAGATAATTCTTTTCTGTTTATCAGTTGATTTAGTTTTTAGATAAATTAGATCAAGATAAACTTATAGAATTATTGGGAATTCATTTATTTTTTTAGAGATTATCTAGATAAAGTTGTTTTAATTAAATAACTTTTCTATTGGGTTATTTGAATTAAAACTGAGACTTTATCCTATAGAATCTCGGGTGAAAAATAAAAGATTCGCTGAGATTTTTTTTTGGCAGTTCGGCATGTCGATGGGGCAAGTTCGGCCTGCCTATTAGACAGATTGGCCTGCCTATGCGCAAAAAAAAAATTACGCATTTTTACGCTGATTTCATTCGATATTGATCCGAATTTGATTCTAATTTGAATTTTTGAGATCTAATCTAATAAGGAGTGACCCTAGACCCAACCTCTATAAATAAAGGGTAAGTCACACAAGTTATTTAGATCAATTAAGAGATCAAGAGTGATAGTCTACTGGTGAGACTCTAAAAACTCCTTGAGAGCTTTTGTTCACAAATTACGAACACTTGCTTTGGGTCTCTCGATTGGTTGGAAGGAGAGTCACCTAGTGGAAGAGCTGTACGTGTGAGCCCACAATCACTCCAGACATGGATAGAGAATAGCAAAGAAGACCAGTTGGTTGAGGCTCTTTTGAAACGTTACTTCCCTTCATGTTTTGCGAGGGTTCTTCAGCATACAAAGGTTAGTAAGATTTGATTAGTTTATGCATATAGCATGTCAAACTTATGTTTTAGAAAATACTCTGATGTAAAATTTTTAAAATTCCTATTGCGTACTATTTTTTCCAACAATTGGTATCGGAGCCATGGTTTTTACATAAATTTATAAGTTTGTGGATCATACTATATGTATAAATTTTGTGATCTTAATCCCTCCTATGCTTGAATTTAATTTTATAGAGAGTTGGGACTCTAGGTTTCTATATATTATATATGTTGTCATAGATTATGTGGTGAATGTTTATTAAGTAATTATGGTTGATTAAATTCTTATTTAATTATTATTAATTAATTAATTTATACTGGTTATGGTTCAAAAGAGGTTAGAATGTGTATCTCGGTTTTTCATGTAATTAGATGGTGGACTATCATCTCTGTCTATGAATTATTTTTTATTTTTAAATTTGTAAGAATTTTGTAATTAAATAATCATTTTGGAAAGACGGGTCTAGAAGGCGGATCTAGAAGAATGATGATAGGCGCTCCAAGGTATTTTCTGAGTCTCTAATTTTATGTTTTTGAATTGTAAAAAAATAAAATTGATGAATTACATTAAAAATTGTATTTTCTGGAATGGGTAATTTCTGCTCGATCGACATGCCGAACTCACCAGTTCGGTAGGCCGACGGTCACAGATCGGCAGGCCGAACTTGAGGTTCGGTAGGCCGTCAATGGGGTAGAAATCAAGAGGCTCTGGTGGTAGGCCGAACCCGCATGACCGGTAGGCTGATCACCCAGATCGGCCTGCCAACCGAGAGGTGGAAAATTTCCAGAAAAGGTGCAATTTTTCTGATGTAGTTTTAATTTTATTTTTGGGATAATTATGAGAAACATTAAATTTGGATATGACCGAAAATATGAAGTGTTTGATTCATACGGGATTGAAGACTTGAAGATGGGAATTACATGAAGAAGGATACAACTTGAGGATTCAAGGATGAAGAATCGATAATATGTCTCGATTATTCTCTTATAATCTTAGTTTTCTATTCTCTAGGGTGAAGCCATAATATTACGGTTATTTATTATTTTGCTTGTAGCTTTGCTTGATTGCTTTGCTTGTTTGCATTATAATATGATTTGCCATGTATATTGATAATATGTCATATAGAATAGGAAGTGCCGCTCATATTAAAATTGTTCATGCATATTCTTAAAATAAAACCATGATTTCAAAAGAGCAAGCGGGAGAAGGTTTTTGAAAAGAGAACCTAAGGCCTCCATCGTTGGTCCATAGGCAGAACATGGTGGTCCTGACCCCTAGGAAGGGATTTCTATCATGTACCAGATTAGATCTCTAGAAGATAAGGTATTTTAGCAGTGATTTATGGTTGCACACCCCTAGGTGGTGATTATAAATCATGGATAAAATATTGAAATGATGGTTATACACTCATGTTAATTTTATTATTAACCTCCCGTAGGAGCTCTGTTAATAAAATTAATGGCTAAAGAAACAATTATTAATATATGCTAGATCATACGGGTCCTGGATGGCATATATTAATCAAGAGGGGATCCGTGTTCCTGATTGAATTTGGCATGACTCCCCTAGGACCTTGTTGAATTTTGAGTTGGGAATTATTGTTGTAAGGTTGTGATATTTTCAAGGTTTTGACACATAAACACATTTGTATTTTTTACATGATTGTGTTATCTTACTAAATTATTATTATATGTTTGCTTATGTTTGGTATATGATTCTTTATTGTAGATTTAAAATGTCTAAAAATGCTTTATCATCGATACTTGACAAAAACTTATTAACCAGTGAGAACTATAATGATTGGAAACAGAACCTAGATATCGTTTTGTCCTTTGAGAAACTGAAATATGTACGACAACCCCATGTCCTTCTGAGCCTACGGGAGACAAAACTAATGAGCTATTCCAAGCGTATGATCACTAGAAAGATGCTAATGATCAGGCCCGCTGCTATGTTATGGCTAGCATGAATAACGTGCTGCAGGCTCAACATCAGGATTATGAGATGTAAAGCAGATCTTGGATAATCTTGAAGATACGTTTGGAGGCCAAGCCATAACAAAGCGGCAAGGAGCACTTCAAAAACTTCTAAACTGTAGACAGAGGCTAGGGACATCTGTAAAGGAGCATATGATGTTGGTCATGGGTTACCTCACTGAGGCTCAAACCAATGGAGCCGACATCGATGTTGAAACTCAGATGACTATGGTCTTTGAGACTTTGTCAAAGGAATTTATTTCATTCAGGGCTTCATTTAATTTAAGCAATAGATGAGATATGACCTTAACAGAACTGATTAAACAGTTACAGAAGTTCAAATTGCTGATCAGGGAGTCTCCTGCGGGTGGTGAGGCCAACATAGCTGCTTCTGGTTCCAATCTCAACTCTGGGAATGGAAAGAAGCAACGGGCCAAGAACAAAAAGTCTTCTATTCCTACTAGCACCAAGACCAAGAAGAAGAAGAAGAAGAACCCAAAGAAGCTTAAGTGCTTCTTATGTGGAAAGGTCGGGCATATCAAGAAGCATTGTAAGGACTTCCTTTCCAAAGGAGGTAGGTGTGATCTTCTGTATTTAGAAACTTGTTTGGTTGAGGAATCAAGTGACATTTGGGCCATAGATTCTAGTGCAACTAATCATGTTTGTGTTTCTCAACAGGGGTTCGAAGAAACAAAAAGTCTACTGCATTAAGACTTCATACTTCTAATGGGCGATGGATCCTTGGTCTCAGCGGAAGCAGTGGGAGACGTCCATCTTTATTTTGATAATTATAAAAATTTATTTTTGCAAGATTATTTTTATGTTCCTAAATTTAAAGGAATTTAATTTCTGTAGCTTGTTTATTTAAAGACTCCTACTTGGTTTCTTTTAATGATAAAGTGGTGATTCGTAAAAATAAATCTTTTATCTGTTCTAGATGGATGCAAAATAATCTATATTTTATCAAACCTAAGATGGACTTATTGCTTAATGTTGAGATGAATGATAATAACTCTAAAAGACTTAAAACTTCTCACTCTAATAACACTTATCTTTGGCATTTGCGCCTTGGTCATATTAACCTTAATAGGATTCAAAGGTTTGTAAGGGATGGACCTTCTAGTCACTTAAAGGTGGAATTTATACCTCAATGTGAATCTTGTTTAGTGGGTAAAATGACCAAAAGACCATTCAGGTCTAAGGGCAATAGGGCCAAAGGGGTTCTAGAACTTGTGCACAGTGATGTTTGCGGAGAGATGAACATCCGGGCACGAGGAGGGTATGAGTACTTCATCACTTTTATTGACGATTACTCAAGATATGGGTATGTGTACTTGATGCACCACAAAAGCAAAACTTTTGACAAGTTCAGGGAGTTTTGGGCTAAAGTAGAAAAGCAATTGGGTAGACCCATAAAGGTACTTCGATCCGATCGAGGTGGGGAATACCTTTCTGATGACTTCTTGGAACACTTATTAGAGAATGGGATTTTATCCCATTTGACTGTGCCGGGCACTCCGCAGCCGAATGGCATAGCAGAGAGAAGAAATAGGACTTTGTTGGACATGATTAGGTCCATGATGACTTATTCATCATTGCCTTTATCCTTTTGGGGATATGCACCACAAACTGCATGTTATCTTTTGAACAATGTGCCTTCAAAATCAGTCCCTAAAACTCCTCACAAGTTGTGGACGGGTAGGAAAACATCCTTAGACCATATTCGCAGATGGGGATGTCCAGCTCATGTCCTGTTTAAGGATCCGAATAAGTTGGAAGCATGTTTGGAAGTTTGCGTGTTTGTAGGATATCCAAAAGGGACTAAAGGGGGTTATTTTTATAACCCAAAGGAAAATAAAGTCGTGGTTTCAACTAATGCAACTTTCCTTAAGGAGAGTTGCATGGACGACTTTAAACCTCGAAGCAAAGTGGTGCTTGAGGAGTTAAGGAGTGATCCAATCACTCCGGAGGTTTCGAATAAAACCATTTCGATCAGTGTAGAAAAACCAAACAAACCTGAACAACAACCTTAGGGGCTTAGGTGTAGTGGGAGGATCGGGCGTCAACCTGAGAGGTATATGTTCAATGGGGAGGTCTTCTTGGCTGAACCAGATGAACATGGCTAAGGATCCTTATACTTATGCAAAGCTATGGAGGATGTTGATTCAAAACTCTGGACAGAGGCCATGAACATTGAGATGAAGTCTATGAAGACTAATCAGGTCTAGGAGCTTGTGGATCTTCTTGAAGGGTTAAAACCCATAGGGTGTAAGTGGATCTATAAGAGGAAAAGAGGAGTGGATGGACAGGTTGAAACTTTTAAGGCTGGATTGGTAGCTAAGGGTTATTTGCAAAAGGAAGGAATCGATTATGAGGAAACCTTTTCGCCTGTAGCCATGCTTAAGTCCATCCGGATTCTCTTGTCCATAGCTGCCGCTCTCGACTATGAGATTTGGCAGATGGATGTCAAGACGACTATTTTGAATGGCTATCTTGGTGAGTCCATTTATATGGAACAACCAGACGGGTTTAAGGTCACGGGTCAAGAGGGTAAGGTTTGTAGGCTGCTAAAGTCAATTTATGGATTTACGCAGGCTTTTCGTTCTTAGAACATAAGATTTGATCAGGTGATCAAGACTTATGGGTTCTCACAAAATGTGGATGAACCATGTGTTTACAAGCACATTAAGGATGGGAAGGTGATTTTTCTACTACTCTATGTAAATGACATAATGCTAATTGGCAATGACGTTGAGGCATTGTCATCGGTCAAATTATGGTTGACCAAGCAGTTTGATATGAAGGACTTGGGTGAGGCTAATTTTATTTTCGGCATCCAGATCTTTCGGGATAGGAAGAACAAAATGATAGCTTTGTCCCAGGCTGGTTACAGAGATAAAATTCTCATGAGGTTTGCAATGCAGGATTTCAAGAAAGGTGGGCAACCATCTAGGTATGGAATTACTCTTTCTATGAAAGACTCTCCAAAGTCTTATGAAGAAAGAGAATACATGAAGAGGGTGTATTATGCTTCGACAGTAGGTAGTCTCTTGTATGCCATGCTTTGCACACGATCGGATATTAGTTATGCAGTCGGGATTGTAAGTCGATTTCAGACGGATCTAGGATCGAACCATTGGGTTACAGTAAAGCATATTTTCAAGCACCTGAGAAGGACTCGAGGGTATATGCTTGTGTATTCGGGTGAGGACTTGACTCTTCTAGGATACATTGACTCGGATTTTCAATCCTGTCTGGATTCTCAGAAATCGTCTTCGGGTTTTGTGTTTACTTTGGGCGACAGTGCCATAAGTTGGAGAAGTGCTAAGTAAGATTGTACTTCAGATTCAACGATGGAGGCTGAGTATGTGGCAGCTCCAAGCTTTTAGTGGAGTAGCGTTGGAGTTGATAATTAAGAAATGTATATCTAGGATATTGGGTTTCGTAATTATCGGGAGCTTAAACTATATAGGTCCATTTGGTCCCCTTTGCTAGCTTACAACATCCTATAACGATACTGCTTTTCCAATAATTGGTAACTTATGTAGGATTTATTAGATTAGTTGAAATTTGAAATAATCAAATAATTCATGTCTGTTTATCACCTGAATTAATTTTGTGATAAAAATTAATTCAAGATAAACTTGTTGAATTGTAGGGTCGGATAATTCTTGTCTGTTTATCGGTTGATTTAGTTTTTGGATAAATTAAATCAAGATAAACTTATAGAATTATTGGGAATTCATTTATTTTCTTAGAGATTATCTAGATAAAGTTGTTTTAATTAGATAACTTTTCTATTGGGTTATTTGAATTAAAACTGATACTTTATCCTATAGAATCTCGGGTGGAAAATAAAAGATTTGTTGACATTTTTTTTGGGCAGTTCGGCATGCCGATCCTCAAGTTTGGCTTGCCGATGGGGCAAGTTTGGCCTTCCTATGCGCGAAAAAAAAATCACGCGTTTTTATGCAGATTTCATCCGATATTGATCCAAATTTGATTCTGATTCAAATTTTTGAGACCTAATCTGATAAGGAGTGACCCTAGACCCAACCTCTATAAATAGGGGGTAAGTCACACATGTTATTTAGATTAATTGAGAGATTAAGAGTGATACTCTACTGGTGAGAATCTGAAAACTCCTTGAGAGCTTTTGTTCACAAATTACGAACACTTGCTTTGGGTTCTCTCAATTGGTTGGAAGAAAAGTCACCTGGTGGAAGAGCTGTACGTGTGAGCCCACACTCACTCTAGTCATGGATAGAGAATAGCAAAGAAGAGTAGTTGGTTGAGGCTCTTCTAGAATGTTATTTCTCTTCACGTTTTGCGAGGGTTCTCCGGCATACAAAGGTTAGTAAGATTTGGTTAATTTATGCATATAGCATGTCAAACTTGTGTTTTGGACAATACTCTAATGTAAAATTTTAAAAATTCCCGCTGTGTACTATTTTTTCCAGTAGTAAACACATGGTTCATCCACATTTTGTGAGAACCCGTAAGTCTTGATCACCTGATCAAATCTTATGTTCCAAGAACGGGAAGCCTGCTTAAGTCCATAAATTGACTTTAGCAGCCTACAAACCTTCCCCTCTTGACCCATGACCTTGAACCTGTCTGGTTGTTCCATATAAATTGACTCATCATGATAGCAATTCAGAAAAGCCATCTTGACATCCATCTGCCAAATCTCATAGTCGACAGCGGCAGCTATGGACAAGAGAATCCGGATGGATTTAAGCATGGCTACAGGCGAAAAGGTTTCCTCATAATCGATTCCTTCCTTTTGCGTATAACCCTTAGCTACCAGTCTAGCCTTAAAGGTTTCAACCTTTCCATCCACTCATCTTTTCCTCTTGTAGATCCACTTACACCCTATAGGTTTTACCCCTTCAGGAAGATCCATAAGCTCCCAGACCTGATTAGTCTCCATAGACTTTATCTCTATGTTCATGGCCTCTGTCCAGAGTTTTGAATCAACATCCTCCATAGCTTCTGCGTAAGTATAAGGATCCCTATCATGTTCATCCGATTCGGCCAAGAAGACCTCTCCATTGAACATATACCTCTTAGGTTGATGTCCGATCCTCCTACTATGCCGAAGCCCCTGAGGTTGTTGTTCAGGTTTGTTTGGTTTTTCTATACTGATTGGAATGGTTTGATTCAGAACCTTCAGAGTGATCAGATCACTCCTTAACTCCTCAAGCACCACTTTACTTCGAGGTTTAAAGTCGTTTATGTAACTCTCCTCAAGGAAAGTTGCATTAGTTGAAACCACGACTTTATTTTGCTTTGGGTTATAAAAATAACCCCCTTTAGTCCCTTTTGGATATCCTGCAAACATGCAAACTTCTGAACGTGCTTTCAACTTATTCGGATCCTTAAACAGGACATGAGCCGAACATCCCCATATGCAAATATGGTTTAAGGATGTCTTCTTACTCGTCCACAACTCGTGAGGAGTTTTAGGGTCCGATTTTGAAGGCACATTGTTCAGAAGATAACATGCGGTTTGTAGTGCATATCCCCAAAAGGATAAAGGCAATGATGAATAACTCATCATGGACCGGACCATGTCCAACAAAGTCCTATTTTTTCTCTTCGCTATGTCATTCTACTGCGGAGTGCCCGGCGCAGTCAAATGGGATAAAATCTCATTCTCTAATAAGTGTCTCAAGAACTCATTAGAAAGGTATTCTCCACCTCGATCGGATCAAAGTGCCTTTATGGGTTACCCAATTGCTTTTCCACTTCAACCCAAAACTCCCTGAACTTGTCAAAAGCTTCACTTTTGTGGTGCATCAAGTACACATACCCATACCTTGAGTAATCATCAATAAAAGTGACGAAATACTCATACCTCCTCGTGACCGGATGTTCATCGGTCCGCAAACATCACTATGCACAAGTTTTAGAACCCCTTCGGCCCTGTTGCCATTAGACTTGAATGGTCTTTTGGTCATTTTACCCTTCAAACAAGATTCACATTGAGGTATAGATTCCACCTTTAAGTGACTTAAAGGTCCATCCCTTACCAACCTTTGAATCCTATTAAAGTTAATATGACCAAGGCGCAAATGTGAAAGATAAGTCTTATTAGAGTGAGAAGTTTTAAGTCTTTTGGAGTTCTTATCATTCATCTCAGATTAAGCAATAAGTCCATCTTAGGTTCGATAAAATATATATTATTTTGCATCCATCCAGAACATATAAAAGATTTGTTTTTACGAATCACCACTTTATCATTAAAAGAAACCAAATAGGACTCTTTGAATAAACAAGATGCATAAATTAAATTTCTTTTAAATTTAGGAACATAAAAACAATCTTGCAAAAATAAATTCCCATAATTATCAAAATAAAGATGGACATCTCCCACTGCTTCCGCTGAGACCAAGGATCCATCGCCCACCCGAAGCATGAAGTCCTCATGAAGCAGACTTCTCGTTTCTTTGAACCCCTGTAGAGAAACACAAACATGATTAGTTGCAACGGAATCTATGACCCAAATGTCACTGGATTCCTCAACCAAACAAGTTTCTAAATACAGAAGATCACACCTACCTCCTTTGGAAAGGAAGTCCCTGCAACGCTTCTTGATATGCCTGACCTTCTGCAGAAGAAGCACTTAAGCTTCTTTGGGTTCTTCTTCTTCTTCTTCTTCTTGCTCTTGGTGCCAGCAGGAATAGAAGACTTCTCGTTCTTGGCCCGTTGCTTCTTTCCGTTCCCAAAGACAGGATTGGAACCAAAAGCAGCTACCATGTTGGCCTGTCCACCCGCAGGAGACTCCCTGATCAGTAATTCAAAATCCTATAACTATTTTATCAGTTTTGTCAAGGTCATATCCCGTCTATTGCTTAAATTAAATGTAGCTCTAAATGGAATAAATTCCTTTGACAGAGTCTCAAAGACCATAGTGATCTGATTTTTAGCATCAATGTCAGCTCCGTTGGTTTAAGCCTCAGCGAGGTAACCCATGACCAACATCATATGCTCCTTTACAGATGTCTCCAGCCTCTGTCTATCGTTTAGAAGTTTTTGAAGCGCTCCTTGCCGCTTTGTTATGGCTTGGCCTCCAAACATATCTTTAAAATTATCCAAGATTTGCTTTGCAGTCTCATAATCCTGATGTTGGGCCTGCAGCACGTTATTCATGCTAGCCATAACATAGCAGCGGGCCTAATCATTAGCATCTTTCCAGTGATCATATGCTTGGATTTGCTCATTAGTTGAGTCTCTCGCAGGCTCGGGAGGACAAGGGTTGTCAGTACATATTTCAGTTTCTCAAAGGACAAGACGATATCCAAGTTCTGTTTCCAATCATTATAGTTCTCACCGGTTAATAGGTTTTTGTCAAGTATCGATGATAAAGCATTTTTAGACATTTTTAATCTACAATAAAGAATCATATACCAGACATAAGCAAACATATAATAATAGTTTGGTAAGATAACACAATTATGTAAAAACATACAAATGTGTTTATGTGTCAAAACCTTAAAAATATCACATCCTTACAATGATAATTCCCAACTCAAAATTCAACAAGCCCCTAGGGGAGTCATGCCAAATTCAATCAGGAACACGGATCCCCTCCTTATTAATATATGCCATCCAGGACCCGTATGATCCAACATATATTAATAATCGTTTCTTTGGCTATTAATTTTATTAACAGAGCTCCTAGGGGAGGTTAATAATAAATTAACGTGAGTGTATAACCATCATTTTAATATTTTATCCATGATTTATAATCACCACCTAGGGGTGTGCAACCATAAATCATGCTAAAATACCTTATCCTCTTAGAGATCCAATCTGATACATGATAGAAATCGCTTCCTAGGGGTCAGGACCACCATGTTCTGCCTATGGACCAACGATGGAGGCCTTAGGTCCTCTATTCGAAAACCTTCTCCCACTCAATCTTTTGAAATCAAGGTTTTATTTTAAAAATATGCATGAACAATTTTAATATGAGCGGCACTCCCTATTCTATATGACATGTTATCAATATACATGGTAAATCATATTATAATGCAGACAAGCAAAGCAATCAAGCAAAGCTACAAGCAAAAAAATAAATAGCCAAAATATTATGGTTCCACCTTAGAGAATAGAAAACTATGATTACAAGAGAATAATCGAGACATATTATCGATTCTTCATTCTTGAATCCTCAAGCTGTATCCTTCTTCATGTAATACCCATCTTCATGTTGGAAACAAAGTACGCAGCGGAATTTTAAAAATTTTTTCCATTAGAGTAATTTCCAAAAGACAAGTTTGACATGTTATATGTATAAATTAGATAGATCCTACTAACCTCAGTGTGCCGAAGAACCTCCGTAACCTGTGTAGAGAAGTAACGTTCCAGAAGAGCCTCAACCAACTGGTCTTCTTTGCTATTCTCTATCCACAACTGGAGTGAGTGTGGGCTCACACGTACAGCTCTTCCACCGGTAACTCTCCTTCCAACCAATAGAGGGAACCCAAAGCTAGTGTTCGTGATTTGTGAACAAAAGCTCTCAGGGAGTTTTCAGATGCTCACTAGAAGAGTATCACTCTTAATCTCTCAAATTGATCTGAGTAAATCATAAGACTCACTCCCTTTTTATAGCTATTGGTCCTGGGGTCAGTCCATATCAGATTAGGTCTCAAAAACTCGAAACAGAATCAAGTTCATATCAATATCTGATAAGATCCATGTGAAAATGCGTAATCTTATCTCACGCTGATCGGCAGGCCGAACTCCAGAGAAAAAATCTCCGCGAATCTTTTATTTTCCACCCGAGATTCTAAAGGACAAAGTCTCAATTTTCATTCAAATAACCCAATAGAGAATATATCTGATCAAAACAAACTTTATCAAGATAGTCTCTAAGAAAATAAATCAATTCACATTAATTCTACAAGTTTATCTTGATCTAATTTATCCAAAATTAAATCAATCGATAAACAGACAAGAATTATCTGATCGCAATAATTCAACAAGTTTACCTTAAACTAATTTCTTACAAAATTAATTCAACTGATAAACAGACATGAATTATTTGATTCTTACAAATTTTAAACCAATCTGATAAATCTGACATAAGTCACCAATTATTTGAAAAACATGCCGTGTCGTTACAAGATTTTGTGAGCTAGCAAAGGGGACCAAAATGGACCTATAAAGTTCAAGCTCATGATAATTATGTAACCCAATATCCCAGATATACATTTCACAATTATCAACTCCAACGCTACTCCACTAAAAGCTTGAAGCTACACTCTCGAACTTTATAGAATTACGAAGCTCGTGTAGCTAAGTCTCCATGACATATCAAAGTGTATCGTATCCTCATATGATCATCCATAATCGGCTTAAGGACAAGTTTTGTCTTACCTTCCCGATTATTTTTATCTTACGTTCCATTGTCTCACCATTAGAAAGCTTACCATCCAAAGATAGTATACCATTCGGTTACACCTATGTATCCGGTTGAGCGCTCCAGTTTTCCAATTATAGGACAATGCATATAAGAGGATATCATTACTCCTAAAGAGGAGCTATGGATACCATATCTATGAATAACAAGTCTACGCTATAAAGAGTCATGCCTCCAACGTACCGGCATGCATACCACTATTGAGATGTGGGTGTCACCCTTTGGCACATCAAACGGCACAAGTCGAGACAACGGGCCCACTATTCATCTCAGGATTAAGATACAACACAAATGACTATCTAAAGTGAATCGATTTGCCAAGACAAAATTATTAATCCAAATCAATTCACTTTATGTCTCGATCCAACACATTGTCACCTATGACAAAGCGCCAATGTTTCTATTCACGGAGTCCAACTCCGGTGGTCAAGACAAACCATCTCCCATAAGGATATAGACAACATAACAATCTTTACATGAATAAAGTGCCCAACTTTATTCCCTCGATTGTGGATCATATATTTTTAGACCGTCACCTTAAGAATCGTGTCTTTCGCATAATCAGTCCATCATATGCCCAATTCTTAAGGTTTAGACTGACAGTCTCAAACTACTATTTGCTTATCATACATTCAACAAATATGAACGGAAAGAGGACAAAATTTGGTATATATAAAAGAATAAATTCTTTATTGATAAAAATGTCTTCAAAAACGTATTACATTTTTACTCCTTAGGGAATACATGTCTAGCACTTCAAGTTTTCAATCCCGTATGAATCGAATACTTCACATTTTCGGTCATATCCAAATTTAATATCTCTCATAATTGTACCAAAAATAAAATTAAAACTACACTAGAAAAACTGCACATTTTATGAAAATTTTCTAGCTCTCGGTCGGCAGGCCGATTTGAGCAATCGGCTTACCGATCTATAAAATTGGCCTGCCGACTCATGAAAATTTAGCCTACCAAACTGGAAGTTTGGCCTGCCGCCAGAGCCACCTAATTTCTACCCCACTGATGATCTACCGAACCACACGTCTGGCCTGTCGATCTGTGACCATCGGCTTGCCAAACTATGATGTTTGGCATGCCGATTGAGCATAAATCTCTTATTCTAGAAAATACAATTTTTAATGCAATTCATCAATTTTATTTTTAACAATTCAAAAACATAAAATTAGAGACTTAGGAAATACTTTGGAGCACTATCATCATTCTTCTAGATCTGTCTTCTAGATCCGTCTTCTCCAAATAATTATTTAATCGCAAAATTCTTACAAATTTAAAATAAATAATAATTCCTAGATGGAGATGATAGTCCGCCATCTAATTACATGAAAAAAAAAACTTAGATACACATTCTAACCCTAAGGAACCATAACCGATTAAATTAATTAATTAATAAATAATTAAATAACCATTTAATCAACCATAATTAATAAATAAACATTTACCACATAATCCATAACAACATATATAATATAGAGAAACCTAGAGTGCCAACTCTCTATAAAATTAAATTCAAGCTTCGGAGAGATTAAGTCACAAAATTTATACATATAACATGATCACAAACTCGTAAATTTATGTAAAAACTATGGCTCTGATACCAATTGTTGAAAAAATGATATGTACTAGAATTTTAAAAAATTTATATCAGAGTCTTTTCTAAAACACAAGTTTGACATATTATATGTATAAATTAATCAGATCTTACTAACCTTCGTATGGTGAAGAACCCTCGTAAGATGTGAAGAGAAGTAACGTTCCAGAAGAGCGTCAACCAACTGGTCTTCTTTGCTATTCTCTATCCACGATCAGAGTGAGTGTGGGCTCACACGTACAGCTCTTCCACCAAGTGACTCTCCTTCCAACCAATCGAGAGAACCCAAAGCAAGTGTTTGTGATTTGTGAACAAAAGCTCTCAGGGAGTTTTCAGATTCTCACTAGCAGAGTATCACTCTTAATCTCTCAATTGATCTGAGTAACTCTTAAGACTTACTCCCTTTTTATAGAGATTGGTCCTAGGGTCATTTCTTATCAGATTGGGTCTCAAAAACTCGAAACAGAATCAAGTTTGGATCAATATCTTATAAGATCCATGTGGAAATGCATAATCTTATCATTCGCTCATCGGTAGGCCGAACAGGCCCCATCGGTAGGCAAAACATGTGGATCAATAGGCCAAACTGTCGATAAAAAATCTCCACGAATCTTTTATTTTTCACTTGAGAATCTATAGGATAAAGTCTCAGTTTTAATTCAAATAACCTAATAGAGAAGTCATCTAATCAAAACAACTTTATCTAGATAATCTCTAAGAAAATAAATGAATTCCTAATAATTCTACAAGTTTATCTTGATCTAATTTATCTAAAATTAAACCAACTGATAAACAGACAAGAATTATCCGACCTCAATAATTCAACAAGTTTATCTTGAATTAATTTTATCACAAAATTAATTCAACCGATAAACAGACATGAATTATTTGATTGTTCCAAATTTTAACCAATTTGATAAATCCAACATAAGCTACCAATTATTGGAAAAGCACGCCGTATCGTTACAAGATGTTATGAGCTAGCAAAGGCGAACAAATGGACCTATATAGTTCAAGCTCTCGATAATTACAAAACCCCATATCCTAGATATACATTTCATAATTATCAACTCCAACGCTACTCCACTAAAAGCTTGGAGCTGCACTCTCAAACTACATAGAATTACAAAGCTCGTATAGCTAAGTCTATATGACATATCACAATGTATCGTATCCCCATATGATAATCCATAATCGGCTTAAGGACAAGTTCTGTCTTACCTTCTTGATTATTTTTATCTTACGTTCCATTATCTCACCATCGGAAAACTTACTATCCAAAGACAGTATACCATTCGGTTACACCTATGTATCTAAATGGTTGAGCGCTCCAGTTTTTCAATTGCAGGATAATGCATATAAGAGGATATCATTCCTCCTGAAGAAGAGCTATAGATTCCATATCTATGAATAACAAGTCTATGCTATCAAGAGTCATGCCTCCAATGTACCGGCATGCATACCACTATTAAGATGTGAGTGTCACCCTTTGGTATATCAAAAGACACAAGTCAAGACAACGGGCCCACTATTCATCTCAGGATTAAGATACAATACAAATGATTGTCTAAAATGAATCGATTTGCCGAGACAAAATTATTAATCCAAATCAGTTGACTTATGTCCTGATCCAACACTATCGCCACCTATGACAACATGCCAATGTTTTTATTCATGGAGTCCACCTCCGATGGTCAAGACAAACCATCTCCCAAAAGGGATATAGACAACATAACAATCTTTACATGAATAAAGCACCCAACTTTATTCCCTCGATTGCGGATCTTATGATTTAAACCATCACCTTAAGAATCATGTCTTTTGCATGATCTGTCTATCATATACCCAATTCTTAAGGTTTAGACCAACAGTCTCAGACTATTGTTTGCGTAACATACATTCAACAAATATGAACATAAAGAGGACAAGATTTGGTATATAAACAATAAATAAATTCTTTATTAATAAAAATGTCTTCAAAAACTTATTACATTTTTACTCCTTAGGGCATACATGTCTAACATCATTTACACAAAGATCTTTGTGACCTTAATAATTAAGCATGCTATTTGACTTATATGTTTCAGACCTTTGAAACCGCTTTAGGACTTTTTATATATATCATAATGATTGAATTTGGCATGACTCCCCTAAGAGCTTGTTGAATTCTGAGTTAGGAATTATCGTTGTAAGGTTGTGATATTTTCAAGGTTTTAACACATAAACACATTTGCATGATTTTACATTATTGCGTTATCTTACTAAATTATTATGATATGTTTGCTTATATTTAGTATATGATTCTTTATTGTAGATTAAAAATGTCTAAAAATGCTTTATCATCGATACTTGACAAAAACCTGTTAACCGGTGAGAACTATAACGATTGGAAATGAAACCTGGATATCGTCCTGTCCTTTGAGAAACGAAAATATGTACTAACAACCCCTTGTCCTCTTGAGCCTACGGGAGACTCATCTAATGAGCAATTCTAAGCATACAATCGCTGGAGAGATGCTAATGATCAGGCTCGCTGCTATGTTATGGCCAGCATGAATAATGTGCTGCAGGCTCAACATCATGATTATGAGACTGCAAAATAGATCTTGGATAATCTTGAGGATATGTTTGGAGGCCAGGCCATAACAAAGCAGCAAGGGGCACTTCAAAAACTCTTAAACTGTAGACAAAGATCGGGGACATCTATAAAGGAGCATATGATGTTGGTCATGGGTTACCTCGCTAAGGCTCAAACCAATGGAGCCAACATCGATGCTAAAACTCAGATGACTATGGTCTTTGAGACTTTGTCTAAGGAATTTATTCTGTTTAGAGCTACTTTTAATTTAAGCAATAGACGGGATATGACCTTGACAGAACTGATGAAACAGTTACAAGAGTTCAAACTGTTGATCAGGGTGTCTCCTGCGGGTGGTGAGGCCAACATAGTAGCTGCTTCTAGTTCCAATCCTAACATTGGGAATGGAAAGAAGCAACGGGCCAAGAATGGGAAGTCTTCTACTCTTGCTACTACCAAGAGCAAGAAGAAGAAGAAGAAGAACCCAAAGAAGCTTAAGTGCTTCTTCTGTGGGAAGGTCGGGCATATCAAGAAGCATTGCAAGGACTTCCTTTCCAAAGGAGGTAGGTGTGATCTTTTGTATTTAGAAACTTGTTTAGTTGAGGAATTCAGTGACATATGGGTCATAGATTCTGGTGCAACTACTCATGTTTGTGTTTCTCTGTAGGGGTTCAAAGAAACAAGAAGTCTGCTGCATGAAGACTTCACGCTTCGGATGGGCGATGGATCCTTGGTCTCAGCGGAAGCAGTGGGAGGCATCCATCTTTATTTTGATAATTATAGGAATTTATTTTTGCAAGATTGTTTTTATGTTCCTAAATTAAAAGGAATTTAACTTTTGTATCTCGTTTATTTAAAGACTCCTATTTGGTTTCTTTTAATGAAAAAGTGGTGATTCGTAAAAATAAATCTTTTATCTGTTCTGGATGGATACAAAATAATCTATATTTTATCAAACCTAAGATGGACTTATTGCTTGATATTGAGATGAATGATAATAACTCTAAAAGACTTAAAACTTCTCACTCTAATAACACTTATCTTTGGCATTTGCGCCTTGGCCATATTAACCTGAATAGGATTCAAAGGTTGGTAAGGGATGGACCTTTCAGTCACTTGAAGGTGGAATCTATACCTCAATGTGAATCTTGTTTAGAGGGTAAAATGACCAAAAGACCATTCGGGTCTAAGGGCAATAGGGCCGAAGGGGTTCTAGAACTTGTGCATAGTGATGTTTGCAGACCCATGAACATCCGTGCACGAGGAGGGTATGAGTACTTCGTCACTTTTATTGACGATTACTCAAGATATGGGTATGTGTACCTGATACACCATAAAAGCACAACTTTTGACAAGTTCAGGGATTTTTAGACTGAAGTGGAAAAACAATTGGGTAGACCCATAAAGGCACTTTGATCCGATCGAGATAGGGAATACCTTTCTGATGAGTTCTTGGAACACTTATTAGAAAATGGGATTCTATCCCATTTGACTATGTCAGGTACTCCGTAGCAGAATGGCGCAGCAGAAAGAAGGAATAGGACTTTGTTGGACATGATCAGGTCCATGATGAGTTATTCATCATTGCCTTTATCCTTTTGGGGATATGCACTACAAACCGCATGTTATCTTTTGAACAATGTGCCTTCAAAATCGGTCCCTAAACTTCTCACGAGTTGTGGATGGGTAGGAAGACATCCTTTAACCATATTCGCATATGGGGATGTCTGGCTCATGTCCTGTTTAAGGATCCGAATAAGTTGGAAGCACGTTCGGAAGTTTGCGTGTTTGTAGGATATCCAAAAGGGACTAAAGGGGGCTATTTTTATAAGCTAAAGGAAAATAAAGTCATGGTTTCAACTAATGCAACTTTGCTTGAGGAGAGTTACATGAACAACTTTAAACCTCAAGCAAAGTGGTGCTTGAGGAGTTAAGGAGTGATCCGATCACTCCGAAGGTTCCGAATGAAACCGTTCCGATCAGTGTAGAAAAACCAAACAAACCTGAACAACAACCTTAGGGGCTTCAGCATAGTGGGAGGATCGGGCGTCAACCAGAGAGGTATATGTTCAATGGGGAGGTCTTCTTGGCTGAACCGGATAACATGATAGGGATCCTTATACTTACGCAGAAGCTATGGAGGATGTTGATTCAAAACTCCAGACCGAGGGGTAAAACCCATAGGGTGTAAGTGGATCTACAAGAGGAAAAGAGGAGTAGATGAAAAGGTCAAAACCTTTAAGGCTAGACTAGTAGCTAAGGGTTATACGCATAAGAAAGGAATCGATTATGAGGAAACCTTTTCACCTGTAGCCATGCTTAAGTCCATCCGGATTCTCTGGTCTAAAACTGCCGCTCTCGACTACGAGATTTGACAGATGGATGTCAAGACAGCTTTTCTAAATTGCTATCTTGATGAGTCCATTCATATGAAACAGCCAGACGGGTTCAAGGTCACGGGTCAAGGGGGTAAGTTTTGTAAGCTGCTAAAGTCAATTTATGGACTTAAGCAGGCTTCTCGTTCTTGGAACATAAGATTTGATCACGTGATCAAGACTTATGGGTTCTCACAAAATGTGGATGAACCATGTGTTTACAAACACATTAAGGATGGGAAGGTGGTTTTTCTGCTACTCTATGTAGATGACATTCTACTAATTAGCAATGACGTAGGGGCGTTGTCATCGATCAAATTATGGTTGACCAAGCAGTTTGACATGAAGGACTTGGGTGAGGCTAATTTTGTTCTCAGTATCCAGATCTTTCGGGATAGGAAGAACAAAATGATAGCTTTGTCTCAGGCCGGCTACATAGATAAAATTCTCAGGAGGTTTGCAATGCAGGATTCCAAGAAAGGTGGACAACCATTTAGGTCTGGAATTACTCTTTCTAAGAAAGACTATCCAAATTCTTATGAAGAAAGAGAATACATGAAGAAGGTACCTTATGTTTCAGCAGTGGGTAGTCATGAAGAAGGTGCCTTATGCCTTATGGGGATATGATACACTATGATATGTCATGAAGACTTAGCTATATGAGCTTCGTAATTCTATATAGTTCGAGAGTGCCGCTCCAAGTTTTTTGTGGAGTAGCGCTCGGAGTTGATAATTACGAAATGTATATCTGGGATATTGGGTTTCATAATTATCGAGAGCTTGAACTATATAGGTCCATTTGGTCCCCTTTGCTAGCTCACAACATCCTATAACGACACGGCATGCTTTTTCAATAATTAGGTGACTCATGTCGGATTTATCAGATTGGTTAAAATTTGGAAGAATTAAATAATTTATGTCTGTTTATTGGTATAATTAATTTTGTGATGAAATTAATTCAAGATAAACTTGTTAAATTATTGGATCAGATAATTCTTATCTGTTTATTAGTTGATTTAATTTTGGATAAATTAGATCCAGATAAACTTGTAGAATTATAGGGAATTTATTTATTTTCTTAGAGATTATCTAGATAAAGTTGTTTTGATCAGATAACTTCTCTATTGGGTTATTTGAATTAAAACTGAGACTTTATCCTATAGAATTTTGGGTGGAAAATAAAAATTCGTAGAGATTTTTTATTCGACAGTTCGGCCTGTCGATGGACGTGTTTGGCCTGCCGATGGGACCTGTTTGGCCTGCCGATCAGTGAAGGATAAGATCACGTGTTTTCACACGGTTCTTATCAGATATTCATCTGAATTTGATTCTGATTCGAGTTTTGAGACTTAATTTAATAAGGACTGACCCTAGGACCAACCTCTATAAATAGGGAGTGATTCTCACAAGTTACTAAGATCAATTAAGAGATTAAGAGTGATGCTCTGCTAAGTGAGAATCTAAAAAACTCCCTGAGAGCTTTTGTTCACAAATCACGAACACTTGCTTTGGGTTCTCTCGATTGGTTGGAAGGAGAGTTACCAATGGAAGAGCTATACGTGTGAGCTCATACCCACTCCGGTTGTGGATAAAGAATAGCAAAGAAAACCAGTTGGTTGAGTCTCTTCTAGAACGTTATTTCTCTTCACAGATTGCGGAGGTTCTTCGGCACACAAAGGTTAGTAAGATTTAGTTAATTTATACATATAGCATGTCAAAATTGTGTTTTTAGAAATTACTCTGATATAAATTTTTTTTTAAAATTCCGCTGTGAACTCTAATTCCAACATCTTGTAGGTTCTTGCTCCAACACTTTTTAGGTTACGCTCTTGTACCCCACGTGGCGATCGCAGGTGGTTCGTATTTCTTTGTTTCAAAGAAAATATGAAGGAATTTATATGTTCCTGCTCTAGCACTTACCAGATTATGCTCTTGCATCCCCTTGCCAATGACACAGAGGAGATTCTTATTTCTTTTTTTGAACAAAAATATGAGGGAACTTGGTATGTTTCTACTCCGACACCTACCAGGTTCTACACCGACAAACCATGCATGGTGATAGGAGGCGTTTAGTTTTGTTTTATTTCAAAAAAATGACAGAACTTGGTACGTTCCCACTCCTACACCTTATGCCTACGACCGGAGGTGGTTGGTATTCTTTTTCATAAAAATATGAGGGAACCTCATAGCTTCCTGCTCTGGCATCTATCAAATTACACTCCAAAACCCAATACTAGCGACCAGAGGTAGTTGGTATTTTATTGTTTCAAAGAAAATGTGAGGCAATTTGGTTGTTTCCCATTCTGGCATCTACCATGTTATGCTCCGGCACATTGCATGATGGCCAAAGGCAATTTGTATATCTTTTTTTCATGGAAATAATGCTAGAACCTGGTTGGTTCCTCCTTCGACAACCTGCATGCTGGTTTGGTTTTTCTTTGTTTCAAAGAAAATATATGGTAACTTGGTTGGTTCTTGGTCCAGCACCCGCCAAGTTACTATGACGGCCATTGTTTTCTTTCGTAGACACTTATGTCAATTTGACGTTAGAACGTGATATTTTAAGTGCTAATATTATTTAAGTTAAGTAAATTAACATTTTGTTTAATAATGTTACAAGAGATGGCTACGAGGAATCGATGTGGTTGGGATTTTCATGTCAAAATATGTTGATAAGCATAGAGTATTTATTGTTTTTTTATGAGTTTTAGCTTGCTCTAAATTTATAATCTTTGAAATGCTCTAGAGTTATATATGCCCTAGAGATATGTTCTTGACAATGACATAAATTTTATTATGCGAATAACATTGTAAGTTTATAAGTTTATAAGTTTATTATGCGAATAACATTGTAAGTTTATTATGATAAGCATAGATATGTTCTTACTCTAAATTTATAAGTTTTAGCATTGCATATTTTCTTATTTTTATAACATTGTAATGTTATTATAATTATGCGAATAACATACTTTATTATGATCTTAAGAAACCTTGGCTATATGAAGTGTCCAAAAAAATAACAATTACAATGTGTGTTTTTTCAATGAATTTTGCTGACATATATTGTTCATGCTACGCCTTGATTCGCTAGAGATCAACACCACATAGGCTACACATCGTGGCTAAATGGCCCTTCCTACTCGTCTCGGCCTCGTGAGATGGACCTACACAAGAAGAGGAATGCTTCAGAGATCAAGGGACACCGATGTGGTATTGGCCAAAGGCTCTTCGATGCTTAAATCAGGTGCCTACTCGGCCAAGTTTGGGAGCAAAGTTAGATGGGAAAGAGCACATTACCACAAGGTGTAGTTGATGCGCTCAATTTATAAGCCATCACTTAGATCGGGTGTTAGGTGGGTTTAACCCATGACCCAGTGTGTCCCATCAAGTGTGTCAAGTAGCAAGTGACAAGTATCATGATCCCTGTGGGAGGTCTATTCTCTATCCAAGGATTGGAATGTGGCCATGTGTCGACCTTTAGAGGTGAGTTGTTGCCTAGGTGCAGGCAATGTCAGTCTGAATAGAGCACTTTATTCATCCTGAGGAGTTGGGGCTTTATGCAGTAGCCAGTGGGGGCACATGGAGCACCTCAGGGTGAAATGACGACAATGATGGAGCTTTAGGCTGGTTTGTAATAGATGTTTCCCAAGCACAATGGCCCAACAGCCACGGGGGCGGTGCATGGGAATTACATCGAGCAAACCCCCAACATATATAATTGATATACTTAAGTAATAGAAGAAATATTATTTTAGATTATATTATACTATATTTTTGGCTCCTGCTCGATAGGAAATTCTATCTCGTCCACTTTGAAAATGGCTGAGTCGGTTAGTTGTCCAGTTGCTGCTTCCTTAACGTCCTTGACATAGCATTCTTGGGGATCCTTCTATCTCGACATTATCACCCTGACCCTAGCCTTGAGGGCATTGAGACTATGACCTTGAGGGCATAGAGAGTTAGCCATTCGATGATGATATTATCCTAAGAAGGCTTATCGACGACGAGGAATTCCACGAGATGTGTCACCCAGGCGCTGCCTTAATCAAAGGTGACCTACAAGAAGATCATGTCGATAGCTTGGATACATTCCCGCGAGAAGCCATACAGGGCTGTCTAGATTGAGATTAGTAGGACATTGTTGATTTTGAGCTTGTTGAATGCTTGCTTAAATAGAATATCGGCTGAGCTGCTGTCGTCAATTAACACCTGCCAAACTATGTTGTTGGCTGTCTATAGTTTGTACACTAGAGCATAATTATGCGGATGAATGAGCCTATATGCTTCTCCCTCCATGAAGGTAATGGTAACATCCTCTTGTCAACAGATCTTATTGATAGGCTCAGACATATTTATGAGGTCCCCTCGCTAGACCAGCCTAGCTTCCTAAGCATAAGCCTGGCAAGTGACTCATAGTGTCCCCAATAACCAGCCCGCCGAAGATCATGGATACTATGTTCGGAAGGCCAAGGTTTTCCCACCATCAATATTATGCACTCTAGGTTGACCTTCTCGGTTCCGTTGATTGTTTCTCATGGTATTGGTACCTAGGTCAGGACTCGCTCGACAAATTCTCTAAGATGCCTACTGTCAAACGAGCTTCTCGTTTTGTTCTTTCAGCTGAATATAGTCTCAATGTAACACCCAGAAGATTTAATTAGGGATAATTGGTGTTAAGATGATGGATTAGTATGCTTTAACGTAAACTTGAACTTAATTTAAGTATTTTGTAATATTTTAAATTTATTCCATCTTGATTATTTCTATGTATTATTTTGAATTTTGAAACAAAACAATTTATCAAATGCCCAATGTGTCCCAACTGCCAAACCTTGTGCTGGGATCACGGTTTTGCTTCCCTCACTTTTCTATTTATTTCGTTCTCACTCTCACTCTCCCTCACGTTCTCTCTCTCTCTTCCTTCCATCTCTCCCACGCTGCTCTCTCTCTCCTCTCCTTCTCTTGCTTTGATTTAAAAAATTTTGAGTTTGAGGCTTGATTCTTAGCTAGATTGGGAGGTGAGGAACACGATTTGGACTCCACAAACATGATTTTGGAGCTTTGATTTGAGGTCTGTTTCCTTAAATTTCAAACTTTTAAATTTTGCCCCAAATCTTTCAATCTCTTTCAAATGTTGTGATTTGAATTTCTTAAGCTTAGGAAACCTCTAATCTAAGTTGGTAGGACTGAGAACATTCAAAATCTAGACTTGATTTCTTGAGATTTGAATTAAATCAAGTTTTTCCCTTTTTCTCCAATTTTGGATTTTCTTGAAAATTCCTATGAAAATCTTGTTTGGATGTGTTTAAATGTGTCCTACTATGTTTGTTTATCATCTATGATCATTATATATACTCTAGGACTTGGAAAAATAGGTTTTAATTTGATTTTGGGCTTAGGGAGGCCGAGAATCGAAGCCTCAGACCTCCCATGATTTTCTAGTTTGGTAGGCCAAACTCGGTGTTCGGCAGGCCGAATTCATAGGTTCGGCAAACCAGATTCATCTGGTTGGCATGCCGAACATAGGAAAGTTCGGCAGGCCAGATGTGGAGTTTGGTAGGCCGGACCCCGGTTGACCGAACCTTGAGAAAAATGATATTTTTGTTTGTTTTTCACTGTTTCAAACCTAGATCAAGATTTTGACTTTGTAAAATGGTTTTGTGAGTACTAAAAGCATACTAAAACACCATGAGATAGCTTAGGGATGTGGAATACCTTAAGCTAGGAATTGATAAACTTAGTTTCTATTTAAGGATGTTTATGGTTCTGTGGAGCTAACGTATAGTGGGTCGGGATTACGGTGTCGAACATTGGTACCGATATCGAGGTAGGACTTCTAACCCTTCTCCTTGGTAGCCACGTTTTGAAAAGGGGTTTGGCCATAAAGCCTTTATATGTTTTCAATAAATGAAGTTTACCACTTATTTTCATTATTGGCTAAATAATGGATGATGACAATGAATGTAATGAGAACATTCGGTAAAAAGAAACATGATAATATGTGACACCAAACGTGTCAGTTGGTACCGTCCAGAATAATAAAATAGAGCATGATGCCATGTACAGAGATCGGGTTGTGGGAAGCATGACCTTGGGGGCAGATCCCAAAACCCAGTTAGGCCACTTTGGTGGTGATTCATATGGCTTTGCCTATAACCTAATAATGAAATTGTCTATGGATGAATAAGGGATTAATCTGGTGTGAATAAATTTAATGAGTTCTAATTTATTATCTGTTTATTTATTTGCTCCATGTTGTGGCTTTTGCTTAATATGAAATATATATATATATATATATTTATGCTTAAATTCAATATTTTTAAGATTTAGTCCTACTGAGCCCTTCGCTCACATTTTCTTGTTTTAAATTTCCCCCCCCTTCTAGGTGGGATTCAGCTTAAAGAGACTGAAGAACCAGGAAGGAAACTACAGGGCTAGAATATTATCCTCTAGGGTATTTATAATAAGGAATGTAATATTTTAGTTTATTTATATTTTCTTGGACTGTGGTTATGTACCTTATATTGCTAGTACCAAGTGTGCACATCAAAGTGGGTCCGGTGGGGCCCAGTGGGGTTTGTTTATTTAATGTTTTCTTTTCACTTCCGTATATTTGACGATTTCACATTTTATAATCACTTCTTAATGTCTTTGATGATGGTGATTCTTGTAAAAATTCAATTTATTTAATTTAATTAATCCACCATGTCACCTCCCAGATTTGGGGGCATGACACTCAAGTATTATGTTCGATATCTCTGTCGAAGTTATAGTATTTGTTTTAATCTCTCTTTACTTTGTTCCCTTTCAACAAAGGTGGATTCACTAACAAGTTCCAATTGCTCACTTGGTTTAGCACCTTGTCGGTGGTGGCTACTAGGGGTATGTAGCTTTGGAATTTTCCAATTGAGACTTTGGACTTATTGGCCTTAGGCTTCTTGCTCTGCTCGAGTGGATCTTTCTGCTTTTGCCCTTCTTGCTGCTATTGCTTTTTTCCTCTCAGTGGCTCTTCATGTAGTTAGCCGTGTCGGTGTGCCTTTGGGTATAGCTGAGCATTTGGGAAAATGTACATGGCAACTCGAGGCAAGCAACCAGATTAAGCCTTTTTCTCTCAGCCCTACAGAAAAGGCGAGCTTCAAAGTCTTGCCTCTGAAGTGCTTCACCTCCAGCATTGCTCGAGTGAAGCGGTTGATGTAGTCTCATATGTCCCTATTGATGGAAAAATAGTATGTAGTAGAAATTTAAAAATTTTTAATCATATTATTTTCCAAAACACAAGTTTGACATGCTATATACATAAATTAAGCAAATTTTACTAACCTTGCATACTGAAGAGCTCCTACAATTTGTGAAAAGAAAGGCGTTCTAGAAGAGCCTCATCCAACTAGTCTTCTTTGCTATTCTCTATCCACGATTGGGGTATGTGTGGGCACACTTTATACAGCTCTTCCCTTGTGACTCTCCTTCCAACCAATTGAGAAAAACTCAAAACTATCATTCATGATTTGAGAACAATAGCTCTTCAGGGGAGTTTTAGAGACTCACAAACTAGAGTGCTCTCTCTTGATTTCTCAACTAATCTAAATAACTGGAAGTCTCGCTACCTATTTATAGAGGTTGGACCTAGGGAATAGTCCTTATCAGATAAGGCCTCAAAAATTCAAATCTAGATCAATATTTGATAAAATCATGTAAAAACATGCGATCAGATTATTGTTCAGTCAGAAGGCCGAACTGGTAGATCGGCCTGCCAAACTTACTCCCTTGGCAGGCCAAACCTAAAGATTGGCCTATCAAACTTATGATAAATGATCTCTGCAAATCGTTTATTTCCCACCTGAGATTCTTTGGATAAAGCCTCAATTTTAAGTCAAAAAACCAATAGAGAAGTTATCTGATCAAAACAACCATATCTAGATAATCTCTAAGAAAATAACTATTCTAGATAATTCAACAAGTTTATATTGAATTAACTTTTTCAAAAATATAATTCAATCAATAAACAGACATGAATTATTTGATCCTATCAAATTTCAGCCAATTTGATAATTTAATAGTCACCAATTTATTGGAAAAGCACGCCGTATCGTTACATGTTTTATTATGAGCTAGCAAAGGGGACCTGATGGGCCTATATAGTTCAAGGTCCTGATAATTATAAAACCCAATATCCAAGATATTGTTTCATAATTATCGACTCTAACGCTGCGTCACTAAAAGCTTAGAGCTGCAGTCTCGAACTATATAAAATTATGAAGCCTGAATAGCTAAGCCTGCATGACATATCATAATGTATCGTATCCCCATAAGATTATATATAATCGACCTAAGGATAAATTCTATCTTACCTTCCAAATTATTTTTCTCTTATGTTCCATTATCTCACCATCGAAAAACTTACTATCCAAAGACAGTATACCATTTGGTTACACCTATGTATCTAAATGGTTGAGCGCTCTAGTTTTCCAATTACAGGATAATACATATAAGAGGATATCATCGACTCCTAAAAAGGAGCTATGGATTCCATATCTATGAATAACAAGTCTATGCTATCAAGAGTAATGTCTCTAATATACCGGTATATGTACCATCATAAAATATGGATGCCACCCTTTGGTGCATCAAAAGACATAAGCCAAAACAATGGGCCCACTATTAATCTCAGGATTAAGATACAACACATATGATTGTCTAAAGTGAATTGATTTGCTGAGACAGAATTATTAATCCAAATCAATTATACTTTATGTCCCAATCCAATGCATCGTCACTTTTGACAATGTACTAATGTTTCTATTCGCAGAGTCCACCTCTGATGGCCAAGACAAACTATCTCCTGCAAGGGATATAGACAACGTAACAATCTTTGCATAAATAAAGTGCCCAACTTTACTCCCTCAATTGCGGATCTAATGATTTAGACTGTCATCTTTAGAATCATGTCTTCTGCATAATCTGTCCATTATATGCCTGATTCTAAAGGTCTAGATCGATAGTCTTAGACTTTTGTTTGCTTATCATACATCCAATAAATATGAACGTAAAGAGGACAACAATTTAGCATATGAATAATAAATAAACTCTTTATTGATAAAAATGTCTCTAAAAACATATTACATTTTTACTCCTTATGGCATACATATCTAACAATCTCCCATTTGCACTAAGTGAGTAAATATGACAAATCCTAGATCCCCATAGCTTCCACATGCCTCTCAAAACTCTCACAGTTAGTGTCTTTGTTAAGGAATCAGCTAAATTGTCCTCGGATGCGATTTTGCATATAGCAATATACTCACCCTCAATGAAGTCCTTTATCACATGATACTTCCGATCAATATGCCTACTTTTCTTGTGAAATCATGGTTCCTTAGCATTAGCTATCACTACAATGTTATCATAATATAGCGATGCCACTTTATCTATACCAGGAACTACCTCAAGATCCCAAGGAACTTGTAGAGCCACACTGCTTCTTTGGAAGCATCACTAGTTGCCACATACTCGGCCTCCATTGTTAAATCCAAAGTGCAATGTTGCTTCACACTTCTCCAAACAACAGCACCACCGTCCAGAGTAAACACAAAACAAATAGTCAATCTTCTCAAATCTAGACAAGATTGGAAATCTGAGTTAGTATATCCTAGAGATGTTAAATCCTCACCTGAATATACAAGCATATACCATTGAGTCCTTCTCAGGTACTTGAAAATATGCTTGACCACAACCTAGTGGTTTGGTCTTGGATCCAACTGAAATTGACTTACTATCTCAGTCGTATAACTAATATCCGGTCGTGTGCAAAGCATGGCATGCATGAGACTACCCACTACCAAAGTATAATGCACCTTCTTCATGTATTCTCTTTCTTCATCAAACTTTGGTGAGTCTTTCTTAAAAAGAGTAATTCCAAACCAAGATGGTTGCCCACCTTTCTTGGAATCTTGCATTGCATACCTTTTGAGAATCTTATATATGTAGCCCACTTGGGGTAAAGCTATCATTATGTTCTTCCTATCCCAAAAAATTTGGATAATGAGAATATAGTTATCTTCACCCAAGTCATTCATGTCAAGTTGCTTGATTAACCATAATTTAACCGATGACAATGCCCTAATATCACTGCCAATTAGCAAAATGTCATCTATATAGAGCAGTAGAAAAACCACATTCCCATCCTTAATGTGTTTGTCAACACATGGTTCGTACACATTTTGAACCCATAAGTCTTGATCACTTAATCAAACCTTATGTTCCAAGAACAGAAAGCCTGCTTAAGTCCATAAATTGACTTTAGTAGCTTACAAACCTTACCCTCCTTGTAACACCCACCTATTTTTATGTAATGAATCACGTTAAGTTAGTAACGACGTTAAGGAAATTTTATTAATAATTTATGTTATATGTTATGATATATGATTTTTAATGTTACTAACTTTTTTATGTCAAGTTTTATGACAGGTGACGACCGTGTGGAATCGTTGTGCTCAAGTGTTCATGTGAATTATAATGTATATTTAATTATGATGCAATGATGAATTGAATGTTTTAATGTATGGCATTTTAAGGACAGTTCGGCAGGCCAGAATTTTAAGTTCGATAGGCCGAAAAGTCTGCCCAAGATCGACAGGCCGAAGGAAACCATCGGCAGGCCGAACTTGGTGGAACCGGCAGGCCGAAGGGGAAAATCGGTAGGCCAAACACAGCTGAAGAGCAGTCAGCAGAAATCTCTCCAAATTTATGGCTGAGATAATTACGTTAAATGGGTGATTTATTGTGATTAATTGGCATATTAATGGAATAATTTTGTCAGTTTAGGAAAGAAAAGGTTTGACTTCGCATTAATTTGTACGATTTTAAATGGTTTCCTACTTTAAGATGGCAAAACATGGAAAGTGATGAGTGATTGTTTGAATTCCCTCATTTCTCTCCTTCCTCCATGCTATTTGCTATCAATGAGTCAGAAAAATTCTGACTTAATGGAGGGTAATGAATTTTCATTATGCTCGTTACGTTAAAAAAAAAATTTAACGTTCTTTTCCTTAGTTTTTCTCTCATCTTCTCACTCTTCTCTCTCAGTTCTGAGACATTTTCTAATTTCTTTCTTTCTCTTCTCTTCTCCACGAATTCCATCCTCTTTCCTCTCAAAAATTCTCTGCAAGAATATTGAAAGAAAAAGTTATATTTTGTTGGTTGAATTCAAGGATTTTGAGAAGAAATTTTTAAGGTAAGAACTCAATTTTTTCAGTAATTCTGAAAAGAATTCTCCTTCTTCAATCATCTGCAATATCTTTCTATAGGTATTGTATTTTGCTTTGATTTTTTAATATGATATTCACGTATGTATTATGTGATGTTTTTCCAAGTTTCATGTCATTTTGGTGTTTTTATGAAAAATATGAATTTTCTATCTTCTACTCTTCACAGTAAATATGTTGTTTGGATATGATGCATGAAAATGTAATGTTCATTCAAGGGGTAAATGAATGATTTTTTTTCATGAAAGTTGTCAAGAATGTGCATGTATAGTGTATGATGAGTGTATTTTATGTTATGAAAATTTTATGAAATTTCTATGAGAAAACTATTTAACAATGTTGTTTTTGGATTTTTGCTTTATAAAATGTTTTATATGTTTAAATGATTTTGATTGATGATAAAATAATTCTATGACATTGAAATGCATGATAATAAGGTGTTTGTATGAATTTTGAAATTAAAATATATGTATCTTAAATTATTAGAAAATATTTTGAAAAGATTATTCATCTACATTATTATTAATGTTGGCTGATTTCATATTTAGAAATGTATGGTTTGTTTTTACATGCTTAAGGTAATTTTGATGATTTAAGAAAAAAAAATCATGATAACATGTTTATGTGATGATAATTTTATGTTTTCACAATTATGGTTATGAATTATGTTTGTAATATGTGACGAATATATGAATGAAAGTTATGTGAATGAATGTTTTATGATAAGTATTAATTTTATTGTATTTTTAAATGGATAAATGGCATGAACACTCAAAGGAACGAGCAAATCAAGACCGCGGCGTTGTCACCAAAAGTATATTAAGGTTAAGTAAGCTAGCGTTAAGGTAAGTACATTTTCACTTGCAACATGACACCTTTTACAAGGTTTGATGATATGTTCACAATGATATTCATGATGATTTATGGTTACTTTCCTTAAAGGATTTCTTATGAAAGATTATCATGATTTAAAGTTATGTATATATGATGATGACATGTTTTAAAGTATGAAAATTATGTATATATATGTATCACCCAATAAGTGTTGCACACCAATGTTATGAAATGATATGTTATGATGTCATGTTTGGTTTGGGATTAGCTACCCTTCTCCTCTCATGACGGCGCGCCTACAATGATGTTCATGGTACAACACTTGGGCCCTTAAGATAAAATGGAATAAGTTTTAATATGGTTAATGTAATGAAAGATATGTTTCTATGAAATTGTGCTTAAGGCACTTTTATGATATGATGACAATGATGATGATGATGTATATGTAACATCTTAAATTCTGAGAATTATATGTACTTACTAAGCATTAGCTTAATCAAGTTTTATGTCATGTTGCAGATAAGGGTAAGAAGATCATGGATTAGGCGGAGGACATGGGAAGGCGTGTGAGCATTAAGCACTATGAATTATAACCGGAAGAACACCAAGAAGAATGATTTTATGTTTTAAATCAAGTTTTATATTTTGAACATTATTTTTATGTTAAGTCTTAAGAATACTTGAACTATGGTTTTATATTTTATTTTATCATTTTAAAGAATTTTGATCTTCCACATTTTATTGAAAAGTTAAATCTGTTTTACAAATTAAGTTTTCTCAAGGATTTTGGCTCGGTCGGCCTGTCGAAGTTTGAAAGTTTGGCCTGCCGATCATGTTTTCGGCCTGCCGGACGATGATGAGTTTTTAAGCCAGATTTACAAAGTCTCTGCCGGCCTACCGGTTGAGAAACTCCGGCCTGCCGAAGTCCCAAGTTTGGCCTGCCAAACTGTGGGAGCATGTAATTTTTAAATGATGTGATGATTAATAAGATTTGCTGTGATGTTTTTTTTTATAAGTTATGATTTTACAACTTGGTATGTCTTTTTATTAAAATAAGTTCATGATTAATTTAAAGTATAATTGAATAAATTATGATATGGAATAAGTTAAGCAATATTATGTTATTTTAAAAAAAAGAGAAAAATGTATCAATGGATCTTGGTTATGTATGTTTAACTACGTTTACAATTAAAAGTATCATATAAGTTTTGTATATATGTTTATGTTTAAATTTTAAACAAGTATGAATGTAAGAATGTAACGATATCTGTGACGTCCGTAAAAGAGGGCGTTACAGGCTTTGGTATCAGAGAGAATTTTCGATTACAATTCATATCGCCACACATCAATCCAAGTCCTCCAAGTAAGTATGTTATAAAGTTAGATGTTTTGATGCAAGTATGATGATAAGAATAAGGTCTAAATGTTTAACGATTAATGAACTAGTAGTGAAAACCTGTCTCATAATTGAAAGATTATTTCTAAGTTCCTAATTCTTTTAGGAAATTTACGATGGACGGCCACAGAAGAATGCAGACTCGCACTCAGACCAACGAAAGACTCATGACTATGATCGCTGAGTTGCAGAGACAACTTGAGGACCAAAGAAGGGAAATTGCTGCTTTAAGGGCCAATGGCCAGAATGACGAACGTCGAGGTAATGATGAGCCTCCTCCTCCTTCGCAGCCACAAGTCAACGAAGTCCCAGTTCCTGCTGCTGAACCAAGAGCGGCATATCAAGAACCTCTTCTGGTCAGATGGAAGAAAGTTAAGCCAGCGGATTTTGAAGGTTCTAGGGATCCGCTAGTAGCTCAGGGATGGTTGAAGACGATCGAAGCCACCCTAAGACTCATGGATTTCACGGACAATGAAAAGGTCCTTTGTGCATCATACTGCCTCACTATGGAGGCCAGAATTTGGTGGGATGGCATTGAAATGAGCAGGAATGTTGAAGAAATGACATGGGCTGACTTCATGCATGAATTCAACACGAAGTTCTTCCATATGAATGTTACAAGGAAGCATTATAAGGAGTTTGAGAGCTTGCACTAGGGGGGTATGTCAGTCACTGATGTGGTGACGAAGTTTGACCAACTAGCCCATTTATGCCCAGAAATGGTTATGGATGAAAGTGAAAGGGTCAGAAGACTGATCAGAGCCCTTAGACCAGATATTACTGCAATCGTTGATGGGGCTAGTCCGCCAAGGACTCAAGAGCAGGTTGTTATGAGGGCTCAACGTGCTGAGTTTCATCTGTCCAAGCTAAGAAGGAACCAGCCTCAGTCGAGTCAGCAAGCCAACAATGCAAGCAACCAGAACCGCCCTTCCCACAGGAACAACAACAGCAGCAACAACAACAACCAAAACTAGAAGAATAACAAGAGGAAGGGCAATCCCCAAAATCAGCAGGGCCAAGACAACAAGAGGCACAATGATGGTCAGCACAACAACAATAACAGGCGGTTTCAACCATGTGCCGAATGTGGAAAGAAGCATCCAGGGGAATGTCGTTTGGGAACAAACCAATGTTTCATCTGTGGGCATGAAGACCACTTTGTTAAGAATTGCCCCAAGTTGATGAACGCCAATGTCCCGTAGAGAGCTCCTCCTCAAGCCCAGCTTCATCAGATGCAAGCCTCCCTTAAAGGCCCACTTATTAGTCAAGGGAGAATTGAAGCCCCACCGATGAATGCTTGAATCTATGCCATGATGAAAGAACAAGTGGCTGCTGAAGCCTCCAATGTGGTTATAGGTCAGATAACAAGTTTATCTAATGATGCTTATGTTCTTTTCGATACGGGTGCCACGCATTCTTTTGTATCTATGTCATATGCTAAAAATTTAGAGGTTCGTTTAGAGCCTATGAGACAGGGATTCACTACGACACTACCCTCCGGGGAAGTGATATTATCTATGCACTGTTTGCGTACAGTACCCCTATGGATTTCTAATAGGGAGCTATTCGTCGACCTCATTGTGATCCACATGCACGACTATGATATGATTCTTGGGATGGATTTCCTGAGCAAGTATAATGCCTCTATTGAATGCCAAAAAAAAAGGTGATCTTCCATCCAGAAGGTGATTAGAAGTTCATTTATGTTGGCGAGTCCAGAAAGAAACCCCACATGTTTCTATCAGCAATGAAAGCAAGGAAATTATTAGCAAGTGGTTGCATGGGCTATCTGGCGAACATAGTAGACAAAAGCCAAGAAGGAAATATAAGAATTGAAGATGTACCTGTAGTTCATGAATATGCAGATGTGTTTCCTGATGATCTGACGAGTCTATCGCCAGAAAGAGAAGTTGAATTTGAGATTGAGCTCGCTCTTGGCACCTGATCCAATCTCTAAAGCGCCTTACAGAATGGCCCCGGCAGAGTTAAAGGAGCTTCACACACAATTAAAGGAGCTACTTGACAGAGGTTTCATCAGGCCAAGTCACTCACCATGGGGAGCTCCAGTCATGTTTGTGAAGAAGAAGGATGGCACTATGAGATTCTGCATCGACTATAGAGAGCTGAACAAGGTGACGACCAAGAACAAGTACCCGTTGCCTCAAATCGATGATTTGTTTGATCAGCTCAAGGGTGCATCGGTGTTCTCAAAGATTGATCTACGATCAGGATATCACCAGTTTAAGGTTAAAGAAGGAGATATCCCCAAGACTACTTTCAGGTCGAGGTATGGTCACCATGAATTTGTGGTTATGCCTTTCGGTTTGATGAATGCACCTACTGCCTTTATGGATTTGATGAACTGGGTATTCAAGGATTTCCTCGATAAATTTGTTGTTGTATCTATCGATGATATTCTTGTCTATTCTAAGAATCAAGAAGAACATGAGGAGCATTTAAGGATTGTACTAGAGACTTTAAGAAGACACCAGCTATATGCAAAGTTCTCTAAATGCGAGTTTTGGCTTGATAAAGTGTCATTCTTGGGGTATGTTATTTCAAAGGAAGGGGTTATGGTTGACCCTGCTAAAGTAGAAGCTGTTCTCAACTGGAAGCAACCGATGAATGCAAGTTAAATAAGGATCTTCTTGGGTTTAGCAGGTTATTATCAGAGATTTGTAGAAGATTTCTCCAAGATACCAGCTCCACTCACGAACCTGACTCGCAAAGGAAAGAAGTATGAATGGACAGATGCATGTGAAAAGAGTTTTCAAGAACTGAAGAAGAGGCTAACGACGGCTCCAATATTGGCTATTCCTGAAAGAAATGATGGATTTGTAATTTATAGTGATGCATCCAAGATGGGCCTCAGAGCTGTATTAATGCAAAATGAAAGGTTAATTGCTTATGCGTCAAGGCAACTGAAGGATTACGAAAAGAACTATCCTACTCATGACCTCGAGTTAGCAGCAGTCATTTTTGCGTTGAAGATATAGAGACACTATTTATATGGGGTCCAATGTAAGATCTTCACTGATCATCAAAGTTTGAAGTACTTCTTCACACAAAGAGACTTGAACATGAGACAACGAAGATGGCTAGAGTTGGTGAAGGATTACGATTGTGAAATCCTCTATCATCCTGGAAAAGCTAACCAAGTGGCTGATGCTCTAAGTAGGAAGTCAGTTGCCACATTGATGCCAATGCAAGCAATGCCTCAACCTTTAAGAAAGGAAATTCTAGACTTCGGTTTGGAACTTATAGCAGGACAGCTCTTAACACTCTCTCTTGCTCCAACGATGTATGATGAAATTCGGAGAAAACAAGATGAAGATGTAAGTCTTGTAAGGATCAAGCAAGAAATGAAAGAAGGAAAACGTCAAGAGTTTTGTATTGCGGATGACGGAACTCTGTACCTCAAGGACCGCTTATGTGTTCCCAATATTGATGACTTAAGGGAAAAGATCTTGGCGGAAATTCATGACACTCCTTACTCTATTCATCCAGGTGCAAAAAAGATGTATAATGATCTAAGGGGTAACTTCTGGTGGTTTGGAATGAAACGTGATGTTGCGATGTATGTGAAGAAATGTATGACATGTCAGCAAGTAAAGGCAGAACACCAGAGACCTGGTGGTGAACTGCAGTCTATCCAAACACCGGAATGAAAATGGGAGGATATAGCAATGGATTTCATTATTGGTTTGCCCAGAACTACGAACGGTTATGATGCAATTTGGGTAGTTGTGGATCGACTAACTAAGACGATGCATTTCATTCCTATCAAGATCACTTACTCTATGGAACGGTTAGCAGAACTCTATGTTAAGGAAATTGTACAACTTCATGGGATTCCCAAGTGAATCATCTCAGATCATGATGGCAGGTTCACATCTAAGTTTTGGAAGAGTGTACAGACTGCTATGGAAACAAGGCTACATTTCAGTACAGCTTTTCATCCTCAGACAGACGGCCAAACGGAGAGGACGAACATGATTTTAGAGGATATGCTACGGGCTTGTTCTCTCGATTTTAAGACCAGCTAGTGTAAAATGTTACCGTTAGTAGAGTTTGCTTACAACAATAGTTTTCAGGCGACAATTGGAATGGCACCATATGAAGCTTTGTATGGACGAAAATGCAGGTTGCCTATATGTTAGCACGAAGCTGGTGAAAAGAAGCTGATGGAAAACATCGATGCTGAAAGAACTGATTTTGTTAATGAAACTTCTGAGATGATAAAGTTGATAAGAAGAAGAATAGAGACCGCACAAAGCCCTTAGAAGAGTTATGCTGACAAGAGAAGAAGACCCTTAAAGTTCACCGTGGGCGAGTATGTGTTTTTGAAAGTTGCACCAATGAAAGGAGTTATAAGGTTTGGAAAGAAAAGCAAGTTAAGTCCAAGATTTATTGGTCCTTATGAAGTGGTTAAGCGAATAGGCAAAGTATCTTATCAGCTAAGGTTGCCTTCAGAAATGTCCGCAATGCATGATGTATTCCATGTCTCTATGCTTAAGAAGTATGTTTCGGACCCTACGCATGTGATTGAGCTGCAAGTGATCGAGATACGAGAAGACTTAAGTTATGAAGAAAAGCCAATGAAGATACTCGATCTGAAAACCAAGACCTTGAGGAATAAAGAAATTCCATTGGTCAAGGTGTTATGGCAAAATCAGCAAGTTGACGAAGCCACATGGGAACGTGAAGATGACATGAGAGCTATGTATCCGCATTTATTCTAAGTTTCGAGGACGAAACTTTTATAAGGTGGGGAAAATTGTAACACCCACCTATTTTTATGTAATGAATCACGTTAAGAAATTTTATTAATATTTTATGTTATATCTTATGATATATGATTTTTAATGTTACTAACTTTTTATGTCAAGTTTTATGACAGGTGACGACCGCGTGGAATTGTTGTGCTCAAGTGTTCATGTGAATTATAATGTATGTTTAATTATGATGCAATGATGAATTGAATGTTTTAATGTACGGCATTTTAAGGATAGTTTGGCAGGCCAGACTTTTAAGTTCGACAGGCCGAAAAGTCTACCCAAGATCGGCAGGCCGAAGGAAACCATCGGCAGGCCAAACTTGGTGGAACTGGCAGGCCGAAGGGGAAAATCGGCAGGCCGAACACAGTTGACAAGCAGTCAGTAGAAATCTCTCCAAATTTGTGGCTGAGATAGTTATGTTAGACATGTATGCTCTAAGGAGTGAAAATGTAATACGTTTATGGAGACATTTTTATCAATAAAGAATTTATTCATTTATATATACCAAATATTGTCCTCTTTACGTTCATATTTGTTGAATGTATGATAAGCAAACTGTAGTCTGAAACTGTCAGTCTAAACCTTAAGAATTGGGCATATGATGGGATGATTATGCGGAAGACACAATTCTTAGGGTGACGATCTAAAACATATGATCCGCAATCGAGGGAATAAAGTTGGGCGCTTTATTCATGTAAAGATTGTTATGTTGTCTTTATCCCTTTTGGGAGATGGTTTGTCTTGACCATCGGAGTTGGACTCCATGAATAGAAACATTGGCGCGTTGTCATAGTTGACGATGTGTTGGATCGGGACATAAAGTGAATTGATTTGGATTAATAATTCTGTCTTGGCAAATCGATTCACTTTAGACAATCATTTGTATTGTATCTTAATCCTGAGATGAATAATGGGCCCGTTGTCTTGACTTGTGTCTTTTGATGTACCAATGGGTGACTCCCACATTTCTATAGTGGCATGCATGCCGGTACGTTGAAGGCATGACTCTTGATAGCGTAGACTTGTTATTCATAGATATGGAATCCATAGCTCCTCTTTAGGAGTAATGATATCCTCTTATATGCGTTGTCCTGTAATTGGAAAACTGGAGCGCTCAACCATTTGGATACATAGGTGTAACCGAATGGTATACTATCTTTGGATGGTAAGTTTTCTATTGGTGAGACAATGGAACATAAGATAAAAATAATCGGGAAGGTAAGACAGAATTTGTCCTTAAGCCGATTATGGATGATCATATGGGGATGCGATACACTATGATATGTCATGGAGACTTAGCTACACGAGCTTCGTAATTCTATAAAGTTCGAGAGTGCAGCTCCAAGCTTTTAGTGGAGTAGCGTTGGAGCTGATAATTGTGAAATGTATATCTGGGATATTGGGTTTCATAATTATCATGAGCTTGAACTTTATAGGTCCATTTTGGTCCCCTTTGCTAGCTCACAAAATCCTGTAACGACACGGCGTGCTTTTCCAATAATTGATGACTTATGTCAGATTTATCAGATTGGTTTAAAATTTGTAAGAATCAAATAATTCATGTCTGTTTATCAGTTGAATTAATTATGAAAGAAAATTAGTTCAAGATGAACTTGTTGAATTATTGCGTTCGGGTAATTCTTGTCTGTTTATCGGTTGTTTTATTTTTGGATAATTAGAACAAGATAAACTTGTAGAATTATTGTGAATTGATTTATTTTCTTAGAGATTATCATGGTAAAGTTTGTTTTGATCAGATATCTTTTCTATTGGGCTATTTGAATCAAAACTGAGACTTTATCCTTTAGAATCTCGGGTGAAAAATAAAAGATTCGCGGAGATTTTTTCTCGAAAGTTTAGCCTGCCAGATGACGTGTTCGCTTGCCGAGCTGGCCTGTTCGGCCTGCCGACCGACGACAGTTAAGATTACGCATTTTTACGCGGATCTTATCAGATATTGATCCAAACTTGATTCTGTTTTGATTTTTTGAGACCTAATATGATATGGACTGACCCTAGGACCAATAGGTATAAAAAGGGGAGTGAGTCTAATGATTTACTCAGATCAATTTGAGAGATTAAGAGTGATACTCTTTGAGTGAGCATCTGAAAACTCCCTGAGAGCTTTTGTTCACAAATCACGAACACTAGCTTTGGGTTCTCTCTGTTGGTTGGAAGGAGAGTCACCGGTGGAAGAGCTGTACGTGTGAGCCCACACTCACTCTGGTTGTGGATAGAGAATAGCAAAGAAGACCAGTTGGTTGAGACTCTTTTGGAACGTTACTTCTCTACACTGGTCGCGGAGGTTCTTCGGCACACTGAGGTTAGTAAGATCTGTTTAATTTATACATATAACATGTCAAACTTGTGTTTTGGAAATTACTCTGATGAAAAATTTTTAAAAATTCCGCTGCGCACTTTGTTTCCAACAATTGGCATCAGAGCCAAGGTTTTTACATAAATTTGCAAGTTTGTGATCATGTTATATGCATAAATTTTGTGATCTTAGTCTCTCCTATGCTTGAATTGAATTTTATAGAGAGATGGCACTCTAGGTTTCTATATAATATATATGTTGTCATGGATTATGTGGTGAATGTTTATTAATTAATTATGGTTGATTAAATTGTTGTTTAATTATTTATTAATTAATTAATACCGGTTATGGTTCCTTAGAGGTTAGAATGTGTATCTAGGTTTTTCATGTAATTAGATGGCGGACTATCATCTCCGTCTAGGAATTGTTATTTAATTTTTAATTTGTAAGAATATTGTAATTAAATAATTATTCAGAGAAGACGGAACGAGAAGTCGGATCTTAAAGATTGATTATGGCGCCTCCAAGTATTTCCTAAGTCGCTAATTTTATGTTTTTGAATTGTTGAAAATAAAATTGATGAATTGCATTAAAATTGTATTTTTTGGAATGTGCGTTTTCTGCTCGGTCGGCATGCCGGACCTCACAGTTCGGCAGGCCGACAGTGGGGCAAAAATTTTGGTGCTCTGCCGGCAGGCCGAACCTTCATGTTCGGCAGGCTGAACCACCATGATCGGCAGACCGACCACCCAGATCGGACTGCCGACCGAGAGCTGCCAGGTGTCCAGAAAAGGTGCAATTTTTTCAATGCAGTTTTAATTTTATTTTTGGGACGATTTTGAGAAACATTAAATTTGGATATGACCAGAAATATGAAGTGTTCGATTCATACGGGATTGAGGACTTGAAGATGGATATTACATGAAGAAGGATACAGCTTGAGGATTCAAGGATAAAGAATCGATAAATGTCTCGATTATTCTCTTATAATCTTATTTTTCTATTCTCTAGGGTGGAACCATAATATTACGGTTATTATTATTATTATGCTTGTCGCTTTGCTTGATTGCTTTGCTTGTCTGCATTATAAAATGATTTACCATGTATATTGATAACATGTCATATAGAATAGGGAGTGCTGCTCATATTAAAATTGTTCATGCATAATTTTAAAATAAAACCTTGACTTCAAAAGATTGAGTGGGAGAAGGTTTTCGAAGAGAGAACCTAAGGCCTCCATCGTTGGTCCATAGGAAGAACATGGTGGTCCTGACCCCTAGGAAGGGATTCCTATCATGTACCAGATTCGATCTCTGAAAGGATAAGGTATTTTAGTATGATTTATGTTGCACACCCCTAGGTGGTGATTATAAATCATGGATAAAATATTGAAACAGTGGTTATACACTCATGTTAATTTTATTATTAACCTCCCCTAGGAGCTCTGTTAATAAAATTAATGGCCAAAGAAACGATTATTAGTATATGCTGGATCATATGGGTCATGGATGGCATATATTAATCAGGAGGGGATCTGTGTTCCTGATTGAATTTGGCATTACTCCCCTAGGCGCTTGTTGAATTCTGAGTTGGCAATTATCGTTGTAAGGTTGTGATATTTTCAAGGTTTTGACACATAAACACATTTGTATGATTTTACATGATTGTGTTATCTTACTAAATTATTATATATGTTTGCTTATGTTTGGTATATGATTCTTTATTGTAGATTGAAAATGTCTAAAAATGCTTTATCATCGATACTTGACAAAAACCAATTAACCGGTGAGAACTATAATGATTGGAAACGGAACCTGGACATCGTCCTTTCCTTTGAGAAACTAAAATATGTACTAACAACTCCTTGTCCTCCTGAGCCTACGGGAGACTCAAGTAATGAGCAATTCCAAGCGTACGATCGCTGGAAAGATGCTAATGATCAGGCCCACTGCTATGTTATGGCTAGCATGAACAATGTGCTGCAGGCTCAACATCAAGATTATGAGACTGCGAAGCAGATCTTGGATAATCTTGAGGACATGTTTGGAGGCCAAGCCATAACAAAGCGGCAAGGGGCGCTTCGAAAACTCTTAAACTGTAGACAGAGACCGGGGACATCTGTAAAGGAGCACATGATGTTGGTCATGGGTTACCTCGCTGAGGCTCAAACCAATGGAGCCGACATCGATGCTGAAACTCAGACGACTATGGTCTTTGAGACTCTGTCTAAGGAATTTATTCCGTTTATAGCTACTTTTAATTTGAGCAATAGACGGGATATGACCCTGACAGAACTAATGAAACAGTTACAGGAGTTTGAACTGCTAATCAGGGAGTCTCTTGCTGGTGGAGAGGCCAATATGGTAGCTGCTTCTGGTTCCAATCCTAACTCTGGGAATGGAAAGAAGCAACGGGCCAAGAGTGGTAAGTCTTCTATTCCTGTTGCTACCAAGAGCAAGAAGAAGAAAAAGAAGAACCCAAAGAAGCTTAAGTGCTTCATCTGTGGTAAGGTTGGGCATATAAAGAAGCATTGCAAGGACTTCCTTTCCAAGGGAGGTAGGTGTGATCTTCTATATTTAGAAACTTGTTTGGTTGAGGAATCCAGTGACATTTGGGTCATAGATTCCGGTGCAACTAATCATGTTTGTGTTTCTCTGCAGGGATTCAAAGAAACAAGAAGTCTACTTCGTGAAGACTTAACGCTTCGGATGGGTGATGGATCCTTGGTCTCAGCGGAAGCAGTGGGAGATGTCCATCTTTGTTTTGATAATTATAGGAGTTTAATTTTGCGAGACTGTTTTTATGTTCCTAAATTTAAAAGGAATTTAATTTCTGTATCTTCTTTATTTAAAGACTCCTACGTGGTATCTTTTAATGAAAAAGTGGTGATTCGTAAAAACAAAACTTTTATCTGTTCTGGATGGATGCAAAATAATCTTTATTTTATCAAACCTAAGATGGACCTATTGCTTAATGCTGAGATAAATGATAATGACTCAAAAAGACTTAAAACTTCTCACTCTAATAACACTTATCTTTGGCATTTGTGCCTTGGCCATATTAACCTGAATAGGATTCAAAGGTTGGTAAGGGATGGACCTTTAAGTCACTTAAAGGTGGAATCTATACCTCAATGTGAGTCTTGTTTGGAGGGTAAATTGACCAAAAGACCATACGGGTCTAAGGGCAATAGGGCCGAAGGGGTTCTAGAACTAGTGTATAGTGATGTTTGCGGACAGATGAACATCCAGGCATGAGGAGGGTATGAGTACTTCGTCACTTTTATTGACGATTACTCAAGATATGGGTATGTGTACCTAATGCACCACAAAAGCGAAACTTATGATAAGTTCAGGGAGTTTCGGGCTGAAGTGGAAAAGCAATTGGGTAAACCCATAAAGGCACTTCGATCTGATCGAGGTGGGGAATACCTTTCTGAAGAGTTCTTGGGACGCTTGTTAGAGAATGGGATTTTATCCCATTTGACTGCGCCGGGCACTCCGCAGCAGAATGGCGTAGCGGAGAGAAGGAATAGGACTTTGTTGGACATGATTCGGTCCATGATGAGTTATTCATCATTGCCTTTATCCTTTTGGGGATATGCACTACAAACCGCATGTTATCTTTTGAACAATGTGTTAGACATGTATGCTCTAAGGAGTGAAAATCTAATACGTTTTTGGAGACATTTTTATCAATAAAGAATTTATTCATTTATAAATATACCAAATATTGTCCTCTTTACGTTCATATTTGTTGAATGCATGATAAGCAAACAGTAGTCTGAGACTGTCAGTCTAAACCTTAAGAATTGGGCATATGGTGGGATGATTATGCGAAAGACACAATTCTTAAGGTGACGGTCTAAAACATATGATCCGCAATCGAGGCAATAAAGTTGGACACTTTATTCATATAAAGATTATTCATATATCCTCTCAACATCAAGATTATGAGACTGCGAAGCAGATCTTGGATAATCTTGAGGACATGTTTGGAGGCCAAGCCATAACAAAGAGGCAAGGGGCGCTTCGGAAACTCTTAAACTGTAGATAGAGACCGGGGACATCTGTAAAGGAGCATATGATGTTGGTCATGGGTTACCTCGCTGAGGCTCAAACCAATGGAGCCGACATCGATGCTGAAACTCAGACGACTATGGTCTTTGAGACTCTATCTAAGGAATTTATTCCGTTTAGAGCTACTTTTAATTTGAGCAATAGACGGGATATGACCCTGACAGAACTAATGAAACAGTTACAGGAGTTTGAACTGCTAATCAGGGAGTCTCCTGCTGGTGGAGAGGCCAATATGGTAGCTGCTTCTGGTTCCAATCCTAACTCTGGGAATGGAAAGAAGCAACGGGCCAAGAGTGGTAAGTCTTCTATTCCTGTTGCTACCAAGAGCAAGAAGAAGAAAAAGAAGAACCCAAAGAAGCTTAAGTGCTTCATCTGTGGTAAGGTTGGGCATATAAAGAAGTATTGCAAGGACTTCCTTTCCAAGGGAGGTAGGTGTGATCTTCTATATTTAGAAACTTGTTTGGTTGAGGAATCCAGTGACATTTGGGTCATAGATTCCGGTGCAACTAATCATGTTTGTGTTTCTCTGCAGGGATTCAAAGAAACAAGAAGTCTACTTCATGAAGACTTAACGCTTCGGATGGGTGATGGATCCTTGGTCTCAGCGCAAGCAGTGGGAGATATCCATCTTTGTTTTGATAATTATAGGAGTTTAATTTTGCAAGACTGTTTTTATGTTCCTAAATTTAAAAGGAATTTAATTTCTGTATCTTCTTTATTTAAAGACTCCTACGTGGTATCTTTTAATGAAAAAGTGGTGATTCGTAAAAACAAAACTTTTATCTGTTCTGGATGGATGCAAAATAATCTTTATTTTATCAAACCTAAGATGGACCTATTGCTTAATGCTGAGATAAATGATAATGACTCAAAAAGACTTAAAACTTCTCACTCTAATAACACTTATCTTTGGCATTTGTGCCTTGGCCATATTAACCTGAATAGGATTCAAAGGTTGGTAAGGGATGGACCTTTAAGTCACTTAAAGGTGGAATCTATACCTCAATGTGAGTCTTGTTTGGAGGGTAAATTGACCAAAAGACCATACGGGTCTAAGGGCAATAGGGCCGAAGGGGTTCTAGAACTAGTGTATAGTGATGTTTGCGGACCGATGAACATCCAGGCATGAGGAGGGTATGAGTACTTCGTCACTTTTATTGACGATTACTCAAGATATGGGTATGTGTACCTAATGCACCACAAAAGCGAAACTTATGATAAGTTCAGGGAGTTTCGGGCTGAAGTGGAAAAGCAATTGGGTAAACCCATAAAGGCACTTCGATCTGATCGAGGTGGGGAATACCTTTCTGATGAGTTCTTAGGACACTTGTTAGAGAATGGGATTTTATCCCATTTGACTGCGCCGGGCACTCCGCAGCAGAATGGCGTAGCGGAGAGAAGGAATAGGACTTTGTTGGACATGATTCGGTCCATGATGAGTTATTCATCATTGCCTTTATCCTTTTGGGGATATGCACTACAAACCGCATGTTATCTTTTGAACAATGTGTTAGACATGTATGCTCTAAGGAGTGAAAATCTAATACGTTTTTGGAGACATTTTTATCAATAAAGAATTTATTCATTTATAAATATACCAAATATTGTCCTCTTTACGTTCATATTTGTTGAATGCATGATAAGCAAACAGTAGTCTGAGACTGTCAGTCTAAACCTTAAGAATTGGGCATATGGTGGGATGATTATGCGAAAGACACAATTCTTAAGGTGACGGTCTAAAACATATGATCCGCAATCGAGGCAATAAAGTTGGACACTTTATTCATATAAAGATTATTCATATATCCTCTCAACATCAAGATTATGAGACTGCGAAGCAGATCTTGGATAATCTTGAGGACATGTTTGGAGGCCAAGCCATAACAAAGAGGCAAGGGGCGCTTCGAAAACTCTTAAACTGTAGACAGAGACCGGGGACATCTGTAAAGGAGCATATGATGTTGGTCATGGGTTACCTCGCTGAGGCTCAAACCAATGGAGCCGACATCGATGCTGAAACTCAGACGACTATGGTCTTTGAGACTCTATCTAAGGAATTTATTCCGTTTAGAGCTACTTTTAATTTGAGCAATAGACGGGATATGACCCTGACAGAACTAATGAAACAGTTACAGGAGTTTGAACTGCTAATCAGGGAGTCTCCTGCTGGTGGAGAGGCCAATATGGTAGCTGCTTCTGGTTCCAATCCTAACTCTGGGAATGGAAAGAAGCAACGGGCCAAGAGTGGTAAGTCTTCTATTCCTGTTGCTACCAAGAGCAAGAAGAAGAAAAAGAAGAACCCAAAGAAGCTTAAGTGCTTCATCTGTGGTAAGGTTGGGCATATAAAGAAGCATTGCAAGGACTTCCTTTCCAAGGGAGGTAGGTGTGATCTTCTATATTTAGAAACTTGTTTGGTTGAGGAATCCAGTGACATTTGGGTCATAGATTCCGGTGCAACTAATCATGTTTGTGTTTCTCTGCAGGGATTCAAAGAAACAAGAAGTCTACTTCGTGAAGACTTAACGCTTCGGATGGGTGATGGATCCTTGGTCTCAGCGGAAGCAGTGGGAGATGTCCATCTTTGTTTTGATAATTATAGGAGTTTAATTTTGCGAGACTGTTTTTATGTTCCTAAATTTAAAAGGAATTTAATTTCTGTATCTTCTTTATTTAAAGACTCCTACGTGGTATCTTTTAATGAAAAAGTGGTGATTCGTAAAAACAAAACTTTTATCTGTTCTGGATGGATGCAAAATAATCTTATTTTATCAAACCTAAGATGGACCTATTGCTTAATGCTGAGATAAATGATAATGACTCAAAAAGACTTAAAACTTCTCACTCTAATAACACTTATCTTTGGCATTTGTGCCTTGGCCATATTAACCTGAATAGGATTCAAAGGTTGGTAAGGGATGGACCTTTAAGTCACTTAAAGGTGGAATCTATACCTCAATGTGAGTCTTGTTTGGAGGGTAAATTGACCAAAAGACCATACGGGTCTAAGGGCAATAGGGCCGAAGGGGTTCTAGAACTAGTGTATAGTGATGTTTGCGGACAGATGAACATCCAGGCATGAGGAGGGTATGAGTACTTCGTCACTTTTATTGACGATTACTCAAGATATGGGTATGTGTACCTAATGCACCACAAAAGCGAAACTTATGATAAGTTCAGGGAGTTTCGGGCTGAAGTGGAAAAGCAATTGGGTAAACCCATAAAGGCACTTCGATCTGATCGAGGTGGGGAATACCTTTCTGAAGAGTTCTTGGGACGCTTGTTAGAGAATGGGATTTTATCCCATTTGACTGCGCCGGGCACTCCGCAGCAGAATGGCGTAGCGGAGAGAAGGAATAGGACTTTGTTGGACATGATTCGGTCCATGATGAGTTATTCATCATTGCCTTTATCCTTTTGGGGATATACACTACAAACCGCATGTTATCTTTTGAACAATGTGTTAGACATGTATGCTCTAAGGAGTGAAAATCTAATACGTTTTTGGAGACATTTTTATCAATAAAGAATTTATTCATTTATAAATATACCAAATATTGTCCTCTTTACGTTCATATTTGTTGAATGCATGATAAGCAAACAGTAGTCTGAGACTGTCAGTCTAAACCTTAAGAATTGGGCATATGGTCGGATGATTATGCGAAAGACACAATTCTTAAGGTGACGGTCTAAAACATATGATCCGCAATCGAGGCAATAAAGTTGGACACTTTATTCATATAAAGATTATTCATATATCCTCTCAACATCAAGATTATGAGACTGCGAAGCAGATCTTGGATAATCTTGAGGACATGTTTGGAGGCCAAGCCATAACAAAGAGGCAAGGGGCGCTTCGGAAACTCTTAAACTGTAGATAGAGACCGGGGACATCTGTAAAGGAGCATATGATGTTGGTCATGGGTTACCTCGCTGAGGCTCAAACCAATGGAGCCGACATCGATGCTGAAACTCAGACGACTATGGTCTTTGAGACTCTATCTAAGGAATTTATTCCGTTTAGAGCTACTTTTAATTTGAGCAATAGACGGGATATGACCCTGACAGAACTAATGAAACAGTTACAGGAGTTTGAACTGCTAATCAGGGAGTCTCCTGCTGGTGGAGAGGCCAATATGGTAGCTGCTTCTGGTTCCAATCCTAACTCTGGGAATGGAAAGAAGCAACGGGCCAAGAGTGGTAAGTCTTCTATTCCTGTTGCTACCAAGAGCAAGAAGAAGAAAAAGAAGAACCCAAAGAAGCTTAAGTGCTTCATCTGTGGTAAGGTTGGGCATATAAAGAAGTATTGCAAGGACTTCCTTTCCAAGGGAGGTAGGTGTGATCTTCTATATTTAGAAACTTGTTTGGTTGAGGAATCCAGTGACATTTGGGTCATAGATTCCGGTGCAACTAATCATGTTTGTGTTTCTCTGCAGGGATTCAAAGAAACAAGAAGTCTACTTCATGAAGACTTAACGCTTCGGATGGGTGATGGATCCTTGGTCTCAGCGGAAGCAGTGGGAGATATCCATCTTTGTTTTGATAATTATAGGAGTTTAATTTTGCGAGACTGTTTTTATGTTCCTAAATTTAAAAGGAATTTAATTTCTGTATCTTCTTTATTTAAAGACTCCTACGTGGTATCTTTTAATGAAAAAGTGGTGATTCGTAAAAACAAAACTTTTATCTGTTCTGGATGGATGCAAAATAATCTTTATTTTATCAAACCTAAGATGGACCTATTGCTTAATGCTGAGATAAATGATAATGACTCAAAAAGACTTAAAACTTCTCACTCTAATAACACTTATCTTTGGCATTTGTGCCTTGGCCATATTAACCTGAATAGGATTCAAAGGTTGGTAAGGGATGGACCTTTAAGTCACTTAAAGGTGGAATCTATACCTCAATGTGAGTCTTATTTGGAGGGTAAAATGACCAAAAGACCATACGGGTCTAAGGGCAATAGGGCCGAAGGGGTTCTAGAACTTGTGCATAGTGATATTTGCGGACCGATGAACATCCAGGCACGAGGAGGGTATGAGTACTTTGTCACTTTCATTGACGATTACTCAAGATATGGGTATGTGTACCTAATGCACCACAAAAGCGAAACTTATGATAAGTTCAGGGAGTTTCAGGCTGAAGTGGAAAAGCAATTGGGTAAACCCATAAAGGCACTTCGATCTGATCGAGGTGGGGAATACCTTTCTGAAGAGTTCTTGGGACGCTTGTTAGAGAATGGGATTTTATCCTATTTGACTGCGTCGGGCACTCCGCAGCAGAATGGCGTAGCGAGACTGGTAGCTAAGGGTTATACGCAAAAGGAAGGAATCGATTATGAGGAAACCTTTTCGCCTGTAGCCATGCTTAACTCCATCCGGATTCTCTTGTCCATAGCTGCCGCTCTCGACTACGAGATTTGGCAAATGGATGTCAAGACGGCTTTTCTGAATGGCTATCTTGATGAATCCATTTATATGGAACAACCAGACGGGTTCAAGGTCGCAGGTCAAGAGGGTAAGGTTTGTAAGCTGCTAAAGTCTATTTATGGACTTAAGCAGGGTTCTCGTTCTTGGAACATAAGATTTGATCAAGTGATCAAGACTTATGGGTTCTCACAAAATGTGGATGAACCATGTGTTTACAAACATATTAAGAATGGGAAGGTGGTTTTTCTACTACTCTATGTAGATGACATTCTGCTAATTGGCAATGACGTTGGGGCATTGTCATCGGTCAAAGTATGGTTGACCAAGCAGTTTGACATGAAGGACTTAGGTAAGGCTAATTTTGTTCTCGGTATCCAGATCTTTCAGGATAGGAAGAACAAAATGATAGCTTTGTCACTGGCCGGCTACATAGATAAAATTCTCAGGAGGTTTGCATTGCAGGATTCCAAGAAAGGTGGGCAACCATCTAGGTCTGGAATTACTCTTTCTAAGAAAGACTCTCCAAAGTCTTATGAAGAAAGAGAATACATGAAGAAGGTACCTTATGCTTCTGCAGTGGGTAGTCTCATGTATGCCATGCTTTGCACTCGACCGGATATTAGCTATGCGGTCGGGATTGTGAGTCGATTTTAGGCGGATCCAGGACCGAACCATTGGGTTGCGGTAAAGCATATTTTCAAGTACCTGAGAAGGACTCGAGGGTATATGCTTGTGTATTCGGGTGAGGATTTAACTTCTCTAGGATACACTGATTCGGATTTTCAATCCTGCCTGGATTCTAGGAAATCGACTTCGGGGTTTGTGTTTACTCTAGGTGGCGGTGCCATCAGTTGGAGAAGTGCGAAGAAAGAGCGCACTTCGGATTCAACGATGGAGGCCGAGTATGTGGCAGCTAGTGATGCTTCGAAAGAAGCAGTGTGGCTCCGCAAGTTCCTTGGGGATCTTGAGGTAGTTCCTGGTATGGATAAGGCGGTATCACTGTACTGTGATAACAGTGCGGTGGTAGCTAATGCTAAGGAACCAAGATTTCACAAGAAGAGTAAGCATATTGATCGGAAGTATCATGTGATAAAGGACTTCGTTGAGAGCGGGCATGTCACGGTGTGCAAGATCGCGTCAGAGGACAATTTAGCTGATCCATTTACGAAGACATTTACTGGGAGAGTCTTCGACAGGCATGTGGAAGCCATGGGGATGCGAAATTTGCAGTATTTACTCACTTAGTGCAAGTGGGAGATTGTTAGACATGCATGCTCTAAGGAGTAAAAATGTAATACGTTTTTGGAGACATTTTTATCAATAAAGAATTTATTCATTTATAAATATACCAAATATTGTCCTCTTTACGTTCATATTTGTTGAATGCATGATAAGCAAATAGTAGTCTGAGACTGTCAGTCTAAACCTTAAGAATTGGGCATATGGTGGGATGATTATGCGGAAGACACAATTCTTAAGGTGACGGTCTAAAACATATGATCTCAATCGAGGCAATAAAGTTGGGCACTTTATTCATATAAAGATTGTTATGTTGTCTATATCCCTTTTGGGAGATGGTTTGTCTTGACCATCGGAGTTGGACTCCATGAATAGAAACATTGGCACGTTGTCATAGTTGACGATGTGTTGGATCGGGACATAAAGTGAATTGATTTGGATTAATAATTCTGTCTCGGCAAATTGATTCACTTTAGACAATCATTTGTATTGTATCTTAATCCTAAGATGAATAATGGGCCCATTGTCTTGACTTGTGTCTTTTGATGTACCAATGGGTGACTCCCACATTTCTATAGTGGCATGCATGCCGGTACGTTGGAGGCATGACTCTTGGTAGCGTAGACTTGTTATTCATAGATATGGAATCCATAGCTCCTCTTTAGGAGTAATGATATTCTCTTATATGCGTTGTCCTGTAATTGGAAAACTGGAGCGCTCAACCATTTGGATACATAGGTGTAACCGAATGGTATACTATCTTTAGATGGTAAGTTTTCTAATGGTGAGACAATGGAACGTAAGATAAAAATAATCGGGAAGGTAAGACAGAACTTGTCCTTAAGTAGATTATGGATGATCATATGGGGATGCGATACACTATGATATGTCATGGAGACTAGGCTACACGAGCTTCGTAATTCTATAAAGTTTAAGAGTGCAGCTCCAAGCTTTTAGTGGAGTAGCGTTGGACTTGATAATTGTGAAATGTATATCTGGGATATTGGGTTTCATAATTATCATGAGCTTCAACTTTACAGGTCCATTTTGGTCCCCTTTGCTAGCTCACAAAATCTTGTAACGACACAGCGTGCTTTTCCAATAATTGGTGACTTATGTCAGATTTATCAGATTGGTTTAAAATTTGTAAGAATCAAATAATTCATGTCTGTTTATCGATTGAATTAATTATGTAAGAAAATTAGTTCAAGATGAACTTGTTGAATTATTGCATTCGGGTAATTCTTGTCTGTTTCTTGGTTGTTTTAATTTTGGACAATTAGAACAAGATAAACTTGTTGAATTATTGTGAATTGATTTATTTTCTTAGAGATTATCTTGATAAAGTTTGTTTTGATCAGATATCTTTTCTATTGGGCTATTTGAATCAAAACTGAGACTTTATCCTTTAGAATCTCGGGTGGAAAATAAAAGATTCACGGAGATTTTTTCTCGAAAGTTCGGCCTGCCGTATGACGTGTTCGGCCTGCCGAACTGGCCTGTTCGGCCTGCCTATCAGAAAGTTCGGCCTGCCGACCGACGACAGTTAAGATTACGCATTTTTACGTGGATCTTATCAGATATTGATCCGAACTTGATTCTATTTCAATTTTTTGAGACCTAATCTGATATGGACTGACCCTAGGACCAATAGGTATAAAAAGGGGAGTGAGTCTAATGATTTACTCAGATCAATTTGAGAGATTAAGAGTGATACTCTTCGAGTGAGCATCTGAAAACTCCTTGAGAGCTTTTGTTCAGAAATCACGAACACTAGCTTTGGGTTCTCTCTGTTGGTTGGAAGGAGAGTCACCGGTGGAAGAGCTGTACGTGTGAGCCCACACTCACTCCGGTTGTGGATAGAGAATAGCAAAGAAGACCAGTTGGTTGAGGCACTTCTGGAACTTTACTTCTCTACACAGGTCGCGGAGGTTCTTCAGCACACTGAGGTTAGTAAGATCTGTTTAATTTATACATATAACATGTCAAACTTGTGTTTTGGAAATTACTCTGATGAAAATTTTTTAAAAATTCTGCTGCGCACTTTGTTTCCAACAAGTTAACTGAAATGGGTAATTTATTGTGATTAATTGGCATATTAATGGAATAATTTTGTCAGTTAAGGAAAGAAAAGGTTTGACTTCGCATTGATTTGTATGATTTTAAATGGTTTCCTAGTTTAAGAGGGCAAAACATTGAAAGTGATAAGTGATTGTTTGACTTCCCTCTTTTCTCTCCTTCCTCCACGCTATTTGCTATCGATGAGTCAGAAAAATTCTGACTTAATGGAGGGTAATGAATTTCATTATGCTCGTTATGTTAAAAAACAAAAATTTTAACGTTCTTTTCCTTAGTTTTTCTCTCATCTTTTCACTCTTCTCTCTCAGTTCTGAGACGTTTTCTAATTTATTTCTTTCTCTTCTCTTCTCCACGAATTTCATCCTCTTTCCTCACAAAAATTCTCTGCAAGAATATTGAAAGAAAAAGTTATATTTTGTTGGTTGAATTCAAGGATTTTGAGAAGAAATTTTTAAGGTAAGAACTCAATTTTTTTGGTAATTCTGAAAAGAATTCTCCTCCTCCAATCGTCTGCAATATCTTTCTATAGGTATTGTATTTTGCTTTGAGCTTTTAATATGATGTTCATGTATGTATTATGTGATGTTTTTCCAAGTTTCATGTCATTTCGGTGTTTTTATGAAAAATATGAATTTTCTATCTTCTACTCTTCACAGTAAATATTGTTGTTTGGATATGATGCATGAAAAATGTAATGTTTATTCAACGGGTAAATGAATGATGTTTTTTTCATGAAAGTTGTCAAGAATGTGCATGTATAATGTTTGATGAGTGTATTTTATGTTATGAAAATTTTATGAAATTTCTATGAGAAAACTATTTAACAATGTTGTTTTTGGATTTTTGTTTTATAAAATGTTTTATATTTTTAAATGATTTTGATTGATGATGAAATAATTCTATGACATTGAAATGCATGATAATAAGGTGTTTGTATGAATTTTAAAATTAAAATATATGTGTCTTAAATTATTAGAAAATGTTTTCAAAAGATTATTCATCTACATTATTATTAATGTTGGCTGGTTCATGTTTAGAAATGTATGGTTTGTTTTTACATGCTTAAGGTAATTTTTATGATTTAATAAAAAAAAATCATGATAACATGTTTATGTGATGATAATTTTATGTTTTCACAATTATGGTTATGAATTATGTTTGTAATATGTGACGAATATATGAATGAAAGTTATGTGAATGAATGTTTTATGATAAGTATTAATTTTATTGTATTTTTAAATGGATAAATGGCATGAACACTCAAAGGAACGAGCAAATCGAGACCGCGGCGTCATCACCAAAAGTATATTAAGGTTAAGTAAGCTAACGTTAAGGTAAGTACATTCTCACCTGCAACATGACACCTTTTACAAGGTTTGATGATATGTTCACAATGATATTCATGATGATTCATGGTTATTTTCCTTAAAGGATTTCTTATGAAAGATTATCATGATTTAAAGTTATGTATATATGATGATGACATGTTTTAAAGTATGAAAATTATGTATATATATGTATCACCCAATAAGTGTTGCACACCAATGTTATGAAATGATATGTTATGATGTCATGTTTGGTTTGGGATTAGCTACCCTTCTCCTCTCATGACGGCGCGCCTACAATGATGTTCATGGTGCAACACTTGGGCCCTTAAGATAAAATGGAATAAGTTTTAATATGGTTAATGTAATGAAAGATATGTTTCTATGAAATTGTGCTTAAGACACTTTTATGATATGATGACAATGATGATGATGATGTATATGTAATGTCTTAAATTCTGAGAATTATATGTACTTACTAAGCATTAGCTTAATCAAGTTTTATGTCATGTTGCAGATAAGGGTAAGAAGATCATGGATTAGGCGGAGGACATGGGAAGGCGTGTGAGCATTAAGCACTATGAATTGTAACCGGAAGAACACCAAGAAGAATGATTTTATGTTTTAAATCAAGTTTTATATTTTGAACATTATTTTTATGTTAAGTTTTAAGAATACTTGAACTATGGTTTTATATTTTATTTTATCATTTTAAAGAATTTTGATCTTCCGCATTTTATTGAAAAGTTAAATCTGTTTTATAAATTAAGTTTTCTCAAGGATTTTGGCTCGGTCTGCCTGCCGAACATTCTTGGTCGGCTTGTCGATGTTTGAAAGTTTGGCCTGCCGATCACGTTTTCGGCCTGCCGGACGATGATGAGTTTTTAAGCCAGATTTACAAAGTCTCTGCCGGCCTACCGGTTGAGAAACTCTGGCCTGCCGATCATGTTCGGCCTGCCGAAGTCCCAAGTTCGGCCTGCCGAACTGTGGGAGCATGTAATTTTTAAATGATGTAATAATTAATGAGATTTGATGTGAAGTTTTTTTTTATAAGTTATGATTTTACAACTTTGCATGTCTTTTTATTAAAATAAGTTCATGATTAATCTAAAGTATAATTGAATAAATTATGATATGGAATAAGTTAAGTAATATTATGTTATTTTTTTTTAAAAAAAAGAGAAAAATGTATGAATGGATCCTGGTTATGTATGTTTAACTATGTTTACAATTAAAAGTATCGTATAAGTTTTGTATATATGTTTATGTTTAAAGTTTAAACAAGTATAAATGTAAGAATGTAACGATATCTGTGACGTCTGTAAAAGGGGGCGTTACACTCCTAACCCTAAGCCTTGAACCCATATGGCTGTACTATATATATGGACTCATCAAGATAGTTGTTCAGAAAAGCCGTCTTGACATCCATTTGCCAAATCTTGTAGTCAAGAGCAGCAGCTATGGGTAAGAAAATGCAGATGGACTTAAGCATGGCTACAAACGAAAAGGTTTTCTCGTAATCGATTCCTTCTTTTTGTGTGTATCTCTTAGCTACCAGTCTAGCCTTATAAGTTTCGACTTTCCCATCTACTCCTCTCTTTCTCCTATAGATCCACTTACACCTTATGAGTTTTACCCCTTTGGGAAGATCCACAAGTTCCTGGGCCCGATTGGTCTCCATGGACTTCATCTCTATGTTCATGGCCTCTATTCAAAGTTTTAAATTAACATCCTTCATAGCCTCTTCGTAAGTATAAGGATCCCTATCATGTTGAACCGGTTCAACCAAAAAGTCTTCACCATTTAACATATATCTCTCGGGTTGTTGCCCGATCCTTTCACTATGTCAAAGCCCGTAGGTTGTTGTTCATTTGGTTTTTCTACACTGATTGGAACGATTTCATTTGGAACCCTTGGAGTGATCGAATTATTTGCCAATTCCATAAGCACCACTTTGCTTCAAGGCTTAAAGTCGTCTATGTAACTTTCCTCAAGGAATGCTACATTAGTTGAAACTACAACTTTATTTTCCTTTAGGTTATAGAAATAACCCTCTTTAGCCCCTTTTGGATATCTTACAAACACACAACTTCTGAACACGCTTCTAACTTATTCGCTTCCTTAAACAAGACATGAGCCAGACATCCCCATATGCGAATATGGTTTAAGGATGTCCTTCTCCCCGTCCACAACTCGTGAGAAGTTTTAGGAACTGATTTTGAAGACACATTGTTCAAAAGATAACATGTGGTTTGTAGTACATATCCTCAAAATGATAAAGGCATTAATGAATAACTCATCATGGATCTAACCATGTCCAACAAAGTCATATTCCTTCACTCAGTTGCACCATTCTACTGCAGAGTGCCAAGCATAGTCAAATGGGATAAAATCCTATTCTCTAATAAGTGTTCCAAGAACTCATCATAATGGTATTCACCACCTCGATCATATCAAAGTGCCTTTATGGGCCTACCCAATTGCTTTTCCACTTCAGCCTAAAACTCCCTAAACTTGTCATAAGTTTCACTTTTGTGGAGCATTAGGTACACATACCCATACCTTGAGTATCATCAACAAAAGTGATGAACTACTCATACCCGGATGTTCATAGGTCCGCAAACATCGCTATGCACAAATGCTAGAGCCCCTTTGACCCTATTGCCCTTAGACCCAAATGGTCTTTTGGTCATTTGACCCTCCAAACAAGATTCACATTGTGGTATAGATTCTACCTTTAAGTGACTTAAAGATCCATCCTTTACCAACCTATGAATCCTATTCAAGTTAATATGACCTAGTCGCAAATGCCAAAAATAAGTCTTATTAGAGTGTGAAGTTTTAATCATTTAGAGTTATTATCATTAACCTCAATGTTAAGCAGTAAGTCCATCTTCGTTTTGATAGAATATAGATTGTTTTGCATCTATTCATCACTGATAAAAGATTTGTTTTTACGAATCACCACCTTTTTATTAAAAGAAACTACATAAGAGTCTTTAAAAAAATAAGCTACAAAAATTAAATTTCTTTTAAGTTTAGGAACATAAAAACAATCTCGTAAAATTAACCTCCTATAATTATCAAAATAAAGATGGATATCTCCCACTGCTTTAGTCAACACTAAGGATCCATCACTCATCCGAAGCGTGAAGTCTCTATACAGCAGACTTCTTGTTTCTTTGAACCTCTATAGAGAAACACAAACATGATTAGTCACCCTGAAATCTATGACACAAGTGTCACTGGATTCTCCAACCGAACAAGTTTCAATAACTAAAAGATCACACTTACCTCCTCAAGAAAGGAAGTCCTTGCAATTCTTCATGATGTGCCCGACCTTCCCATAGAAAAAGCACTTAAGCTTCTTCGGGTTCTTCTTTTTCTTCTTCTTGTTCTTGCCGTTTATAGGAATAGAAGACTTCCTATTCTTAGCTCATGGCTTCTTTCCATTCCTAGAGTTAGGATTGGAACCAAGGGTAGCTACCAAGTTGATCTCATCACCAACAAAAGTTTCCCTGATCAGATTTTTGAATGCCTGTAACTACTTTATCAACTCAGTCAAGGTCATATCCTTTTTATTACTTAAATTAAATGAAGCTTTAAATGGGATAAACTCCTTAGATAGAGTCTCAAAGACCATAGTCATCTGTGTTTCAACATCTATGTCAGCTTCATTGGTTTGAGCCTTAGCGAGGTAACCCATGACCAACATCATATGCTCCTTCATAGGAGTCCTCGGTCTTTGTTTGTAGTTTAATAGTTTCTAAAGTACCCCTTGCCATTTTGTTAGGACCTAGCCTCCAAACATGTCTTTAAGATTATCCAAGATCTGCTTCGCAGTCTCATAATCATCATGTTCAGCCTACAACACGTTATCAATCCTGGCCATAACATAACAGCGAGTCTAATCATTAGTATCTTTCCAGCGATCATACTCTTGGATTTGCTCATTATTGGAATTTCTTGTAGGCTCGAGAGGACACAAAGTTATCAGCACAAATTTCAGTTTCTCAAAGGATAGGACAATATTTAGGTTCCATTTTTAATCATTAAAATTCTCTCTAGTTAATTGTTTTTTATCAAGTGTCAAAGATAAAGCGTTTTTAGACATCTACAATAAAGAATTCTATACCAAGCATAAGCAAACATACCATAATAATTTAGTAAGACAACACAATCAAGTAAACATACAAGTGTGTTTATGTGTCAAAACCTTGAAAATATCACAACCTTACAACGATAATTCTCAACTTAGAATTCAAGAAGCCGCCTAGACGAGACTTGTCAAACTCAATTAGGAACATGGATCCCCTCCTGAATAATATATGTTATCCAAGACCATATGATCTAGCATATATTAATAATCATTTCTTTAGCCATTAATTTAAAAAGCAGAGTTCCTAAGGGAGGTTAATAGTAAAATTAACATGAGTATATAACCATCATTTCAATATTTTATCTATGATTTATAATTACCACCTAGGAGTATGCAACGATAAATCATACTAAAATACCTTATCCTCTCAAAGATCCAACCCGGTACATGATGAAGTCCCTTCCTAGGGGTCAAAACCACCATGTGCTACCTATGAACCAATGATGGAGGCAATAGGTCCTCTCTTCGAAAACCTTCTCCCACTCAATCTTTTGAAATCAAGGTTTTATTTTAAAAACATGCATGAACAATTTTTAATGAGCGGCACTCCCTATTCTGTATGACATGTTATCAACATACATGGTAAATCATATTATAATGTAGTCAAGAAAAGCAATATGCAAAGGTACAAGCAAAATAATAATAAATAGCCGTAATATTATGGTTCCACCCAAGAGAAAAGAAATCAAAGATTACAAGAGATTAATTGAAACGTGTTATTGATTTTTCATTCTTGAATTTTCAAATTGTATCCTTCTTTATGTATTATCCATCTTTAAGTCTTCAATCCTGCATAGATTAAATACTCCATATTTTCGGTCATATCCAAATTTAATGTTTCTCAGAATTGTCCCAAAAATAAAATCAAAACTACACCAAAAATGCATCTTTTCTAAAAATCCACAGCTCTTTACCAGCATACCGATTTGTGTAATCGGCCTGTCGGTCATGATCCTTCGACTTGCTGATCTACACAGTTTGGCCTGCCTATCATGATAGATCGACTTGCCAAACTTCAAAGTTTGACCCACTACCAGAGCCATTAGAATTATGCATCGCAGATGGCCTGCCAATCTCGAGGTTCGGCCTGCCAAACCTAGTGGTTTAGCTTGTCGATGGAGCAGAAATAACGACTTCTAGAAAATATAGTTTTTATACAGTTTTTCAATCTTATTTTCAACAATTCAAAAACATAAAATTAGAGACTCAAAAAATACCTGTGGAATGCTATCATCCATCTTCTAGATCCGTCTTCTAAATTCGTCTCCTCTGAATGATTATTTAATTACAAATTTTTTTTCAAAATTTAAAATTAAATAGTAATTACTAGACGGCGATGATAAACCGCCACTTAATTACATGAGAAACCTAGATACACATTCTAACATTTAAGAAACCATAATCAGCACAAATTGATCAATAAATAATTAAATGATAATTTAATCAACCATAATTAATTAATAAAATTCACCATATAATTCCACGAAAACACAATTTATAGAAAGCCTTGAGTGCCATCTCTCTAAAAGATTAGATCCAAGCATGTGAGAGATTAAGATCACATAATTTATTCATATAGTATGATTACAAACTTGTAAATTTATGTAAAAACTATGGCTCTGATACCAATTGTTGAAAAAATACACAATGGAAATTTAAAAATTTTTAATCAGAGTATTTTTCAAAATACAAGTTTAACACACTATATGCATAAGTTAACTAGATCTTACTAATCTTGTATGCTAAAGAGCTCCTGCAATCTATGAAGAGAATGACATTCTAGAAGAGCCTTAACCAACTAGTCTTCTTTGTTATTCTCTCTCCACAATCAGAGTATATGTGGGCACACCACGTGTAGCTCTTTCCTGATGACTCACCTTCCAACCAATTGAGAAAAACCCAGAACTATCGTTCATGATTTAGAAACAATAGCTCTTCAAGGGAGTTTTAGAGACTCACAAACTAGAGTGCACATTCTTGATTTCTCAACTAATCTAAATAATTGTGAAGTCTCACTCCCTATTTATAAAGGTTGGACCCTAGGGATAGTTCTTATCAGATAAGGCCTCAAAATTCAAATTTGGGTAAAAACGCATAATCAAATTATCATTCGGCTGGTAAGCCGAATTAGCAGATCGGCTTGCTTAACTTACTCCATCAATAGGTCAAACCTAAAGATCGGCTTGCTGAACTTATGATAAATGATCCATATGAATCTTTTATTTCCTGCCTAAGATTCTTTAGATAAAGCCTCAGTTTTAAGTCAAATAGGCCAATAAAGAAGTTATCTGATCAAAACAACCATATATAAATAATCTCTAGGAAAACAAATATTTCAGATAATTCAACAAGTTTACCTTGAATTAAATTTTTCACAAAATCAATTCAATCGATAAACAAACATGCATTATCTGATCCTATCGAATGTCAGCCAATCTGATAATTTAACATAATCACCAATTTATTAAAAAAGCATGACATTTTGTTATAGGATTTATTATAAGATAGCAAACGGGACCTGATGGACCTATATAGTTCAAGCTCTCGATAATTATAAAACCCAATATCCTAGATATATGTTTGATAATTATCAACTTTAACGCTACTCCACTAAAAGCTTAAAGTTACAGTCTCAAACTATATAAAATTACGAAGCCTGAATAGCTAAGTCTCCATGACATATCATAATGTATCGTATCCCTATAGGATTATCCATAATTGACTTCAGGATGAATTCTGCCTTACCTTCCAAATTATTTTTCTCTTACATTCCATTATCTCACCATCGAAAAACTTACTATCCAAAGATAGTATACCATTTGGTTACACCTATGTATCCAAATGATTAAGCACTCTAGTTTTCTAATTACAGTATAACGCATATACAAAAATATCATCAACTCCTGAAGAGGAGATATGAATTCCATATCTATTTATAACAAGTCTATGCTATCAAGAGTCATATCTCTAATGTACCAAAATGCGTACCATCATAAAATATGGATGTCACCCTTTGGTACATCAAAAACATAAGCCAAGACAATGGGCCCACTATTCATCATAGGATTAAGATACAACACATATGATTGTCTAAAGTAAATTGATTTGCTGAGATAGAATTATTAATCCAAATCAATTGCACTTTATGTCCCAATCCAATCCATCATCACCTATGACAATGCACCAATGTTTCTATTTGCAAAGTCTACCTCTGATGGTCAAGACAAGCCATCTCCCGTTAGGGATATAGATAACATAACAATCTTTGCATGAATAAAGCGCCTAACTTTACTCCCTTAATTATAGATCTTATGATTTAGACCGTCACCTTAAGAATCATGTCTTCTGCAAAATCTGTCCATCATATGTCTGATTCAAAAGGTTTAGATCGGTAGTCTCAGACTTTTGTTTGCTTGTCATACATCTAACAAATATGAATGTAAAGAGGACAACAATTTGGTATATGAATACTAAATAAACTCTTTACTAATAAAAATATTTCCAAAAACATATTTCATTTTTACTCCTTAGGGCATACATGTCTAACACCTGTCACCTTGCTTAACAACATAAAGGTGGGTAACTTCCTTTCCTCCTAGTTCAAGATATGGCAAAGGCAGCCAAGAAGGCTTCGGACAACTAGTGGAAGGAGGACATGGTGCCTAACTCAATATAGCAAAACCATTGCCAACTCGAGTTGGTCAAAGTGAGCAAGAATGCCTAATACATGGCAGTATCACTTGCGTTCTAGAGCATCATGTGATTCCTGTATAGTTCTAGGTGCTCATCGACATCCGTCATTCTATCGTAGGCCTTTAGCTGCAGCATCTTGAACTTTTCGACATGGGGCTCGCATGATGGCATTGGTAAAAGGCAGGTTTAGTATACTACCCTCATCTACTTAGTAGCGACAATTCCTGATCTGGTCAATCTGCCACTGTATGTCTCATAATTGATGACTGTTTGTGTCTTTGTGTAGTTCTACCCTATCATCTTATCCCTTTAGTCTATCTCAGGCAGGGTGAGCCCCCTTAAGCCTATCAGAGACTAAAGCTTGGGAGCCTTGAGGGGAGCGATTACGACCTTCTCGAGAACCGATCCAACCTTCCCTAACAAGCGTGTTGTTCTTGAATATGCCTTCTGAGAGCCACCCCTCGACCTTGCTCAACCACTTGCCTAGTCTTCCTAGGCTGAAGGAGGGAGCATGGGGGTGAATGTTGTGCTTGTTGCTATGCCATTTTCTGCATAAGTAGCCGAACCATGGTAGTTAGCTCATGGATCATGTCCTGTGCAGCCTGATCGGCCCTAGCTTCACTGCCCAAGCTGCCTAATCGGGACCTCATTGTAGGGCCTCCTGCGAAGTCTCTTCTGGTTCCGGTTCTAGGCATTCCCTAACCCCTCTTGTCAAGCACGATCATCCCGTGTATTTCCTCTCGTAGCCATGCTGAGTATGGCTGTTGACGAATATGGGAGTTGAGTAAGGCTATTGGAAAGGTGTGGGGCCTTCCATGTAGTGCTAAAATGTTGATGCTTCTCCTTGATTTGCCAGTGTTTAACACCACGTGAGGAAATCAAAGGCTACACTCAGTGGTCAGATGGCCTTTTCCTGCTTGTCCCGACCTCCCGAGGTGGACTTGAACAAGAAGATGGACGCTTAAGAGATCAAGGAGACACTGGTGTGGTGCCAATCAAAGGCTCTCTGATGCTCAAGACAAGTACTTGCTCGGCCTAGTTTAGGAGCAAAGTTAGGTGAGAAAGAGCAGGTTACCTCGAGGTAGAGTAAATGCGCTCAATTAATAAGCCACCACTTGGACTAGGTGTTAGGTGGGTTTGACCCGCCACCCGTGTGTCCCATCGAGTATGTCAGCTAACAAGTGACAAGTGTCATGATCCCTACAAGAGGTCTATTCTCTATCCAAGGATTGGAATGTGGCCATGTGTCGACCTTTAGAGGTGAGTTGTCGCCTAGGTGTAGGCAATGTTAGTCTGACTAGAGCACTTTATTCATCCAGAGGAGCAGGGGCTTTATGCAGTAGCCAATGGGTGCACATGGAGCACCTTAGGGTGAAATGAAAATGATGATGGAGCTTCAGGTTGGTCTATAACACATGTTTCCCAAGCACGGCGGCCAGACAGCCACGAGGGCGATGCTTGCGAATTACGTCGAGCTTACCCCCACCATATATAATTGATATACTTAATTAATATAAGAAATATTATTTTAGATTATATTATACCATATCATATATGTAAATATTAAGCTGCAATAGTGTAAACAAGGAAAATTAAATGAAAAAGTTGTCGTTTATTATTTACATATATAAAAGTGTAGAAAGTTTAGGTATGAAAATGTAATGAGCCCTTTTTTTTTTGGCTAAGTGTTACTGACTTTATATATATGTATGTGTGTATATATATATATATGTTATGATATACATATAAATAAAAGAGAGCTTGAAAGCTACGGCGGTAAAAAAAAAGAGAGAGAGTTGCACATTACATATATGTATATACAAACTAAGTACATTATATAACATTATATATATATATATATATAAGCTGGTTGCAAATTGTTGTTGCCCTTTGGTGTAGGAAAAAAAAAAAGAAGGGCAACTTTGTTGCCATGAAGGAAAAAGAAAAAAAAGGAAACCCATTTAACCTAGGACTATGGTTACTTATACCTATAAGTAAGTGGCTTCATGCACACATATTATTCCTATCCCTTTCTCTTGCTTCCATCTTTTCCCCTATTCCTCTATGTCTTATTCCTAAACCTCATGCACCATTAGTTTAGAATTTTTTTTTTAAGATTTTCTCTCTCAAAAATTTAAGAACACTAGGTATTAATTTATTTATGTGTATGATGTGTTAGTTTCGATAATGAATATATTTATAGTTATGAGTGTTTGGTATGATTAGGGTCTAAAATTTAGGGTATGTTATTAAATTAGAATAAGCGATTTTGATTTCAATTGAATTTTTGTGATATGTCATGAACGTGATGATTTTAATTCTTAAGAATGTTTAATTTTATGATGTTCATGTTATTTTTAATGTTAAGAGTTGCATGAGTTTGGTATAAATTTAATAAAATTTTTGTTATTGGACTGTGATATGAGAGTTCTAGGGTTCACTTGTTTGATAAATTCCAGATAATTTTTAAATGCAAATGATTTTATTTTGCTACAATTTTTAGATATGATGTGTATATATTTTTTTATAAATTTTCATTTAATATATTTTAAATGTTATGGGCTTTCAACCAAACACTACTCACGAAATTTTATTTACTGATAGATTTATATTTATGTTTTATAGATTTTGTTTTATGGGACAAATGGCCTCCTTTAATTCTGTAAAAAAATTATAAGTCATTATTAATATGTTAACTAAGTGTCTGTATATTCTTAACTTTATATCTTTATTATGTTTTAGAATAAAATTTATTAATCATGAAGTACTTAGTGGTTATGAATATTGGCCTGTATTCTCTATATAATACATGAGATAATAAATCATACTTTGTAATATGTTTTTCATGAGTGTTTATTCCTATAAGTGTGTCAAGTTAAAATTACAGCAGCATATCATGCATATTTGACTTTATGAAAATGTTTAAGTGAAGAGTGTTTGTTATTTAGCATGTCTGATGTTAATATTAACTTTAAATATAAACTTGTGTTTTGAATTATTTCAAATTTATTTGAAGCTAAGTTTTAGATATGTTATGATTTTATGTGTCTATTATATGTTATAATTTTTGTAAATTATTTTATGGCATAAATGATTTAATCTATAATTTTTAATTAGGACTACTCATTGCCCAGGTTTTACTGGCAGATTTATAGTATTAATTATGTGATTTATTTAAATTATCAAATGAAATATTTATAGCTAAAGAAAAATCTGAGAGTTACATATATGTTTTAATTTATTCTTTCAAACTTCCATGCTCTAATTAAATGTGAATTCAAATATATAAGGTTATGAATTCTTAATGGTCAATCAGTTTTTACAACTAGAAGATTTACTTGAATGTTTTCAAAATTGGAAAAATATATGTTGGAATAATTTTTTCAAGACAAAAAAATTTGAGTAATGTTTTATATGTTAACTATGTTATGGAAGAAGTTTTATACTTTATTCATACTTATAAGTTGAGAGTAGTTTCTCTAAGTGATTAAAGGTCAAGTTTTTTGTCTTTGTGTTTCTTGACTCTAAGTGCATGTTTATGACTCAATGATGTTTTGTTTTATTAAGAATAATGTATGATGATGTAATATGGTATTAAATGATATCATGAACATGAATGTTAATTTCATGTATTATATAAATGATTGACATCAACACTCCAAAAAGTGAGCACACCGAGAACCGTGGCTATGTCACCTAACGTAAGGTTCAGTAAGCAAGCAAATCAAGCAAGTATATTCTCACCTGCAACATGATAAAGTTTATCAAAATCTTAAGCAATGTTTTATAAGTAAAGATTTGTGATTTAATGTTCTTATTTCAAGACCTTTTACGATGAATTTTTCTAAGGATGTTTTTATGTTTAGGTTTTTAAGGTTTATGACAAGTTTTAAGCGTTGCACACCCTATGTTTATATTTATGATATCCCATAAGGTTTAGACTTGTCATGTTTGGTTTGGGACTAGCTACCCCACTCTTCTTATGATGGCGTGCCTACGATCTTAATGGTGCAACACTTGGGCCCCTAAAGATAAAATGAATAACGTTTTAATACAGAAGTGTAAATGAAAGATATGTTATATATATGAACATGTGCCTTGTGCACAATTATGTTTATGATTATGATCTTATGTTATGTTTTTATGAAAATTCATATTTTATATTGTGAGATAGGAAAGTGTACTTACTAAGCTTATGCTTACTTAGTTTTATATTATGTTACAGACAAAGGTAAAAGGCATATGGAATAGGCCGAGGATGGAAACGGACGCGTGTACAAGGAGTGTTGGATTAGAAATAGAATCACACCTTGTAAGGAATTAATTACTCGAGCAATGATTTTATTATTCATGTTATTTTTTGCATTGATGTTGATTTAAGACTGTTTATTGTTCCTACAAACTTATTGAATGTTTTGAGACAGTTTAATGTTTCCTTAATTGTCACTTCTTGAAGGCTATACCATGTTTCTTTTATTTTGATATGATTAAACTATTTGGACATTTGAATTTTTTTTCTCGAGGATTTTAAACATTGTTTGAAGTTTTGTGTGTGTCTATAATTTAATAAATGTTTGTATTTGTAAACTAACTCTTTCTATAGGATGTCGGTTAGCCGAATGTTGTAAATGTTTTGTCAGGCTAACCGAGGTAAGGAAAGCAAATTTAATAAGTAGAAAAAATGCATAATTTCTTGGGATATGTGCTTAAGTGTAAGTGTTTTATTTGAATTGATTATCTTTCAATAATGATTTTAATGGTATAAGTAACAATTATTGTGATGTCCATAAGGGAGTGTTCCAACTACAGTATCAAAGTGGGCTTTCGTTTCCAATTTCATTGCCACATGTCAGTTTCAAGTCCTCAAAGGAAGTATGTTTTAGTTAAATTAATATTTATGAGATTTTAACGATGAGTTTAAGGTTCAAATTTAAAGTGATTAATGCATTAGTGCATAATTTTAGTAGTGAAATCTTGTCTCATTCCTAACTGGAAAGTTCATTCCTAAATATATAATCCTTCTAGGAAATCGAAGATGAACAACCATAGAAGGACTTAAGCTCGTGCTCATGCTATTGCTGAAACTGGCAATCCGGCCAATGCTAACTTGATGGCAATGATTGTTGACGTTCAAAAACAACTTCAAGATCAAAGAAGGGAGATTGAGAAGCTCAAAACTAATGGTCAAGGAGGCAAAAAAATAAAACTTAATTAACTTACTGGGGAAAATATATTTTACAAACATAAAATAATTGACACTTAAAAAACACTTCTAAAAATTACCAAAATGTAATTAAACAATAAAAACCTAGAATTAACATATTTTTATTTAAAACACACTAAAATACTAAAGATATGCATTAATGTTTAATTAGACGCTTTAATAGCGAAAAATATGTTAAATAGATTATTTAAAACTCATGAACATGTACAATTTTACGTGTTATCAAAATACCCCCAAACTTAGCATTTTGCTTGTCCTTAAGCAAAAGAAAAAAGAAAAACTAAAACCAAAAACACACAAGAACATATGAGAGATGAGTTAATGAATTTATTAGCCTCAATATTTTCACAACGCATATGACTCTAGAAAAATTTAAAACAAAATGAACGTGTAGAATTCAATTCAAATGCCAACTTTATCGTACTTAGACCTTCAAGTGCATGTGTGAATAACCAATTATACTTAGCCACCGTAGCCCGGTTTAATTTATGCAAATTAGTGATTGAAGTTGGATCTTTGGGTGAGGATATTGAAACTATCCAGTGTTGGTTGCAAGGGTTTTAATAAGTTCTTCTAAGGATGGACCTAAATTTTATGGAGTTAATTGTTATGGTCGGACTCGATATGGTTGTCGTGGCCTTGGTTGGTTGAAGCCTAGTGGTCAGTTGATTATGAGATTCAGTATTGCTTGTTCTTGTGTTCTACTGTAACTAAAATTTGGATGATCCCTCCATCCTTCATTGTAAGTGTTAGAGAAGGGGTCATACTTCCTTGATTCTCTTGAGAATCTGCCTATGGGATTTTGTTATTCATGTTGCCATCTTATAGAGTTGTGCGCATATTGGTAGGATGGCCTACAACAAACATATCCCACACACCTTTACTTGTTGAACACTTCCTAAAGCTTTTTGATGAACGAGAGAGGTAAGTTGTGCAAGTTGCTTTTCAATTGCAGAAGAAGTACTGACCTCATTCACTTTCTTCGGTGGGGGTTGTGGTAGTTCAAGTCGATGGCTAAACTATTAGGAGTTTGCCACCATGTTTGAAATTAAAGCCTTCGTAGTTTTTAAAGTCTTGTCACCTAGTGTTCCTCCACTTGAGACATCGATCAAGCTCCTATCCATCAGTAGGAGTCCTTCATAGAAGTATCAGATAAGGAGTTACTCATTGATTTGATGATGAGGGTAGCATGTACATAGCTTCTTGAATCATACCCAATGTTCATAAAGGGACTCACTATTGTATTATCAAATGCCACATATTTCTTTTCATATGGTTACAGCTTTGGACGTAAGGAAGTGCTTCTCCAGAAAGAGTTTATTTATCTCATTCCATGTTATGATGGAGCCAAAAGGAAGATAATAGAGTCATTCCTTAGCGAAGGCCGCCAAAGAGAAAGGAAAGGCCCTTAGTTTAATTTGCTCTTCAGAAATTCTGGTTGGTTTCATGATTGAGCATATCACATGAAATTCTTTAATATGGTTATGTGGGTCTTCTCCTACAAAACCATGGAATGTTGGCAAAAGATGGATCAATCCTGACTTGAGTTAAAAAGCAGCCTCTATGTTGGGATATTGAATGCAAAGCAGTTGTTGAGGATCGATGCTGGTTGTTCACTGCCATTTCTTCTTCTTCCTGTTGGTTCGAGTGTTCTACCAAATCACTATATGATGGTAGATCATTGTGTACTGCTTGATTGAACTTATAATGACTAAGAAAATCCTAGAATTAAATAGTGTAATTTACATATTTAAATCAAGGATTTTCCTGGAAATATTATGTACGAATTTTGTGATTAAAGAATTTACCGAATTAATATATGATTATTCTAGAAATTATATAATAGATTCTATAGTTAAATTAATTAACTATCGTAATTTAATAAAGGGATTGATAAATTCCACTGCAACTGAGGTGGAAGAAATTTATCTATAAAAAACCTAAGAAATTTAATTATGAAAATTTCTAGGTGCAATACTAAGTTAGCAGTATATCGAGAAACACTCTAACGTGAATTAGAGCTTTAATTGCCAAATTAGTCAAAAAATAGAGCTACGTGAGTAGTTGTAACGATAGAAAATACTATGTAAACTCAAATAGTGACATTGTTAAAAACTATTTCATTACAGAGTTTAGATAATTAAAAAGCCATGTTTGGATTTTTATCAAGTCTAAATTAAATTTCTAGACTTAATGCAATCAAAATCAATACGCAATTAACTTTTATCGATATCGGTTCATACTCTGATTGGCATGTCACAGTATGTGAAAAATAGGAGAAGAGTTGTAGGTAATAAAATCTTTTGTTAGCTAAATTAATTATTGTTTACAGTATAAAATTTACCTACTTTAGGGAAACTTGCAATCATAAGCAAAGGACAAGAATCCCTTGATTTAAGCTTCCACCTCATGATGAATGTCCTTTGGCATTTAATAAAACAAAACTTACACTCCACTCAACCTCACAAATGGCAAAACTTTTAGGAAAGCTTAAGCTTAGTCTAAGCTTTGTTAAGTCACTTAAGTGATTAGCTAAGCATGAATTAAGTGGGAAAAATTAGATTAGGCAAGACCTATATAAGGAAGTTCATTAAAAGCATCACAAAATTTTGTCCCATTTTTCCCGCTTTCCACATTCTCCACCAAGTACCACAAGCCCTAAGTGACAAAATTTTTCTCCATTTCCTTCTCTTCTCCACCGTGTGTCACCTAGTCCCCAAGAAGAAAATTTTCTTCCCTATTCTCTCCATTCTCCACCGTGCATATTAAGGGCTCCCAAGAAAAGATTTTTGTTTCCCAATTTCCTTTCCAACAACTAAACAAAAATCAAGCCATATTCCAAGTGTCATCCCACCCTTGTCACAACCCAAAAACTGGCTCCAACAAGGAAGAAAAAGAAAAATAAAGAGAAGATTTTAGGACATTAGGATTAAGGAAATATCTACACCTTTTCTTTCTCTTCATTTTCCTTAGCAAAGAAAAGAAAATATGTTGCTTTGATAGCATTTATGTGATGGCCAAAAACAAGTTAGATTTTTATGTGATAAAGTTTTGATCTCGTGTTAGAACAAGAAGAGAAGAAAAAGTAGAGTTTGAAGCCCTAAGAGCCCTCACAAAAGTAGTCTCCAAGGGTAAGCAAGTTTAAACTTTTCTTTAATTTTTTTTAGGTTAAAGTTTACAACTCCATGAGACATTTAATAATTGGGTCGTAATAATTATTTATGTATTGTTAAGTGTGGCTTGTGCTTGTATGATATGCAAAAAGTTAGTACATACATGTTAAGATTATGTTTTTGTGAGTTTTGATTTGTGGAAAAATTTTCCACAAACTTTGAATGCATAAATGGAGGCTTAGAGTCAATTTTTATAACTTTACCAAACACGGGACTTTTAGTTTTCGACGTTTTGAACAAAAACCCATGACTGCAGAAAAACACACAATTGACTCGAAATAGGCCTACCGAATAGTTTTTAGAGACTGCCTAAAACTGTCTAAAAACAACTCCCCAAAATAGTTTCAGCACTGCTAGAATTGTTTTGCCATTTTTGGGTCGTTTTGGGTCCTAATTTTACATTTTGCCAAACATGAAAGCTTTAGATTTCGATGAGATGAACAACTTTGATGCAGAAATTTTCTCCAAAATCTACATCTAAAATATAGTTATGGATAGTTTTCCAAAACAGTCCAAAAATTGCATTTTTTGCGTAGAAAACTGTATTAAAGTTTCGGGTAGTTTCAAGGCCAAATTGAAATTTTTACAAAACATGAGAGTTTTAGTTTACAACAAAACAAAAAACTTTTGTGAAGAAATTTTTGTGATATACTACTTTTAAATTGGACTTTAAATTAGACATATAAAAATAGTCAAAACTTTTAATCGATAAAAATTTCAAAGTCTTAACCGAGAAGCAATTTTTCCAAAGAAAAATGGTAACTGGGACTTTGAAAACAAACAAGAAAATTATTGAAACATACATTTAAAAACAAGTGACTTTTATGGAGGAAAAACTTCAAAAGAAAAACTGTATTTACTATACGATTTCGCATAAATCTTCCAAACTAATCTTCCGGTACTAGTTTTTATAAATAAAGATCACTGTGACTTTAAAATTTAATTTTTCACTAAACGAAGAAATTACAGTACTTTTGAAAGGTTATGTAGGCCTAAAATTTAGTGGGTTAACAATTTTGGGCCATTATTTTATAGAGCGATTTTTATTTGAAATTCCAAGCTAAACGGGTGAGAAAATCAAGGATGAATGTTAATAGTTTTCAATTGAACACTAATTTTGTTAGCATGAAAACCCAATACGCTAAAGCTTTAATACCACAATATTAGGCGTGGGTCCAACGCCGGTTTTAGCCTAAAATGCCACTTGGTACACAGTCTATCGATAGAATATATATGAATATATGATAACAATTTTGGGCTTAGGGGCTTAAAACCAATTACAAGCCCACTAAATGAATTTAAAATAAGCCCAATTAGGACTTAAGGTAAGAATCATGAATTCAGGAAATGTCCAATTTAGTGGATTACAGTCTCACGGATTTAAATATGATAGATAATTAATTGATTGTTTTAAAATTAATTAATCATCAACTTGGATACTAACAAATGGAAATTAAGGAAAAGTTTAAATATTATGAGGATTTAGTAAAAATAATCCTTGTAATAGAAATGGTGAAATTCATGATCAATTGATAAAAGAATTTACAATCTTATAGAGTGATCAAATTCTTGTGGTTATACTAAAATCTAAATAGCATAAAATAAAGTATTCTTACACAGTCCAAACAAGTGTTTTGTACAGATTTGTTTCCATTAGAAAAGAAGGAATTTAGAATCTATAGGGAAGCCTACTTCACTAAAACATGCAAGTAGGAATCTCGCCTACAGTGTGAACAATTTTTAAATAAAACTGTGTTTATATGATTTCTAAAAATATGACATGCATGTTTAGTGATATGCCCTACTATAATTCTGTTAGGACATATATATTTATCTAAGATATAATGATTTAGTATCTTGTGAAGTTATGAACGATGTGTGATGTGTGATGTATGCTGTATTAAAACATACTATTTTTTTGCTTTCAACTAAGCATGTTTTTAGTATTGATATGTAGTGCTATGTGGTAACATGTCATATTGCATACACATTTTAATATAAGTGAAACTAAGCAAGATAAGTTAAGGGTATCGTACCAACCTCTCGACCCACAGAGAGGCTTGACTAAAAAAAAAAAAAGAAAAGATGGCATTTCTCGAGACTTTTGCAAATTCTAATGTCTGCAATACAATTTATGATCTTGGTGTCATTAGGGACCTCGTGAACCTTGACTTCCCAATGATCTCGCGTGTAACTGGTATGATCACTTGGGTCCAAATAGTAAATTAAGATAAAGTTCAGATAATTGAGCATGAAACAAATCGATAAGCAAGCATAAAATGATCATATATTGATTTATCAAATGATCTTTAAATTGTTTTATGAGTTGAACTTTCTACTTACTGAGCAAAAACTCATTTAAGTATGTTCATGCTGTAGGTAAGGAACCTGTAGCATCACTTGACTGGGTAGTGGCAAGCGGCAGAGGAACAATAGAGATGGGCATGGGTACCGCTCATGCAAAAATGTATTTCTGCATTATGTTGCCTTCTATAAAATTTAGTATGTATGAAAAATTAAGTAGTTTTACATTTTGAGCTTTAGAGACTGAGGTTGAAGTCATTTGACCTCAAATTTAAAGGAAAGAATAAAATGGATGTAAAATTTTCTACAAGAATATATATGTATATAAGCAGATGTTGCAATAAAGAATGCATATAAATTTCCTAATCAGAAATTATAGAAATAAAAAGTTTTAGAAATGTTTTTTTTAAGTATCATATAAATTTCCTAATTAGAAATAAATTTCCTAATCAGAAATAAGAAAAATATTTAAAAGAATAAATTTTAGAAAAAACATTTATTATGTTAGTTTTAAAAGATTAATTTTTAATAAGTTATTGTTATTTTAGTTTTAAAAGAACACATTTTAAGAAATTGTATCACACTTTAAAATTTATTTTAAAAAAGAGAGGGAATTCTTATGTTTATGTTTTGAAAAAATATATATATATTCTACAAATTTAAGGACCTTATACTAAAATATGTTTAAGTGTTAAGATTATGAAGTTAAGTAACGACCATGTAAGGAGGGTCGTTATAGTTAGTATCAGAGTTGATATCCTGCCATCCTACTCCAAGTCATCATGTGTCTGCTATGCCACAGTCTAAGTAAGTTAAATTTAGTTTATGCTAATTAGATTTTTGTAGCTAATAGGTAATGCCTTTTGCATAACGACACAACGAGACGATCGACATGCCAGCATGGTGTATGACATCCCTCCATGATTAGACCACAAGCCTAGTCGTTATGACACACCAAATTACAGGTTGCTATACCGGATGTCAACTTCCTAAACAGCCAAGACAATACCTAGAAATACGTGATCATGTTGACCAACACTTTGAGATGCTTGACTCGTGAAGCATGAATCTAGGCGAGGACATATGGGGCTACATTTTGCTGATTCTAAAAAGAATTTCTACCAAAACTTCCATTTAGGGTAAGCGAGGAACGAAGAAGCAAGATCTTCCTTGGAGGGCTACCATCAGAAATGCTGACATTAAAACGCTATCCCTAGAGCAAGTTTGAGTACTTGGCCAAAAAGGGCTTCCTAGCTAGTCTCATTAACAAGGGCATCAGTATCCAACTTTGAGATGATGTAGAAAAGTAGAGAATCGACATATCACTATGGGGATAGTAATATACTATGACAAATAGCCGAGTATGTCTACATATAATATAAGAAATAGAATGTATGCATGAACAAGTAGTAGCTGTAACACCCGTCATTTTTCATGTAAGGGTTAATAAGAGATATTTAACGATGTTAAGTATTTTCTTTATGAAATAATATTATTGACCATTTATTCGAGAATTATAACAGGTGACGGTCACACAGAATTGATGTGTTCGAGGTGTTCATGTCGTTTATAATGTATGCATGATAAATATTTAATATTTTAGTTTTGGTATCTTTAAGTGGCACTTTGATAGCTGAATTTAGTTTCTGAAATGCCATGCTGATGGATTTAATCGGCAGGCTGAACTTATGACTTCAACAAGCTAAATTAAGCCATTGGCAGGCCAAACACTGTTGACGTGAAATCAATAGTTAATTTTGAAATTGTGGCATTGATGATTAATTTAATTTGATTTGTGAATTCTAAATAATTGATATATTTTTATCTCTTTCCTTATCCATGTTTGGGAGGGTTTTACTTTTTCTTTTTAAAAGATAATTTGATTTGTGATAAGGTTTCTCCATTTGAAAAGATAAAATTTGGTAGTTATAGCAAATCATTTATTGTTTTCCTTATCTTGTTTCATTCCCCCATGTGTAAGCATCTTTTTTTAAAAATAGAATATTTTCTAATATTAAAGAGACCATTAGCCATCTTATAATATCATTCATGTAAATTTTTCTCTCTCTATCATTTTCTCTCCCTATTTCTCTGTAAAATTTTCTCAGACACTATCTCTTTCTTCTCCACGTTTCTTCCCCTTTTCTCCCTTATTCTCTACAAAAATTTGAAAGAAATTTTGAGTCTTTCCTTGGGCAAATTCAAAGAAAATTAGAGATGAATCATTTTGAGGTAAGAATTCATTCTAGGTTACTGCAGTAATTGTATTTTTCCCTTTAATCTAACCCCCATAACTTTGTCTATGAATTTCCATTTGCTCTAAAATTTTAGTATGATATTTATTATGTGTTAATATTTCTCAAAATTTCAAGCCAATTGGATTTTTCTATGCTGAGTTATGAAATTTTTATTCACTACTACTCATAGTTTAATGGTTGTTGATTGGTATGTTACACAAAAGTACAGTCATTGTTCAAGAGGCAAATGAATTGTGATTTGAATGAAATTTTGCACAAATATTCATACATATGTTATGTTATGATTCGGAAAATTTTATGGTGATTTGATGAATATTTGATGAGTTCTTGAACTTTCTTTTAGATTAGGTTTTATGGCTACCTAAGCAGTAAATTCTGGACTTCTTGCTTTTATGACCTATTTGTATCAACAAATGAATTTATTTGTTAATGAAACTTTTTGTGGTACTATACTTATATGTTAATAGGTTGTCGTAAAAATTTTAGAGTCAAAGTAATTTTATTTTAATTGTTTGAGTATGATGATCATGTGTTGCTCACTACCTTATGTTTAAGGTTTATTTTGTCTCTAAATTCAAATGCGTGTTGAATTGTTGAAATTTTATTTGAAGTTAAATTTTGGATATGTAATATTTTTAGGTGTCTATTGTATGCAAGATTTTTATGAAATTATTTTAGGATATAGATAATTTATTTTATGAGTGTTTGTTAGGGCTACTCATAGTTTTGTTGTTGTTGGCAATTTTTGTGTTGTGTATAGTGTGACTTATTTTAATTGTCTAATGAAATTTTTATGGCTAAAGAAAAATTAGGGTAATTCATATATATGTTAATTATGTCCTTGCAAAATCTCATGCCTTAATTGTATATGAATTGTGAGTTATTAAATTATGAACACATGAGGGTCAAGTAGGCATTAGTATTGCAGTTTTTGCATGAATATTTATACGTTAGTAAAGTGTATTTATGCTCTTGTATTTCTTGAGACAGAAGTATGAATAATGTCATATGGTTTTGGATGATTTCATGAGAATGAAATTTATTTTTTATTTGTATATGGATGTATGACATGAACACACCAAGAAGTGAGCACATCGAGATCGCGACGACGTCATCTAAGATAAGGTTTAAGTAAGCTAGTCAAGTAAGTACATTTCACCTGGAACATGATAAAAGTTTACGAAAAAGTTTTGAGAATATGTTTTATGATAATTTTTAATTTTGTTTTTTACATGTTATTTTCTCATGAAAACTCTTGTTGCAACAAGAAAGTTTAACGAATGTTTCAATAATGAGGTATGTTGAAAGTATATCTATCTAAATGTATCACTTAATTAAGTGTTGCACACCTTATGCTTATGTCTATGTTTATGATGTCTAAGGTTGGACTTGTCATGTTTGGTTTGGGATTAGCTACCCTTCTCCTCTCATGACGGTGCGCCTACGATAATGATGATGGTGCAACACTTAGGCCCCCAAAGATAAAATGAATGAAGTTTTAATATGGATAATGTTAATGAAAGATATGTTCTATATGAAACTGTGCCAAGTGCACTATTATGTTAATGATGATTATGATTATGATGCTTCATAAAGGTGTTCATAAAATGTTTTAAGTTGTGAGATAGGAAAGTGTACTTACTAAGTTTTTGCTTACTTAGTTTGTGATCATGTTGCAGATAAAGGTAAGAGGACTATGGAATAGGTTGAGGGCAAGAACAGGTGTGTGAGCAAGGAACGATGGATTGAAATGGAAGAACACCAAGATAGAAATTTTTCATTTTTTTAAAAGGGTTTCTAAACTATGTTTCTATTTCTTTGTATGTTAAATTTCTGCACTATTAAGTAACAAGACTTGTTTTTACATTGTATTGATTTTGCAGAAGATTGACCTGCCAATCACCTTGTATCGCCCTGCCGATCTAAGTGTTTTAAAACCCCTATTTTGTAGTGCCTCGGACAGCCTATTGGTGATTAAAGTTTGGACTAGCCGGTCATGTTCGGCTTGCCGATGTCCGAAGTTCGGCCTACCAAACTGTTTGAACAAATTTTAAAGTTTTTTTAAATTTTATTTGAATTATGGTCTCTTTGTTTTGGAATTGGTCAACTATTTAAAAATTATATATATGAGTAGTTTTAATATATGATTGTATATTTATACATGTTATAAAAAGATATATATATATATGTATGGATCTTGCGGATATGTTCATCAAATCATATTTTTAAATTTAAATATTTTATCTTAATTAACGACAATAAGGATGAATGTAATGACATTTATGACGTTTGTAAGAAGACGTTATAGTAGCTTCCAGGAAGAAGAAGTTTATGTTTGGTGACTTGTTGATTTATGTAAAGTCTCAAAACTAACAACAGACTATGGTATATAATGATTGTTGATAAAAAAAATGTGTGTTTAGCAATTTTATAATGTGAAGACATGAATGTTATGATAAATGCTTGTTAATGGCATTGTAAAATACATTACAGTTCACAAGTACAACAATAGAGCCCATATGCAACTCGATGATAGCTTCAAAGATTCTGTAATATATAAAGATAGATACAGAAACTCGATAAGCATAACTATATGGATTCTTATAGGGGATCTTGATGTAGATAGAAGTCTAGAGAATTCCAGCAGGTTATAGACTGTCTATGGGTGGTAACTTCTGAATTAGTATCTGACCAAATAAAACCTAAAATAATATTTTCAAGGCAACATATTCCTCCCCAGTCTCCAATCATGGAGAGGATAAGTTTCATAGATTGGTTAAATACCATCCTATAAAGGTAGATAGCAAGCTAACTACGTTCAAGTGGTACTAAACTTTATGAGGCTAGATGAGCAAGAAAAAGTCCTTGTGTGCCTCATATGTATTGAAAAAGGAGGCCCGTCATTGGTGGCAAAGCAAAGAACTAAGGAGAGACGTTAATAAGATGACATAGCAGGACTTCATCTATGAGTTTCATGAAATGTACTTTAACATGGATACTATGGCAGCCCAGGAAAACAAGTTCAACAACTTTCATCAAGGTAACATGTCAGTGAAGGATGCCGAACAAAATTCAAGCGACTAGCTCGCCTCGCTGTTATATGGTGAGCAGCGAAAGGGACAAGATAAGGCGATTCATAATGATGTTTAGATTTGACATTGTTGTAGTAGTCAGTAGTAGAAGTGAACCCCCTAAATCTATTAAGGATTGCATCCATTAGGTTATCCGCGTTGAATATTGGGTGACTCACAACCAAGAAGAAAGAGCCAAGTTTTTCAAAGCCAAGAAAGAAGAAAAGGCAAAGAGGAAACAAAATCTTGAATCTCAATAGAGGAATTAAGGCACTACCCACAACCAGGGTAACAAGCAACATGGATAGCAAAGTGATAACTAGAGAAAGGGTAACCACAATTGAGGCAACTAGAAAGGCCAGCCTCAGAAGAGAAACCACACTAGGAATGGTAACAACAACAACCCTACTTGTTCTAAGTGCAAAAAGAGGCATTCAGGAGAATGTAGAGCAGGATCAAACCACTATTACATTCAGGCAAGGAGGGACACTATTATTCAAACCCTTAGAATCTATCGAGGTAGAACCAGTAGAGAGCCTTAGCAAACTAGCTGCATGCAGTCCAGGCTAGGATTGAAGGACCATCAATCCTCTAGGGAAGAGTGGAAGCTCCAGAACTGCAAACTCGCATTTATACCTACATCAGAAATAATGTGGAAGCTGGGACCTCCGCTGTGGTGACTGGAAAATGTGATGTTGAATTACTAGCTATGAAATGTACTGGTAATTATTTGTGAACAGGGACTATACGTAAACTTGATAACCATTTATATGAATGATTACGATATTATCTTAGGAATGGATTTCTTGGAAAAATGTAATGTAGCCATCAATTGTTGGCACTATAAGGTTACATTCAAGTCTACAGAGGATGAAGAGGTTACCTACACGGGAACACCACAGAGGCAATTAATGCCTATGATAACAGCCATGAAAGCAAGCAAGCTGTTGGCTAGCAGATGTCAAGGATACCTAGCCAACCTAGTGGATAAACCCAAGGAGAGTAAATCAGGACCAAAAGACATTCCCGTGGTCAAGAACTTCGTAGAAGTCTTTTTGGAGGAATTGCCAAGACCACCACCAGAATGAGAGATTTTATTCAAGATTGAATTAGTGCTCGGATCAACACCAATTTCCAATGCGCCCTATCGAATGGGCCCAGCGGAACTCAAAAAGCTACAAGTGTAGCTACAAGAACTACTAGACAAGGGTTTTATCCACCCAAGCTACTCACCATGGGGAGCACCAGTCTTGTTTATGAGAAAGAAAGATGATGCACTGAGAGTGTGCAACGATTATCGGGAGATGAACAAAATTATGATCAAGAACAAATACTCACTGCCACGAACCGATGATTTATTTGATTAGCTAAAAGGAGCTGCCTATTTCTCAAAAATCAATCTATGATTTGAATACCACTAGCTTTAGATCAAGGGAGGTGATGTACCAAAGACAGCTTTTCGGATGCATTACGGACACTACGAGTTCCTCATGATGCCGGCTTCATCTATCACCACCCCACTTACTTCGGCCTCATGCAGATAGTTAACCATGTGAAAATATGTTCTCTAACTGAGACCCCTGCCTTCATTTTGGCATTCATCACAGCCTTAACAGCTTCATAGTGTGCCTTTTCTAAAGGTTTGCCAAATATGTCTTGCAGAGACTGCATTATCTCATAAGCAGTCTCCATGTTTTTGTGCTTTATCTAAAGTATGTCAGACATGCCAGCAAAAAGGAAGCAGCAGGCCTTGTTGTTTGCCTTGATCCAATGATCATATACTTCTCGTACATTACGAGAGGCATTGGCTATAGGCGGTGGAGGATATTCTTCCATCAGGACAAACTTGTAATTTTCACAAATTAGCACTATATTCATGTTACTCTTCCACTTGATAAAATTATCTCTGGTTAATTTTTCATTTAAGAGAATAACGATAATTGGATTAGACATTGTTGCTGTAACAAATAAATAAAATGACATAAATTAAATGGTTGCATAAATATCATAAATATATGTTTTGGACCAGTAAACATGATGTATGATGCATATGGAAAAACACAAAAAATATTTTACTAATTCTACAATTATTCAATTTTAATAAATAAAGTGCCACTGTAGGTAGGCCAAATTATTTATAAATTGAATTGAGGCACTCTCAATTAATAAATATATTCAAAATATTTCATATTTTATATATTTATTAAAAACTATTTATTTTTTGTCAAGATATAATTAACAACACTATTTTAGATTCTAATAACTTAACTCAAAATTGTCGCTATAGGATAGGTCAATTTTAACATACATTATAAAATCCTATCTCTTGGAAGCCAACCTTGTTATTGATTTTAATGAACACCCTTTGTAGGGAAGACGAAATCAAAGCGTCGCGAGGTGCCACCTAAATCTCACGGTGTTGTGCTAATAGTGGAGACCGTAGGTAATAATGTCATATTACCTTCTCCCACTCATTATTTTAAAATGATGTGTTTCATCTTATAAAACATCCTATGTTTCATAATTCTAGTAAATAAAAACAATTTTTAATTACTACATTATATTTTGTGTTAATAGAATCACATCGTATTTACACTTTAATAAATTACCAGATTTTTTAAAAATCTAAATTTATTATGAATTATTTAAGCTACCCAACATTAACTAATTTAAAATTAGATAACTTAGAATTAATGTGAATTTTACCAAGTTTTAACTATTAAAACTAAATTCACATCATTTGGTTGATTAATAAAATAAATTAAAATTCTATAAAACCAACCCAATTAATTTAATCTCGTTAAATTAATTCTAACACATATTAAATCATACTATAAACAACTTTATAAAAAATGAAATAATATGCAAGTGTATGCATGTCATGTTATAATAATTATAAGTGGGCCCTTGCCTAGATGACATGTTATAATGCATAAACATGTTATCACAAACATTACATAAATCATAGCATAAAAATAAATAATGAATTTTTGACCAATAATTAAATTACAACCCATAAAAAAAGATAAAAAAAAATACTAGGGTCTTCTTGTAATTATACATAATTCCTAGCTCCAATGTTGTAGTCTTCATTGGGTGGTTTACTCTTGAATTTGATAGGCCCATGTTCTCAACTGGGCCAACAGTCCATTGGGTTACTTTTGCATGTAAACTTTCTCCCATGCGTATGTGATGGCATTGTCAACGAAGAAAAAAAAGCTTTTTGTGCACTTTTAATATTGCATATGAACTACGGTTATGTGAACTGTAGCTTGTTCATGTAAACCAAAAAACTTTACAACTATTGCATAAAAAAAAAATTTATCTATCCCTTCCTACACTGTGATGTGGCATATTAAAACAAAAACCGTGCACTTAAAATTGCACATTGACTACATCATTCAACATATATATATATGTATGTATGTGGGTGGTAGCTTTATGCAAAGGTTTTTTTTATATGATGTATTTCACCATCACATGCATTAAATGCAAAATGGGTGCACATTGGAATACTCTGAACGTGGCCCATGTGCAAATAATTGGAAGAAAAAAATAAATAAAAACTAATAATAAATTACAGAAAAGCTGATGCCTTTTTTATGGGCTTACACAAATTTGATATAATCAAATAGGAAATAAAATTACTAATCCAAAAGGATCATATAATTAACAACCAAAAATCTATTCATAAAATAACCATTCATTATATGAACAAAATATTTCAAAAAAAAAACCAAAAAGTGCCCTCAACAAATGGCATTAGAGCGAGTTATAGCATATATAATTTTAATTAATAATAAAAAGTATTGAGAATTTTTTCAAACCTTTTAAAGACTATCAGGGTATCCTAGCTTTCCTCTTTGACACTACAATCTTCCAACCCAGGCCTCCACATCAATGGAAAGATGAGTGGGCGTTAAACTACAAGAATAAATTTACCTCATAGTTTTTCTAGATCTGTTATGTATATAACACAAGAAATAGCAGACCTTTTTTTTCAGAGAAAGAACTTTTAGTTTTTCTCTTTGAGTATTCTGTAAAAGTTACATGAAAGATTGATTGATTAATGAGACAACTATTATCTCTATCTTTTTATATATAAGCAGTTAGTTATTTTAATTTATTTTAAATTTGAAATAACCACCATATCAGATCTGTGGAGAAGAGATATGTACTCCACGATCCTTATCTTTTTTTTTATCTAAATTGAATCACGTTTTATATGATTTATGATACATATGTATACTTATAAATCATTTAAACAAAAGTAAAGTGAATCACAAACTTCGTGATTCTTATTTTATATATATATATATACATATTATATTTATTATTAAAAAAAAGAGTATCACGGTTAAACATTTAGTGCACATATATAATATATATATATAATTAAAATCTTATATATATATTTAAATTAAAAATAAATTATATTTATTTCAAAATAGATTTTTAAATTAATTGATAATTTAATTTTGTGTCCATGTTAAAAAAAACAAAATGTGGTCCCACCATACATGTGTCACACAAAAGTAAGCTTAATTTAAATAATCTTATTATTTAAATATTATCAATTAATTTATTTAACTAATGCTCAATTAAATGTGATAACATTTATCACATGATATTATGTGTCATAGAGAACATTTTTCTATGTCACATTAATATCTCAAGTGTGAAATAATTAATTCTAAATTGAATAATTTTAAATTAAATATGTATAATTCATTCTATGCATTAAATCCAATATAGAGTTATAGAGGTGGCATTGGAGACCTATGTACCTGTAACCCAAGCTCTAATGAATTTGACAATTAATCAAACTCTTTAATTAACATGCCAAATTTATTAGTTTCACTATTACTTCACTAAAACCTAAAATTGAACTCTTGAGATTATAGTGAAATTACTCAAAGAAAATTAACAAGTAGTGCATTGATATAATCATTAATATAAGTAAGTCCTCCATAAATAGTTCATAATAAAAGCTAGGTTCAATTTCCGTTCACCTCTTTTATTATATTTTTATTCTTGAGTTTCAATAATTCTCTAATGAATAGCTAATTCATAATCTTATTATGAATGAGCGTTTTACTGTTCAAACCTTAAATTATCACTTAAGAGAACTATTTTTCTAACCTCTATAAGAAAGAAATGGATTCCATATTTGTATAATATTATTCCCAGCTATTTATTACATTACGTTTTTAGGATGCTAAGTTATGACAGTGTTTAGAAAAACCTTACCATGCAAGTCAAAAAAAATATAATGTCATAAATAGGAGTCTAATAAATACTCAGGATTATGATTATCAAATATATAATCATCATAGTGATAAATTTGAATACTTTATTTGTAATTGATGATTATTAGAGATCTATAATTTATCTGGTCTAGTCCTGTATAATCTCATTATACAAAGTACCTCCAATCCAATATCTCTACATTAATAGCCCGGATAAGACTATTTCATTCTAAATGAGATTGGATTGTACTTGTAATATTTAATTAGATATCTCAAACTTTAATTAATTATTACAGACTAATTAGATTATTATCTATAAATTTTATCCCTTAGTATATAACACTTATATGCTAAATTTATAGTCATATAAAAAATCATGGAATTTTCTTGATGTTTACAAAAGTATTCATAATATATATAAGCAGCCAAAATAATTATAAATGTCACTTTATTTATTTATTAACAATATGTGCAACGTCATAGCTTATAGGGCACCAAACCCAACACTTAGTTGCTAAAGAAAGAGTTTAGAATGGACAGTTGTCTATAGAGCACATCGGTGCAAACTCCATGGATTCGAATCCACTTACTAAGGGATTGTCACCCAAAGTGTTTCATGAGCACACTGCTTGTATGGGTGTCATGTCTTTTGAGGATATTTAGTTTTAGTGGGAGTTTGTAATTTTAGGTGCTTTTTTGATATATACACTTTTTTAGTTATTTTAATTTATCGATATTTTGACGTTATTTTCTACAGAAATAAAGTTTTGACTTATTCACACTCTGATTTTGGTATTGTTTGATCTCACTAAGGTTTTAAGGTGAACCAGTTGGAAATAGACATGTTCAGATCACATTGCACGAAATTTACTTGCTACACGTCTATGCTTGATCTTTGTCATTAGTTGTATTGGTATATATGATCATTGATGGATCTAGTTACGATATATATAACGAAGATCGCTTTGGTCCTATATTGATATGGTTAATGGACAAGATTATTAAGATACATACGGTTTTGGTAGCAATATTCATTAGCTCATAAGGTAGTACTCATGTTTATAAAGTTGCATATATAGCCCAAGTGGGAGATTATCGAAATTAAATCCAATTATGGGCTAAAATATTATGGACTATCAGATAACATTGGCCTAATTAAAGTGATCAATTTAGGTTTTGGGCTTTTAAAGCATCATTAAGTGTAGGCCTCTTATGTGTAGAAACCAAAATATAATTACTAATTTTATAATGGACTATATTGGTAATTAAGGATAACTATTAGAGTTTGCAGTTATATGAGGAGGTTGTGGTCCTTAAATCAGTACGTATGTTTCCTTTCTGCCACCCAGCTACAAAGAGAATACAGAGACATTCTTTAAAGGAGGACTTACATGCCAGACTTGAAAAATCCTCAACCTACTAACTCAAGAATCACAATTTTAATCTATGGATTCAAGTTAGCTTCCACATCCTATTAATTCTCTTGGTGATTTAACATAAACAATCCAGGTTTGATGATGGTTTTCATCAAAAAATAAAGTTCCAACAATTTCCAATTGCAACTCTTCTCCAACAATGTCTTTGTCGCCTATTCCTTTGCAAAGTCGGCTTTCTATGCTAGTCTGGGTATATTGTGTTGCTTCTTTAGGAGTTGGGAGTTCACGGGTGATGAGTGAGAATCAGGAAATAAAGAAATAAATAGAGAATAGAAAAAGACAGTAGATAAAGGATTTTTGAAAAAAGGGGGGGAAAATGATAAACCATATAAAAAGTGTAAAGTTGGAAAATAAAGATTAAAACAAGAATTAGTTTAAAATATGCTCTTTATATTCACTATTTCGAAAATGCTATTTACTTTAAATGAATTAACAAAAAGGCCTATATGGTACAATTTTTCAAATCTCAATCTATTACCAATCTTTTAGTCCAATCCAATCAAATTTAAGCAATGAGACATTAGATTTCACATAGTGGATTGCACTGATTTATAAATTAAGGCTATAAATTGAAAATATAAAAGGAAAAAAGTACGAGCAAGAGGCAAGAGATTGTAAAAGGAGTGAAATGGATGACTATATCTAATTTTAGCTTTGATTTAGGCTTTTTCAGCTTAATTAGAATTAGATAAATTGTAAGAAATAACTAATTTTAAAAACTAATTGAAGTAATTAGAATAATTAATTAATTTATTAATAAATAGAATATTTAAAATTTTAAAATGTTTTGAGCATGTAGTTTTTTAATTTTACCCCAAATTTAATTAGGCCCAAATATTTTAACTCTAACCCCCAAATTTAACCCTAATCTACCCTAACCTTAACTCCAAATTAAAAAACCCAATCTCTATCCTCCTTCCCCATCTCTCTCCAGCAAAGACGATGTAGAAGCTAGACAATGACAGTGAATTCCTGACTTGATGACATTGGCGGTGAATTCATGCAAGATGGTTGGTGTGTTCGCATCGAGCATCATGATCCCACTACTTGCCAAGGAGTTTCCGATGTGCCTTGAAGCAGCCGGCGCTAGAGAAAATGATGAAAAAGATGAGAGGAAGATTATCGGTTAGATCCAAACCTCCATTGCTCGCGATGACGAAAATGAAGGTTTGATGGTGATGGCAACAATCTGATGGCAATGGCAAGGGAGATCTGATGGCAATGGGATCTTACAGTGACAACGACATCGACATGTTTGATGTCAATGGCAGTGATGATTTTTTTTGGGACAAAAATCTATAGGTTTGGGATCTGATAATGGAGGTGAAATTTAGGGATTTTGGTGCAGGGGACATTTTTGAAATTTTGAAAAAAAATATAAGTTTTTTTACCTAAAAAAATTTGTTATTATTTTTTATTTCACAACTTAAATTTGCTATTTCTCTTTTTCTCTCTTGGGATTGTTAACAAAATAGAAAAATCACTATTAGGTTTGGTACTAGCCCATTACTCTACAAGTGACATATGTAAAAGTTGAGATAATTGTGTACATGTAAACAAATTTATTAAAAAACGTAGCATGTATACAAATTTATTATTAAAAATAAAAAAAATATTTATTTATATATGTATATATGTATATAATTTATTTAATGTATAAATTATATATCTTCGAACTTATAGATTATACAGATTACGAGGTACTCCTTTTGTAATGTAATTTGTAAATATTAGATTAGAAAAGTCCTGCATTACTAATATAATCCAACAAATTAAATAAAATTGAACTATTTTGAGAATTCAAGGAACATCCTAACTAAAATGGTACTCCCTAAACATAATTATAGCGTGAATATAAATAATCACATGCATAAATGGTTGTATAAAAAAAAGTCTTCTATTAAAAACAATTTGTGCTACAATAAAGATCTTTACTCATGTCAAACTGTAGTATATTTTATGAGGATTCCTTAAATTTTAAGTTCTTTATTTTAAAATATTTATTTTTAGGTCTCTAAATTTATATATAAAAAAATTTGCTTTGTGAGTCTGTCTATTAACTTTCCCCTTTTTCCTTTGGAAGAATGAGAGATTAGCATTTTTTGAAATTTTTGGAAGTAAATAACAAGTTTTGAAAATATATATAGTTAATAGCATGTTTGTAATGTAAATAATTTATTTACTATGTAATAAGAATTATTCACTATAAACAAGGAGATAAATAAGTTATTTGTACATTAAATCTATTTACTGTGTAAATACGATTAATTTATACAATAATAAAAAAGTAAATAAATTATTCACTATAAATTTGCTACTCATTAAAAATATTTTTGAAACCTATTATTTATTATAATTGGTGTTGAAAAAGTGATATTTGCTAAAATTTCCCTTCTTGTTTGAGTGATAACGTTGAACTTCAACAAAGTTTTTAGGAGAATAGGAATTTATTGAGACTAAGACTTTTTTTTTCTCTTGTCTCATTAAGAGGTGTGTTTCTCGCCGTCGTGTGTGAGGGTTGCTTGAGTATTTTATTATTCTTAGTGTTTTGCTGTTGTTAACTGAGAGAGGTGTTGTGTTGCTCTTTTGGTTTTTGCAAATATGGAGGAGATTGTTCCCAGATGGAAGACTTTCTCCATCACTACAGAGAAGAGGACGTTGTTGGGGTCTCCAACAATGTTGTGGAGTGAGGTAGGGCTGAAATTAAGTCTGGTCTTTTCTGTCGGTTGTTGACTTAAACGGATTTTAACAAGGAAGCTTTCACGCCTACAATGACTAATGCATGGTGAATTTTAAAGGATTTAGAGATTCAGGAAGTTTCACATGACATTTTTCTCCTTTCTTTTGGAGACATTAAAGAAAGAGATAGGGTCTTAACGGATGAACCATGGAGCTTTGATTTTTCACTGTTGGTCTTGAAGCAAATGGACAACTTGGAACAAATTGACATGGTCGATTTCTGTTATACAAATTTTGGGTTTAAGCACATAATTTGCCTCTTGATGTAGGGCTATCGAAGATTAGAAAGGCGATTAGTGATGCTATCAGGAATTTTGTCTTTATTTATATCGATAAGAACGGAAGGTGTTCTTAAAAATTTTTACAGATATGTTCTCAGAATGACATCTCAAAATCGATTATAAGTGGTGCGAGAATATGATTGGGACGTAATGGTCAGATCATCTGGGCTGATCTAAGGTGCGAAAAAATCAGATTTCTAGAATTGGTGTAATAGACGAGGGCACATATTGAAAGATTGTTGTGCTTTAGGTTTGGCTAATTGAGATATGGCAGAACTGCTTCCATACGGTGACTGCTTAAGGGAAAAAAGATTTGAACGACCATGGTGCTTCACGCCATGGTGGGAGAAAGGGGAGAGATTTTGAGTTTGGCTAGAGTCTTGGGCAATTAGAAGCTTCTATACGGTACCAGCTTCAAGGTGCGGGCCTTGTAGATCCTAGCCATTATGTGGTGACATCTAAAGCGAATGTCGACAAGAAGTTATTGGATTCTAGGTGGGCTGTTGCAGACAATTCAAATTCAAATTCGGTGAAGTTTGTGACAGTTTCCCATGGTCTCAAGAAGACAGTTATGGCTGAGAAAAATTTGCCTGCTGAGTTAGACATTCTAGTTGGGAAGGAGGTGGCACACAATTCACACATTATTTTTAAGAGTATAGATGATGTGGATGGTTCAAATGGGAAGGAGCAGCCACATGTATTGCATGTGAGTTTTAAAAATAATTCTGAAGAGGATCAGGCAATTTCGCCTAAGGGAAACTGAGTAAAAGACATATGATAAATCCATATATGACTCTAGTTACGAATGATCTCGTGCATGGTATTGTTCCTCACCATGCATATTCATTTGTCTTTGCTATAGGTGTGGATTTGTCACGCCCCGGAGTACGGGAGGTGACGTGGCGGAATATTTAGATTAATTAAAAGAGAATTTAATTGAAATTAAGGGTTTAAAAATCCAATTAAGCAAGAAATAAAGAGATTTTTCCACCACATTTGATAAAAGAATTTAAAATCATTAAACAAATAACAATAATTGAATAAAAACCGCGAATATGGGTTCCACAACCCACAACTTGTGCACACACATGGCTCTGACAATATCACAAATACAATTACAGTCCAAGTACAAATAAAGTTGAGTCTTACATGCCTTGATTAATAAATACAGAATGTAAATAAATTCTCCTATTGCTCCTGAGTTCGGTCCGAAGAATCTTCTCCAAACCTAAATGGGAAACCACCTAGAGGGGGGGATTTAAAACAGATAAAACGTGAGCGAAAGGCTCAGTAGGACTAAGTTCTATAAAATAATTTAATACAAAGAAACATAACATTATCAGGAGTTATACAGAAAAAAAACTTGAATAAATAAATAAATAAATTGAGTAGAACCGTTCTGGCACAGAACAGTCTACTCGTCAAATCCAAACACCAGTTTACTTTTACCTAGGCAAACCATGATATCACCACCGTAGTGGCCCAGCTGGGTTTCGGGACCTGCCCCCAAGGTCGATCACGACCCGATCTCTGATATGGCATCACGCCTTAGTGTTCATTATCATTATCATTCAAAACCCAATTACCGAGTGTTGTCAATTACATTCATTATGAAATTCATTTCATGTCACGGTATATAAAAATATAACCGATAAAACCATTTTCAAACATCCATTGAAAACATTTTGGATAGAAATCCTTTTCAAAGCCAAATCATTTCAAAACCAGGCTACCAAAGAAATAGGATAGAAGTCCTACCTCAGTACTCGTGCCGGTACCCCACACCGTAATCCCGGTCCGCTATACGTTAGCTCCACGGAACCACGAACAATCCTAGATACAAACTAAGTCGATCAATATCTAGTTCAAGACATTCTATGTTATTAAATCATTTCATGATCTCCTAGTGTGCCATTTGTATCATTAAAATCATCCTATGAGGTTGGGATTTAAATCAGGGTTCAAAACAGTGAAAACGGGTAAAAATCACAAAATTTTCCATGCCTCGGTCGGCCTGCCGGACGCCCTGCTTCGGCCTGCCGAACTGTACAGTTCGGCCTGCCGGAAGCAAAGTTCGGCCTGCCGAACATTTCCCCAGATTCGGCCTGCCGGTCGGAAGAACACCGGCCTGCCGATCATCACTCCGGCCTGCCGAACATGAACTTCGGCCTGCCGAACTGGGAAGATCCAGAAATCCCAGCCACGGGTTTCTCGATCCCCAAAATCCAAATCTTGTTTCTAACCTGTTTTTCTCAAATCCCAGGCATGAAAAACAACTATAATTGATAGAAAAACATTCTAGAACATGTTTGGAATCATTTAAACAACATTTAAACTCAAAATCCTCAAAAATCCGAAAATGAGAAAAAGAGGAGAAAAATGAAAATCTTGAATCCAATCCGTTTTTCTTCAATCTAAGTTTAGATTCTAGTTGTTCTAAGTTCATTTAACACAAATCCACGATTTTCTAAGCTAAAACAAACTTAGATTTCAAAAACACACAAAATCAAAAATTTTGTAAAAAGTTTAGAAATTTCGAATCTAACCTCGAATCGAAGCTTCAATCCGCGTTCTCGGTCGCTGAATCACGTCCCCGAGCTTCCTCCTTGCTGTTCCGAAGCTTGGATTCGAATGGAAATCAAATTTTTGAAAGAGATTGAGAGAGAGAGAGGGACTGCCGAGAGAGAGAAGAGAGAGAGAGAGAACTCGTGAATGAGGAGAGAGAGAGAGAAGAGAGAAATAAATAGAGAAAATCGGTGGGCGGTTTTGCTGTGCGAAAACCATGTGCCGCCCACGGTTTTGTAAAACAGAGTATTTTTAACATTTTACAAATTGTTGTGTTTTAAAACTCAAAACATCATTTTAAATCAACAAGAAATCTTTTGAACACATCAATTTAACAAAACAACCAAAAACTAAAAATCCAACCAAATAATCTAATTAAAGTTAAAACTTTAATTATGGCACACTAATTCATCATTTACATTACATTAATATTAAATAAATTTCGGGACGTTACAGCTCTCCACCCCTTAAAGAAATTTCGTCCTCGAAATTTACAACTCATCTCAAAAACAAAACAAATGCGGATACAATTCCCGCATACCCGACTCTAGTTCCCAGGTGGCTTCATCAACCCCGTGATGCTGCCACACGACCTTTACCAACGGTATCTCACGACGACGCAAGCTAGTCACTTTCCGGTCGATGATCTGAATCGACACTTCTTCGTACGTCGTATCCTCCTGAACCTGCACATCGCGAAACGATACTATCTTACCCTGCTCAGGTGGACACTTCCTAAGCATAGACACATGAAACACATCGTGCACATGAGAAAGTTCGGGTGGAAGATCAAGCCGATAAGCGACCACACCAACACGCTGAGTGATCTCGAACGGCCCAATATACCTCGGCGCGAGTTTCCCACTCACTCCGAACCGCATAGTTCCCTTACGAGGTGACACCCTCAAGAGAACAAAATCTCCAACCGCGAATTCTAAAGGTCTACGTCTCCTATCCGCGTAGCTCTTCTGCCGACTCTGAGCTGCTCTCAACCGATCCCGAATCACCGCGACTTTTTCGTTGCTGTCACGAATCTCATCCGGCCCAAGAATAACTCTATCTTCCGGCTCGGCCCAACACACAGGTGACCGACACGGTCGCCCATACAATGCCTCAAATGGTGCCATACCGATACTCGCCTGATAACTGTTGTTGTACGCGAACTCCGCCAAATGCAAACATTGCCTCCAATTCCCGCCGAAGTCCAACGCACAAGCACGCAACATATCCTCGAGAACCTGAATAACCCGCTCAGACTGCCCATCAGTCTGAGGATGAAACGCCGTACTGAAGTTCAAATCCGTACCCAAAGCCTCCTGAAAACTCCTCCAGTACTTAGCATTAAACCTGGTGTCTCGATCAGAGGTGATGGACAAAGGAACCCCATGCAACCTCACAATGTTCTGCATATACAGCTCCCCAAGAATCTTCCTGGAACACGTCGACCTAAACGGAATGAAATGCGCCGATTTCGTCAACCTGTCGACTACAACCCAAAATGCATCATGCCGCTGCTCCGTCCTCGGCAAACCTGTGAGGAAATCCATCGTCACATGCTCCCATTTCCACCCTGGAATAGGAAGCGACTGAAGCTGACCTGCAGGCTTCTGATGCTCGGCTTTCACCTGAAGACACGTTGAACACTTGGCTACGTACTCGCGGACATCTTTCTTCATGCCTCTCCACCAATAGTGCCTCTTCAAATCACGATACATCTTGGTGCTCCCCGGATGAATAGCAAACTGAGACCTATGAGCTTCATCTAGAACGGCTTTCGTCACCTCGGTGATAACTGGAACTGCAAGATGCTCCCGGAAGTACAACGATCCATCTGCATGCACGCTCCATTCTTCAAACTGCTCCCCGTTCTGAATCCGCGACCAAATCCCTTGCAAATGTCGATCCTGCCACTGACCTTGCTTCACCATCCGAACAAGAGCTGGAGTCGCTTCCACGTGATACAACAAAACTCGATCACCGTCGTCACGATACTGTAGCCGATACTCACTCACTGTCGCATCCCTGCTCCAGTCCTCAAAAATCAAACAAGCGAGAATTCCTGAAGACTTCCTGCTAAGCGCGTCCGCGACCACATTAGCTTTTCCGGGATGATACTGCAACGCGAAATCATAATCCTCCATGTACTCCACCCATCTGCGCTGCCTCAAGTTGAGATCCCTCTGAGTGAACAAATGCCTCAAACTCTTATGATCGGAGAAGACCTGAAACGATGCTCCATACAAGTAACATCTCCAAATCTTCAGCGCGTAGATCACCGCTGCAAGCTCTAAATCGTGAGTAGGATAATTCCGCTCGTGAGGTCGTAGCTGTCTCGATCCGTACGCAACCACACGCCCATGCTGCATCAACACGCATCCAAGTCCGCGCCCTGAAGCATCAGCATAAACCTCATACGGCTCGTCACTACTAGGAATAACTAATACTGGAGCTGAAGTCAACCGGCTCTTCAATTCCTGAAAAGCAGACTCACAGTCTTCATCCCACTCAAACCTGACGTTTTTCTTGGTCAACCTCGTCAACGGAGCTGCAATCTTCGAAAAGTCATTTACAAATTTCCTGTAATATCCAGCAAGACCTAAGAAGCTGCGAATCTCCGCTACATTCCTTGGTCATTCCCACTCTAATATAGCTTCAATCTTGGACGGATCCACTGAAATACCATGCTCCGAGATGACATGACCTAGAAATTTGACCTCAGTCAACCAGAACTCACACTTTTCCCTCTTAGCATACAACTGGTGCTCCCGCAGAGTCTGAAGCACGATCCGAAGATGCTGCTCATGCTCCTCCCATGTCTTAGAATACACTAGAATATCATCGATGAACACGATCACAAACTGATCCAGATACGGCCTAAATATCCTGTTCATCAAATCCATAAAAGCTGCTGGAGCATTCGTCAACCCGAAAGACATAACCAGAAACTCGAAGTGCCCATACCGAGTCCTAAAAGCTGTCTTGGGAATGTCCTCTTCCTTGATTCTGAGCTGATGATAACCTGACCGCAAATCAATCTTCGAGAAGCATCGCGAACCTCCCAACTGATCAAATAGCTCATCAATCCTAGGCAAGGGATACTTGTTCTTCACCGTAACATGATTCAACTGCCGATAATCCACACATAACCTGAGAGTCCCATCGTGCTTCTTAGCGAACAAAACTGGTGCTCCCCACGGAGATGTGCTATTCCGAATATATCCTTTATCAGCAAGCTCCTGAAGTTGCTTCCTTAATTCCTTCATTTCTGCCGGCGCCATCCGATAAGGTGCCATAGAAATCGGTGATGTCCCCGGAAACAACTCGATACCAAACTCAATCTCCCGATGCGGTGGTAATCCTGATAACTCGTCGGGGAAGACATCCTCGAACTCATCAACCACCGGAATCGCTACACTACTACTCGAAACATAGGGCTCGCAATCTAGATTGGCAAGAAAAGCAAAACAATCTAGATTCCTTCGCCCTCCTAGACATGACTTCATGAGACGCTCACTCATTAGCCAATCACCACCACCCTGGTAAGTGATTACCGTTCCCCTATCAGACACTAGGGTCACTTTTCTAAGTTGGCAGTCCACAACTGCACTATACCTGGACAACCAGTCCATCCCTAAAATAACATCATAGGAACTCATGGGGAGTACAATGACTCTCAGGTTATGTGTGGATTATCGGCAGTTGAATCGTGTTACGGTGAAGAACAAGTATCCCTTGCCTAGGATTGATGAGCTATTTGATCAGTTGGGAGGTTCGCGATGCTTCTCGAAGATTGATTTGCGGTCAGGTTATCATCAGCTCAGAATCAAGGAAGAGGACATTCCCAAGACAGCTTTTAGGACTCGGTATGGGCACTTCGAGTTTCTGGTTATGTCTTTCGGGTTGACGAATGCTCCAGCAGCTTTTATGGATTTGATGAACAGGATATTTAGGCTGTATCTGGATCAGTTTGTGATCATGTTCATCGATGATATTCTAGTGTATTCTAAGACATGGGAGGAGCATGAGCAGCATCTTCGGATCGTGCTTCAGACTCTGCGGGAGCACCAGTTGTATGCTAAGAGGGAAAAGTGTGAGTTCTGGTTGACTGAGGTCAAATTTCTAGGTCATGTCATCTCGGAGCATGGTATTTCAGTGGATCCGTCCAAGATTGAAGCTATATTAGAGTGGGAACGACCAAGGAATGTAGCGGAGATTCGCAGCTTCTTAGGTCTTGCTGGATATTACAGGAAATTTGTAAAGGACTTTTCGAAGATTGCAGCTCCGTTGACGAGGTTGACCAAGAAAAACGTCAGGTTTGAGTGGGATGAAGACTGTGAGTCTGCTTTTCAGGAATTGAAGAGCCGGTTGACTTCAGCTCCAGTATTAGTTATTCCTAGTAGTGACGAGCCGTATGAGGTTTATGCTGATGCTTCAGGGCGCGGACTTGGATGCGTGTTGATGCAGCATGGGCGTGTGGTTGCGTACGGATCGAGACAGCTACGACCTCACGAGCGGAATTATCCTACTCACGATTTAGAGCTTGCAGCGGTGATCTACGCGCTGAAGATTTGGAGCTTTTTCTCATTTTCGGATTTTTGAGGATTTTGAGTTTAAATGTTGTTTAAATGATTCCAAACATGTTCTAGAATGTTTTTCTATCAATTATAGTTGTTTTTCATGCCTGGGATTTGAGAAAAACAGGTTAGAAACAAGATTTGGATTTTGGGGATCGAGAAACCCGTGGCTGGGATTTCTGGATCTTCCCAGTTCGGCAGGCCGAAGTTCATGTTCGGCAGGCCGGAGTGATGATCGGCAGGCCGGTGTTCTTCCGACCGGCAGGCCGAATCTGGGGAAATGTTCGGCAGGCCGAACTTTGCTTCCGGCAGGCCGAACTGTACAGTTCGGCAGGCCGAAGCAGGGCGTCCGGCAGGCCGACCGAGGCATGGAAAATTTTGTGATTTTTACCCGTTTTCACTGTTTTGAACCCTGATTTAAATCCCAACCTCATAGGATGATTTTAATGATACAAATGGCACACTAGGACATCATGAAATGATTTAATAACATAGAATGTCTCGAACTAGATATTGATCGACTTAGTTTGTATCTAGGATTGTTCGTGGTTCCGTGGAGCTAACGTATAGCGGACCGGGATTACGGTGTGGGGTACTGGCACGAGTACTGAGGTAGGACTTCTATCCTATTTCTTTGGTAGCCTGGTTTTGAAATGATTTGGCTTTGAAAAGGATTTCTATCCAAAATGTTTTCAATGGATGTTTGAAAATGGTTTTATCGGTTATATTTTTATATACCGTGACATGAAATGAATTTCATAATGAATGTAATTGACAACACTCGGTAATTGGGTTTTGAATGATAATGATAATGAACACTAAGGCGTGATGCCATATCAGAGATCGGGTCGTGATCGACCTTGGGGGCAGGTCCCGAAACCCAGCTGGGCCACTACGGTGGTGATATCATGGTTTGCCTAGGTAAAAGTAAACTGGTGTTTGGATTTGACGAGTAGACTGTTCTGTGCCAGAACGGTTCTACTCAATTTATTTATTTATTTATTCAAGTTTCTTTTCTGTATAACTCCTGATAATGTTATGTTTCTTTGTATTAAATTATTTTATAGAACTTAGTCCTACTGAGCCTTTCGCTCACGTTTTATCTGTTTTAAATCCCCCCCTCTAGGTGGTTTCCCATTTAGGTTTGGAGAAGATTCTTCGGACCGAACTCAGGAGCAATAGGAGAATTTATTTACATTCTGTATTTATTAATCAAGGCATGTAAGACTCAACTTTATTTGTACTTGGACTGTAATTGTATTTGTGATATTGTCAGAGCCATGTGTGTGCACAAGTTGTGGGTTGTGGAACCCATATTCGCGGTTTTTATTCAATTATTGTTATTTGTTTAATGATTTTAAATTCTTTTATCAAATGTGGTGGAAAAATCTCTTTATTTCTTGCTTAATTGGATTTTTAAACCCTTAATTTCAATTAAATTCTCTTTTAATTAATCTAAATATTCCGCCACGTCACCTCCCGTACTCCGGGGCGTGACAGAATGGTATCAGAGCCAGGTTATGAACCTTGGGAATTGTGCACACATAGGTTTGACAATGAAATACCTCTGACAGTCCAAATTTTGTTTTCAGAAGTGAGAGAATGGCACCTAGACGTCGTTCGACAGCTGACGCCGAGTTCGGAAATGATGAGGGCCTGATGAGGTCTATGATTGCGGCTTTCCGGCAGATGGCAGCCAGGACTAGACCGGAAGACTCCAGTGTTGGTAGTCGGCATGCTTTCTTTAAGGAATTTCGGTGGGCGTCTATTCTGAATTTTGATGGTAATGGGGATCCGCAGCTAGCAGAGTATTGGTTGGATTCGATCTTGAAGCATCTAGATACTCTTGGTGTGCCTGAGGAGTATCGTGTGGAATTCGCGGCGTATAAGCTCGAGGGTGGCGCTAACACCTGGTGGAAACAAACTAAGCGTCTAGAGCGCGGTGGCGATATCAGTTGGGACAAGTTCGAGGAGCTGTTCTATGATCGGTATTTTCCACAGGGATATAGAGATCAGAAAGCAGCTGAGTTTTATAGACTGCAGCAGGGTGATATTTCAGTTCGGGAGTACGAGGCAAAGTTTAGCGAGTTGGCTAGGTTTGCTCCATCAGCTGTGGCATCGGAGCGTGAAAAATGCATCAAGTTTCAGGAAGGACTCAAGGCTCCTATTCGACGGCAGTTGGTTGCTCTACGGCTTAGGGGTTTCGGAGAGCTTGTGTCGTCGGCGATCTCCGTGGAAAATGATTACGTGCAGTATTGTGAGGACCGAGCCAAGGCTTCAGGAGGACCGCAGAGGAGTGGCAGGAAGAGCACCAGTAGTCGTCCAGCTCCGGGGAAAGGCAAGCAAGGCGGTGCGACCAGTGGCAGCAGCAGTTCGTCTGGCAGCGGGCGCAGCAATCCCTACAGCTTTCATTGTCATTTCTGTCAGCAGCCCGGACACATCAAGAGGAATTGCCCGATCAGGAGTGCTCGTCTTGGATCGCAGACCGGGGAGGATGCTAGTCGTTCGTCTCAGCCTCAGCCTCAGACCCTACCTCCGCCTCCGCAGTACCCGCAGTTGCAGTATCCGCAGTTTTCTCCTCAGCAATTCTCATATCCGGCACGGGGACAGCAGCCGCACTATTTTCAACGCAGTGTTCCTCAGTATAGAGCTCCGAGTACAGGTAGTGTGCAGTCATCTCCATCTCAGCAGCATCGGCCGAGTAATGCAGGACCCAGCAATGTCGGTAGAGGAAAAGGGAAGGCGCTAGTGCAGGTTCATGCAATGGCATCTGGAGGGTCAGATTCTCATATCGGTAACGCGGTTGTCGATGGTATGGTTTTGGTTTCTAGATCTCTAGCTCGCGTTTTATTTGATATCGGTGCCTCTCATTCTCTCATTTCGAGTTCCTTTGTACATGCCTTGGGATTAGGAGTAGAAGAGTTTAAGGAACCCCTAGTTATAACTTCTCCATTGGGGCGGGTGTGTGTAAATTGTATGTGTAAATCATGTAAAATAAAGATTGGGGATGAGATTTTGAAAAGTGATTTGAGAGAGAGAGAGGGACTGCCGAGAGAGAGAAGAGAGAGAGAGAGAACTCGTGAATGAGGAGAGAGAGAGAGAAGAGAGAAATAAATAGAGAAAATCGGTGGGCGGTTTTGCTGTGCGAAAACCATGTGCCGCCCACGGTTTTGTAAAACAGAGTATTTTTAACATTTTACAAATTGTTGTGTTTTAAAACTCAAAACATCATTTTAAATCAACAAGAAATCTTTTGAACACATCAATTTAACAAAACAACCAAAAACTAAAAATCCAACCAAATAATCTAATTAAAGTTAAAACTTTAATTATGGCACACTAATTCATCATTTACATTACATTAATATTAAATAAATTTCGGGACGTTACAGGATTCTACTTTAGATGTTCATGTGTCATTTTCTAGATCGGCTACTTTGCAAATCAATGTGTGGTGCTATCGGAAAAGGGAGAGGGAAGAATTCGATTAAGGCATTGTTGAAAAAGAAGATTGATGGTTTAGAGGATGAGGCTGTAGCGAAGGAGCAAATTGCTCTCGACAAGGTAACTAATTTTCTAGATCAACAGGGGTTGCACACCATGAGTTGCCAAGTTTGGAACGCTCGTGGATTAGGGCACCCGCGTGTGTTCAACAACCTCTAGTTAGCTATCTGGAGCTATTCTTATGTTCTAGTTTTCCTCTCAAAAACTAGATTATATGGTTGAGTTGCTAGTATTTTAAAGAATAAGTTGGGCTTCCACAGTACTTTTTATGTTGGCAGTATTGGAAAAAGAGGAGAAATTATTTTGCTTTGGTAGTTTGGGGTGGATGTCGAAGTTGAGAGTTATTTGAAATACCATATTGACACTTTTGTAAAGATCGTGGAAAATATTCAGTGGAGATTTACAAGGTTTTATGGTAATCCAGAGAAAGTACAACGTCATCACTCTTGGGAACTTCGTTATAGACTAAAAGGTTTGTATACTTTTTCGTGGCTGGTTGTGGGTGCATGTTGGAATTAAAACATGAAACGCAGCGGAAGGAACGGATCGTTGACAAACAAAAATTTTCTGAAAATTTTATTCATCGGGAATAGATATATAATTTTAATTACAGAAAGCTTTAGGAATTTTTACTAACCTTTTGAAGACTATCAGGGTATCCTAGCTTTCCTCTTTGACACCACGATCTTCCAAACCAGACCTCCACACCAATGGAAAGACGAGTGGGCGTCAAACTGCAAGAATGAATTTTCCTCACACTTTTCTGAATCTGCTATATACTCAACACATGAGATAGCAGACCTTTTTCATTAGAGAAGAACTCTCAGTTTTTCTCTCAAAAAATTATGTGAATAAAAATTATTGAGATAACTGTTATCTCTCCCTTTTTATAACTGAGCCATTAGTAATTTTACTTTCCATTTTCTTTTCCTTTCCCTTTTCTTCTTTTCTTTTCCGTTTTGTTCTTTCTTTGTTTCCCGAATCCTTTATTCGGTTTTCACACACATATGCATATGTATATAAGTTGCCGTGAATAAAAAAAAGAAGCTTGCCCCTTTTTTTTTTTTGATTTCTTTCCCGAATCACACAAACACACATATATATATGTTACACGTGAAGCGTAACAACCTGTTACGTTTCCTTCCTTCTTTTAATTTTTTTATAATATTATTTTAATATATATATATTAATATATTATAAAATCTTATATATATATATATATAAAGATTTGGTTCAAAACCATATATATATATAAATCTCAATTCAAAAATAAATCACATTTATTTAAAAATAGATTTTAACAATAATCAATTAATTAATTAATGCTCAATTAAATGTGATAACATTTATCACATTACATTATGTGTCACAGAGAACATTTTTCTGTGTCACGTTAATAATTCAAGTGTGAAAAAATTAATTCAGAATTCAAAAATTCTGAATTAAACATGTATAATTCATTTTATGCAAAAATCCAATATAGTGTTATAGATGTGGTATTGGGGACCTATGGACCTATAACCCAAGCTCCAATAAATTTGACATTTAATCAAACTCTTTAATTAATGTGCCAAATTTATTAGTTTCAATGTTACTCCACTAAAAACCTGAAACTGAACTCTTGAGATTACAGTGAAATTACTCAAAGAAAATTAGCGAGTAGTCCATTGATATAATCATTACATATAAGTCAGTCCTCCATAAATAGTTCATAATAAGAGCTAGGTTCAATTTCCATTCACCTCTCTTATTACATCTTTATCCTTGAGTTCCAATAATTCTCTAATGAACAATTAATTCATAATCTTATTATGAACGAGCGCTCTACTGTTCAAACCTTGAATTATCACTCAAGAGAACTATTTTTCTAACTTCCATAGGGAAGGAATGGATTCCATATCTGTATAATATTATTCCCAGCCATTTATTACTTTATGTTTCCAAGATGCTAAGTTATAATCTATGCTTAGACAAATCTTACATTGCAAGTCAAAAAACATAATGTAATAAATAGGAGTCTAATAAATACTCAGGATTAAGACTGTCAAATATATGATCATCATAGTGATAAATTTGAATACTCTATTTGTAACGAATGATTATTAGAGATTCATAATTTATCTGGTCCAGTCCTATATAATCTCATTATATAAAGTACCTCCAACCCAATGTCTCTACATTAATAGTCTGGATAATGACTATTTCATTTTAGATGAGATTGGACCGTACTTGTAATTTTTAATTAAAGATCCCAAACTTTAATTAATTATTACAGACTATTTAGATTATTATCTATAAATTTTATCCCTAAGCAAATAACACTTATATGCTAAATTTATTGTCACATAAATAATTATGGAATTTTCTTGATGTTTATAAATGTATTCATAATACATATAATCAACCAAAATAATAATAAATGTCATTTTATTTATTTATTAACAATATGTACAATGTCACAGCTTTTAGGGCACTAAACCCAACAATCTCCCACTTGCCCTAAAGCAGGTGAGACATGTCTCTAAGACCTAAGCCTTCCAAGTGTCCCTTAAAGCTCTTTGCAGGTAATGTCTTGGTGAAAGGGTTGACAAGGTTGTTTCCCGACGCTATCTTCACAACTTCCACATCGCCTCGATGCACTATCTCTCTAATCAAATGATATTTTCTTTCTATATGCTTTCCTCTTTTGTGGCTTCTAGGTTCTCTTGAATTTGCCACTGCACCACTGTTGTCACAATACAGTGTGAGTGGTTTATCCATGCCTGGAACTATTTCCAAATCATTTAAGAACTTACGGAGTTAAACAGCTTCTTTAGCTGCTTCACAAGCAACCACATATTCTGCTTCCATAGTTGAATCAGCAATGCAAGATTTGGTTGATGCTTCTCCAAACTATGGCTCCACCACCAAAAGTAAACACTGATCCAGACGTAGATTTATGTGTGTCTTTGTCTGATTGAAAATCAGAATCAGTGTATCCAATGGGAATCAAATTCTCACCAGAATAAACTAGCATAAAGTTTCTCGTTCTTCTAAGATACTTGAGAATATGTTTAACCGCTACCCAATGATCTAATCCTGGGTTGGATTGATACCGACTGACTATACCCACCGCATAGCAAATGTCAGGTCTTGTACACAACATGGCATACATTAGACTTCCTACTGCAGATGCATAGGGTACCCATCTCATATTTTCTTCCTCTTGAGGTGTCTTAGGACACTGCTCTTTTGAAAGATAAACTCCATGACGTGTAGGCAAATTACCTTTCTTGGAGTTTTGCATCGAAAATCTGATAAGCACCTTATCGATATACGATGCCTGAGACAGCGCCAACAGTTTGTTCTTGCGATCTCTTATGAGTTGGATTCCAAGAACATAACTTGCTTCTCCTAAATCTTTCATTTGGAAATTGCTGGCGAGCTATTTCTTTACATCAGATAATACGCCTACATCATTCCCAATGAGTAGGATATTATCTACATAAAGAACCAAGAATACCACCTTCTTATCTTTGATGTACTTGTAAACACAAGGTTCATCAATATTTTGATCGAAACCATAAGATTTGATCACTTCATCAAATCTCAAGTTCCAAGATCTTGAAGCTTGCTTGAGTCCATAGATGGACCTCTGCAACTTGTAAACTTTTTGCTCTTGACCTTTGACTATAAACCCTTCTGGTTGCACCCTATAGATGCTTTCCTCAAGATAGCCATTCAAAAATGCAGTCTTGACATCCATTTGCCATATCTCATAATCAAGACAAGCAGCAATGGATAAAAGAATCTGAATGGATTTAAGCATAGCTACAGGCGAGAAAGTTTCGTCATAGTCAACTCCCTCCTTTTGGGTATAACCCTTTGCCACAAGCCTAGCTTTGAAAGTCTCAACTTTCCCATCCACTCCTCTTTTCTTCTTGTAAATCCATTTGCACCCTATGGGTTTTATCCCTTCAGGTAGGTCCACAAGATCCCAGACTGAATTGGAGTACATGGACTCCATTTCAAGGTTCATAGCCTCCAGTCATTTTTCCTTCTCAGAAACTTCCATTGCATCACGATATGTCAATGGATCATCTTCACCATTATCAGAGATAGCAACATTTGCTTCTCCAAGTTCCTTGTAGCGAGCAGGTGGTCTCACAACCCTCCCACTACGTCGAGGTGGTATGACATTCTGATAGGAAGATGCAGTCTCCTCATTTTGTCCTTTGACAACAGTTATCGTTTGCGGTCTAATCTGATCAGAAAGTAACTCTTTAAGTATAATTTTGCTACGAGGTTTATAGTTTGTCATATAATCATTCTCGAGAAAAGTGGCATTTGTCGATACAAATACTTTCTTATCCTGTGGACTATAAAACAAACCTCCCCTCATTCCCTTTGGGTATCCCACAAATAAGCATACTTCAGAATGTGGTTCCAACTTCCCAGTCTTACCTTTCAGCACATGTGCTGGACACCCCCATATACGGATATGTCGCATACTAGGTTTGCGACCATTCCATAACTCTAAAGGTGTTTTTGAAATAGACTTAGATGGAACTATGTTTAGAAGATATACTGCAGTTTGTAGTGCATATCCCCAAAATGAAGTAGGTAATGATGAGTAGCTGAGCATGGATCTCACCATATCAAGCAACGTTCTATTTCTTCTCTCTGCAACACCATTTTGTTGTGGTGTTCCAAGTGCAGTGAGTTGTGATAGAATACCATGTTCTATCATATAGTCCTTGAATTTAGTATCAAGGTATTCTCCTCCTCGATCAGATCGAAGACTCTTCACCGTCTTTCCTAATTGCTTTTCAGCTTCCGCTTGGAATTCTTTGAACTTTCCAAAAGTTTCAGATTTCCTTTGCATTAGGTATATGTAACCATACCTTGAATAATCGTCAATAAATGTGACGAAATATTCGTAACCACCACGGGCTTGTACATTCATTGGACCATAGACGTCTGAATGTATTAGCTCAAGTGGTTCCTTGGCCCTTTCACCTTTTGTAGAGAAAGGCCTCTTAGTCATTTTACCTTCAAGACAAGATTCACAAACTGGTAGAAAACTAACTTTTAGCTCTTTTAAAGGACCTTTCTTTACCAGTCTGTTAATTCTGTCAAGGTTGACGTGACCTAATCTAAGGTGCCATAGGTATGTTTCATTATTAGAAGAAATCTTTTGCTTCTTGGGTTTAGGTTGTTCAACTTTGAACATTTCGGTATTGAGCAGTGCTTTTTCGTTGGGCCTTAAGGTGTAAAGCCCATTTTCCAGATGCGTAGAACAAATATCCAAACCATTTCTAGAAATATTAACATAATTATTATTAAAAGAAACATTAAACATTTGTTCAAACAACCTGGAAATAGAAATCAAATTTCTGCGAAAACAAGGAATGTAATAAACATTGTCTAAAATTAAAAACTTATTTCTAAAATAAAGTTTAACAACTCCCATTGCTCTTGCTGAAACAACCTCTCCCGTTCCCACTCTCATCATTTGTTCCCCGTCGGCAAGCTCCCTTGAAGAACTAAGCATCTGCAAAGAAGAACAAACATGGTTAGTTGCCCCTGAATCAATTATCCAAGGTGAAGTATCATCTTCAACTAAACAAGCTTCTAAAACGAGTACATTTATCATTGTTCTTCTTTTCTTTGAGCTCCTAAAGATACTTCTTGCAGTTTCTCTTCCAGTGCCCAACTACGCCGCAGTGGAAACATTTTCCTTTAGGCTTCTTTTGGTTGGAGCTCTTTTTGTTGTTGTTGCTTTTGTTCTTCTTAGGTTGCCCTCCATTCTTAGACTTACCACTTCCTTCAGTCCCCTTCCTCTTCCTATTCTTTTGGGCAGAAGAGGAGGGTTGAGCTTCTGCAACATTTGCCTCAGCTTCTTTAGTCTTTTCTTTGGAAATAGACTCGAAGGTTTGAAGCTCATTAAGCAACTCAGTCATGTTATATTTCAGCTTGTTCATGAAATAGTTGCTTTTGAACTGAAGGAACACAGGGGAGAGGGTTTCCAAAATCATCCCCACCTGTGTGGCTTCATCTATCATAGCCCTGTTGACCTCGGCCTCATGGAGATAGTTAACCATGTTGAGAACATGTTCTCTGACCGAAATCCCTGCCTTCATTTTTGCATTCATTACAGCCTTAATGGCTTCGTGGCATGCCTTTTCAGAAGGTTTATCAAACATGTCTTGCAGAGACTGCATTATCTCATAAGCGGTCTCCATGCTTTCGTGCTTGATCCTAAGCACGTCAGACATCCTAGCCAAAAGAAAACAGCGGGCCTTATTATTCGCCTCGATCCAACGATCATATGCTTCCCGTACATTACGAGGAGCATTTGTAGCAGGCTCTGGAGGACATTCTTCCTTTAGGACAAACTTGTAACTTTTACAAATTAGTACAATGTTCATGTTACTCTTCCACTTGACAAAATTATCTCCGGTTAATTTTTCATTTGAGAGAATTGCGATGATTGGATTAGACATTGTTGCTGTAATAAATAAATAAAATAGCATAGATTAAAATGGTTGCATAAACATCATAAATATATGTTTTGGAATAGTAAACGTGATGCATGATGCATATGAAAAACACAAAAAATATTTTAGTAATTCCACGATTATTCAATTTTAATAAATAAAGTGTCGCCGTAGGGTAGGTCAAATTATTTATGAATTGAATTGAGACATTCTCAATTAATAAATATATTCAAAATATCTCATATTTTTTATATTTATTAATAACCGTTTATTTTGGTCAAGATATAATTAACAATTTAATTATGTCTTTATGAGTGTAACCCACTATTTTGGATTTTAACAACTTAACTCAAAATTGCCGTCGTAGGGTAGGTCAATTTTGAAATACATTATAAAATCCTATCTCAAGGAAGCCAACCTTGATATTGATTTAAATGGACACCCTCCATAGGGAGGACGAAATCAAAGCGTCGCGAGGAGCCACCTAAATCTCATGGTGTTGTACTAATAGTGGAGACCGTAGGTTATATTGTCATATTACCTTCTCCCACTCATTATTTTAAAAGATGTGTTTTATCTTATAAAACATCATATGTTTCATAATTCTAGTAGATAAAAACAATTTTTTAATTACTAGATTATTTTATGTGTTAATAGAATCTCATTCTATTTACACTTAAATAAATTACCAGATTTTCTAAAAATCTAAATTTATTATTAATTGTCTAAGTTACCAAATATTAAACAATTTAAAATTAGATAACTTAGAATTAATGTGAATTTTACCAAGTCTTAACTGTTAAAACTAAATTCACATTATTTGGTTGATTAATAAATTAAGATTCTATAAAACCAACCCAATTAATTTAATCTCATTAAATTAATGCTAACACATATTAAATCATTTTATAAACTCCTTTATAAAAATAATATGCTAAGCGTATGCATGTCATGTTACAATAACTATAAGTGGGAACTTTCCGAGATGACATGTTATCATGCATGAACATGTTATCACAATCATCACATGAAAATAAAAATTAAAATAAACAATGAATTTTTGACCGGGTCCTTTTGGATAATTAAAATTACAACCCAATAAAAAAATAATAAAAAATAAAATTACAGGGGTCTTCTTGTAATTTATACATAATTCTCTGCTCCAATTTTGCAGTCTTCATCAAGTGGTTTATTGTGCAACAATTTGCTGGATTACCTTTGAAATTTGACAGGCTCACAGTTCTCAACTAGGTCAAAAAATCCAATGGACATCTTTTTCTTCACCGCTCCACGTATTGCAAGTGAATGAGAGGAGAGAAGAGAAAAAATAAAAATAATAATAATAAATTACAAAAATCCTATACCCCTTTATGGGTTTACACAGATTGATCTAATCAAACTGAAAATAAAATTATTAATCCAAAAGGACTATATAATTAACGACCAAAAATCCTTTCATTAAACAACCATTCATCACATGAATAAAAGTTAACAAAGATGCAAAGTGCCCACAAACATGCATCAAAAACATGATATCATCAAAATAAAATCATGTTTAATTAAAATTATATATGCTATAACCCGCTCTAATGCCATTTGTTGGAATTAAAACATGAAACGCAGCGAAAGGAACGGATCGTTGACAAACAAAAATTTTCTGAAAACTTTGTTCATCGGGAATAGATATATAATTTTAATTATAGAAAACTTTAGGAATTTTTACTAACCTTTTGAAGACTATCAGGGTATCCTAGCTTTCCTCTTTGACACCATGATCTTCCAAACCAGGCCTCCACACCAATGGAAAGACGAGTGGGCGTCAAACTGCAAGAATGAATTTTCCTCACACTTTTCTGAATCTGCTATGTACTCAACACATGAGATAGCAAACCTTTTTCTTTAGAGAAGAACTCTCAGTTTTTCTCTCAAAAATAATGTGAATAAAAATTACTGAAATAACTGTTATCTCTCCCTTTTTATAACTGAGCCATTAGTAATTTTAATTTCCCTTTTCTTTTCCTTTCCTTTTTCTTCTTTTCTTTTCCGTTTTCTTCTTTCTTTGTTTCCCGAATCCTTTATTCGGTTTTCACACACATATGCATATGTATATAAGTTGCCGTGAATAAAAAAAAGAAGCTTGCCCCTTTTTTTTTTTTTCTTTTGATTTCTTTCCCGAATCACACAAACACACATATATATATATATGTTACACGTGAAGCGTAACAACCTGTTACGTTTCCTTCCTTCTTTTAATTTTTTTTTATAATATTATATTAATATATATATATTAATATATTATAAAATCTTATATATATATAAAAAGATTTGGTTCAAAACCATATATATATATAAATCTTAATTCAAAAATAAATCACATTTATTTAAGAATAGATTTTAACAATAATCAATTAATTAACTAATGCTCAGTTAAATGTGATAACATTTATCACATTACATTATGTGTCATAGAGAACATTTTTTTGTGTCACGTTAATAATTCAAGTGTGAAAAAATTAATTCAGAATTCAAAAATTTCGAATTAAACATGTATAATTCATTCTATGCAAAAATCCAATATAGTGTTATAGATGTGGTATTGGGGACCTATGGACCTATAACCCAAGCTCCAATAAATTTGACATTTAATCAAACTCTTTAATTAATGTGCCAAATTTATTAGTTTCAGTGTTACTCCACTAAAAACCTGAAACTGAACTCTTGAGATTACAGTGAAATTACTCAAAGAAAATTAACTAGTAGTCCATTGATATAATCATTACATATAAGTCAGTCCTCCATAAATAGTTCATAATAAGAGCTAGGTTCAATTTCCGTTCACCTCTCTTATTACATCTTTATCCTTGAGTTCTAATAATTCTCTAATGAACAATTAATTCATAATTTTATTATGAACGAGCGCTCTACTGTTCAAACCTTGAATTATCACTCAAGAGAACTATTTTTCTAACTTCCATAGGGAAGGAATGGATTCCATATCTGTATAATATTATTCTCAGTCATTTATTACTTTATGTTTCCAAGATGCTAAGTTATAATCTGTGCTTAGACAAATCTTACCATGCAAGTCAAAAAACATAATGTAATAAATGGGAGTCTAATAAATACTCAGGATTAAGACTGTCAAATATATGATCATCATAGTGATAAATTTGAATACTCTATTTGTAACGGATGATTATTAGAGATTCATAATTTATCTGGTACAGTCCTATATAATCTCATTATATAAAGTACCTCCAACCCAATGTCTATACATTAATCGTCCGGATAATGACTATTTTATTTTAGATGAGATTGGACCGTACTTGTAATTTTTAATTAAAGATCCCAAACTTTAATTAATTATTACGGACTATTTAGATTATTATCTATAAATTTTATCCCTAAGCAAATAACACTTATATGCTAAATTTATAGTCACATAAATAATCATGGAATTTTCTTGATGTTTATAAATGTATTCATAATACATATAATCAACCAAAATAATAATAAATGTCATTTTATTTATTTATTAACAATATGTACAATATCACAGCTTTTAGGGCACCAAACCCAACAGTGCATAGGAGGAACTACTCAGCCGCATAGGAGCATAACAGAGTTTAAGGAGACGATTGAGGATTGTAGGCTTGTTGACCTTGTTTTTGAGAGTACTTCATTTACCTAGAATAATGGGCACGAGTGTCATAGGAATGTTCAAGAAAGGTTGGGTCATTGTTTGGTGGATTTTGAGTGGTAAAATATTTTTGGTCGAGCTCAGGTTTTTCATTGTGACTTCTATGGTTTAGATCGTAGGGCGTTGCGCATGGTTTTTGATTATTTGGAGGGCTATGATGGTAGCGGGGGTGCTCGTAAATTCATATTTATGTTTGAAGCCTTATGGCATACTAAGGAGGAGTATGAAGAGGTGCTTGAGTTGGCCTGGTGCCGTCATGGGATTCAAGGTGATGGGGGACGGCTTCAAGATACATTGGAAGTTTGTGCATTCGATTTGAAGAATTGGAGTTCTCAGGTGTTTGGTTCCATTCCCAAAGAGGTGAAGCACCTACTGGAAAGCCTTTCAAAACTCAATAAGTTCGAAGGGGGGATTGGGAGTAAGGATTGTATTGCTACTTTGACAAAAGTGCCTGATCGTCGCCTAGCTTTAGAAGAGTATTATTGGAAAGCAAAGGTCAAGTGTAGAATGGCTTCAGGGTCGTGATAAAAACACCACGTTCTTTTATTAGAAAGCGTCAAATAAAAGAGCCAAAAATGAAATGAAGGGTTTAGAGAATGCACAAGAAAGTGGGTAACTAAGAAGGATAAGGTGGTGCTTGAAATTAAAAATTATTTTTCTTCCATTTTGTCCACTTCTTTTCCTGATGAGGAGAGCCAAGACCAGATTTCAGAAGTAGTGGACAATCTAGTTTCTTCATAGCACAGGGAGGCATTGGTTAGACCCTTTGTGGCAAAGGCAATTAAGGATGCTTTGTTCTCTATAAGCCTGTGGAAATATCCACGTCCATATGGCTTTCATGTAGGTTTTTTTGAAGAGAATTGGAACATGGTGAGTAAAGACGTTATTGAGGTATGTCTTAATGTTCTTAACGGTCAGGCTTCGGTTTAAGATCTTAGTGAGGCATATATTATTCCTATTTCAAACATCAAGAATCCTAAGAAGGTTTTTGATTTAGACCCATTAGCCTTTGTGATGTAGTATACAAAATTGCTACTAAAGCATTGGCTAATCGTCTAAAGTCTTTCTTGTTGGATATTATTTCATATGAGTAGATTATACTTATGAGTGTTTTCAAATTACCTTCTATATTGTGTGATAAGCTTCAAGCTTTGGTAGCACAATTTTGGTGGAGAGGGAATCCCGAGGAGAAGAAGATTCACTGGGTATGATGGCAAAACTCTATAAACCCAACATTGTTATGTAACACCCAGAAATTTAATTAAGCATAATTAGTGTTTAAATGGTTGATTGGTATGCCTTGATGTAAATTTGGACTTAATTTAAGTATTTTATGGTATTTCAAATTTATCCCACATTTAATTATTTCTATATGTTATTTTGAATTTTGAAACAAAACAATTTATCAAATACTCAAAACAATTTATCAAATACTCAATACACCCCAATTTCAAAACTATGTGTCGGGGCACATGGTTTCACCTTGCAAAAACCACTCTCCCTCTCTATTTATTTCTTTTCTCTCACTCTCACTCTCCCTCACTCTGTAAGACTCTCTTTCTCTCTCTTTTCCCTCTCTCCCATGCTGCTCTCTCTATTTTGATTCAAGATTTTGAGTTCAAGCTTCAAATCTTAGTTAGATTGGGAGCTTAGCAGCACGATTGAGCTACCATAAAACCATTTTAAAGCTTCGATTCGAGGTTAGTTTTTTTACTTTAAAATTTCAAATTTTATCCCAAATCTTTGAATTTCTTTAAAATGTTGTAATCCGAGTTTCTTGAGCTTAGGAAACCTTTAATCTAAGTTAGTAGAACTCAAATTATCTAGAATCTAGGCTTGATTTCATGAAATTTGGATTAAATCAAGTTTTTCTTTTTTTCCTCATTTTTGGATTTTATAGAAAATTTCTATGTAGATCTTGCCTAAATGTGTTTAAATGTGTTCTAGTATGTTTTTTTATCATTTATGAATGTTATAAATGCTCTGAAACTTGAAAAACAAGTTTAGAATTAATTTTTGGGCTTGGGGAGGCCGAGAATCGAAGTCTCAAACCTCCCATGTTTTTCCAGTTCGACAGGCCAGATTCATAGGTTTGGCGGGCTAGATTGGCCGGACTTGGGCCAGTTCGGTAGGTTGGTCCTGGCTAGTTGGCAGGCCGAACTGTAGAGTTCGGTAGGCTAGGCCAGGGGTTCTGTCAAGCCAACCGGACTTCATGAAAACTGGCCATTTTTTGCCTGTTTTTCACTATTTAAAACTTAGATCAAGATTTTAACCTCATGAAATAATTTTGTAAACTCTAAAGGTATACTAAGACACCATGAGATAGCTTAGGGATGTAGAATACCTTGAGCTAGATATTGATAAATTTAGTTTCTGTTTAAGGTTGTTTGTGGTTCTGCGGAGCTAACGTATAACGGATCGAGACTGCATGTTGAACGTTGGTATGGGATATCAAGGTAGGATTTCTACCCCTTTTCTTTGGAAGCCATGTTTTTAAGAGATTTTGGCCACAAAGAGTTTTTCTTTCAAAATGTTTTTGAGAGATGAAGTTTATCATTTATTTTCATTATTGGCTAAATAATAAATGATCATAATGAACGTAATGAAAATATCCGGTAAATGAGACATAATAATGATATGACACTGGACGTGTCGGTTAGTACCATTCGAAATGATAAAATAAAGCATGATGCCATATACAAAGATTAGGTCATAGAGAGTACGACCTTGAGGGCAGGTCCTAAAACCCAGCTGGGCCACTTCAATAGTGATTCATATGGCTTTGTTGAAAACTGTAACGCCCCTATATGGGGGTTAACAGTTTTTAATAAATTAAAATAAAAATCAAAGATAAAAGTAAAACCTTAAAAATAAAATTGCCCGGAGCTTAAATGAAAACTCTCAAATCAAAAATAAAAATATAAACGATAATTAAACTACAGTTTAATGTAGCATCTTAAATATAATAATATAAACTATCGTCATCATCGTTTTAACCCTCAACGCATTTTAATACAGTCACAGAAAGTAACAATTGATGCTTACATTATCATGAAGAACATTCTTAATAAATGAAGCAATCCCAATGTAATATAGCTACATAGTTCCTCAACTATTTTTCTTGTAGCCACCTCACACTTAGTGAGTCCTAAAAAGATAAAAATATAAAGGAATGAGCGACAATATGCTCAGTAGAGAAAACCATTACTCACCTTTAAGTTTTTATCATAACCACATTAAAACCTGCATGGTTATTTAATACTCATCATTATCCATATGATGAGATTTATTATAATCATATTATGTGGATACCATAGTTAGTCATTACCGAGTTTCATGCATATACATATATACGAATGTTACAGTTCATCATTATTCCTAGGTACCCACGTTCAATAGAGTATCACTCAACTCATCGAAACCCAAATGGGCGTGCTTGGAATGAAAGCCCAACAATTGCTCTCAAGCAACTACGAATATTTCCTCAAGAGTACTTAGACCACCAAGTTAGCTATAAAGCATCAAATTCTTGATTATGGCTTTAAAATTTCTAGGAATGCTCCTGACTCCTTTTCTCTTACCTATGGTTTCCTTATAAAGGTTTTCTTCAGCTAGAATATGAGGCCAAATTTCTACAACTGTAGCGTCACTAGACCTAGCTGCTAGCGTCATATTTTCCATCATTTTTATACTACCACCCCCATATATTATGTTAATCTTCCTGCGTGCTAGTAGTTGCCCTAAGTGTTTTGTAGCTTCTAAATAGGCTTTATCTTTTCTAAGGCTAGAACCACAAAAGACACAGACATTCTTTAGTTTCTTCATGGACTGGGAGGTAGACATATTTGGTTTATATAAGTGATTGCTTAATGTCTGCTCCACTTAGACTTCGGGTTCTACATAAGATTTTAAGGATGAGGAATACATAAAAAAGGCTAAAGAGACAGACGAGTAGGTAATGAAAAGGTAATCTAAAGATTTAAATAAAATCTTCTGTGGATAAGAAAGTAAGATAAGGTGATTGATAGTTTACAGAAAATCTGATTTACTTTTTGAAAAAGATTAGACTCTAATTGTATAACTTTTGACAATTGAGAACAGTTTGACAGAAGACCCTCTTGACACAACTGTAGACCTTTTGACAAATATACACCGAGTCTAGAAATTCAATATAAACGACAAATACTATAGAACTTTTGAAATTTGAGACACAAATCTTGAAATATCTAGATAAGTTTTCAAAATTCAAACATGTTACTATACCGTATGTGATGTGTCTGATAAGATAATATATTTTATTATATATATATTTAAGAAAACCAAAAATTAAATGAGATATTAACACTTACTGTATCAATCTAATAATCACAATTATTTCGAACACAAAAGCAAATATTCTGAGTAAAAGAAAAACACAAACTGTTAAACATCAACTAAAACTGTTTCAAATAAGCAAAGACTAAATAACCTTTATAGAGTGATGACTTATTCCCCATCCAGTTTTCTTATGGCTTTGCAAACAGGATCTAGAAATACCATATTCCTGAGGCGTTGTCTTTCTGCACAAAATTTAGGCCAGAGTTTAAAAATAGCTCCATGAACATATCAACTAGGGTGACCGTGAAGAGGAGGATGAATGCTATCCAAGTTCTCCTTTGAAATTCCATCCCTACAAAACCTTATTTTATCCTCTCTATTTGTAGACATATAACCAGGTGAAGTACATTTATCGTTACAATTTTGTCTTCCACATTTGTTACAAGTGACCACAATGGCACGAGCTCTTCTTTTTATTGCACTACGACTGGTACCCGTTCCTGGTAAACCGACATCTTGACTGAAGTCACTCGGACGGATCTTCCCCTCTATCAACATTCTCACATCACAAGGGATGCCAAAACGCATAAGAATCCACAACCAAGTGATTCTAGCCTTGTATTTCTTTCTGAAAATCTTTTGGGAGAGTGATGGGAAGTACTTTCTTAAGTGTTGATACTTTGGGTCCATGATGAGATGAAAGAAGAGTAAATAGAAAGGAAAAATTGAGATAGTAAGTTGTAGAATCCTAGAATTCCTTCTTATTTTAGAGGGAAAGAAGAATTTCTAGTGAAAAAGAAGAGGATTTACGATTTAGAGAGAAAATAACAAATTAAGAGAAAGAAAGTGAGCTTGAAGAAATAAGCTCCTATGCACAGTAAACGTATATGTAAATAATAATTAAACCACTGTAGATGACACGTATAGAGACCACGTGGAAGAGATAGTGTGAATCAAACTGATTTAGGATTTGGACTAGAGCCAATTGTTCTAAGTTGAAATGGGTCAAGTTGTTTCGGGCCTTAACACATTTAGAATGAGTTAAATAACAAACATAAAATTGAAACCAATTTATGTAGATCTTAAGCTCAATTCAAATCCCACTAAAGATAAAATTAACTATGAACAAGAAGTCTAATTTAACGATAATCAGGGATCTTTCTGAATGGTATTTAAAATCATTTCATAACAACATAATCTTCTAGCAACTCAAATAATTTGTTTTAATCAAAACCTTATTGAACAATGCATACACCCATATGTTATTCCTTATACTCAACATCTATCAATGGATTCATCATCATTACTACCAAGGGTTTAGAATGTGACTAACCTTGAAATCAATACGATTTACGTCTTCCAATATAGACCATATCAATGAACAAAGACACTTGATTTTACTACTTAAGAACATCTACAATCCCCATAATTCCACTTATACAATATTTAATTTCCTCATATAACAAAACCTTAGGTAACCAAAAGATTCACATCTAAACATCTAAAACTTAAACCTTTTATTGTAATTATCCAAAATTATTATAAGTGTCTTAAGTATTATGATTAACTTAAGGAAACTCCTATTAGTCATTTTTATATTGCATCTATTCATAAAGATTCACTGATATACTTAAATACAATGTACGTAACAAAATATTCTAACCTCAAGATTCATGCATTCTTGCCTTTACACAGTCTCAACAGACCAAAAGTCTAATGTTTATCTCACTCAAGATTCAATACCATGAATTCCTAACTTATCTCATATTCCTCAAGTAAATAGAACTTTCAAGAAAAGTTATTGACACTTATGTGCTCCACTGAATCTACACATAGTCATTACTTAGGTCTGAATCAATTACAAAAAATTTGGCATATCTATGCCAAACTTTAAAATCAATAAATCAAGCCTTATATTTCTTATTGTTTTTCACGAGATAAAAGGCTCTTAAATCCTCGTATCTACACGAATTTCTTATCATTTTATACGAATTAGATATGTTTATAGATCCTAATATTATACGAATCTCTCATAAGTATTCTACTTATAAACCTATTCCATATAATTGTCATTCCCTCATAACTTTTAATACTTTCCTTCTGTATAATTATCGTACTCATATAACCGTTAGTATTTTCATTCTACGGCCTTTCCATGTTACATCCTTCTAGACTGTATAAATCAATGTGGAGGTTCATTTTGATGATGACAATGAAAATTCAGCTTCAAAACCATCTCAAAAACATTTTTTTTTAAAGCGGTGCTACACTTCCTAAGTTAACCGAACCTAGGCTCTGATACCAAAAATTCTGTAACGCCCCTATATGGGAGTTAGCAGTTTTTAATGAATTAAAATAAAAATCAGAGATAAAAGTAAAACCTTAAAAATAAAATTGCCCGGAGCTTAAATGAAAACTCTTAAATTAAAAATAAAAATATAAACGATAATTAAACCGCAGTTTAATGTAACACCTTAAATATAATGATATAAACTATCGTTATCATCATTTTAACCCTCAACCCATTTTAATACAGTCATAGAAAGTAACAATTAATACTTACATTATCATGAAGAACATTCTTAACAATTGAAGCAATCCCAATATAATATAGCTACATAGCTTCCTCAACTATTTTTCTCGTAGCCACCTCACACTTAGTAAGTCCTGAAAAGATAAAAATATAGGGGAATGAGCGACAATATGCTCAGTAGAGAAAACCATTACTCATCTTTAGGTTTTTATCATAACCACATTAAAACCTGTATGGTTATTTAATACAAATCATTATCCATATTATGAGATTTATTATAATCATATTACATGGATACCATAGTTAGTCATTACCGAGTTTCATACATATAGATATATACAAATGTTACAGTTCATCATTATTCCTAGGTACCCACATTCAATAGAGTATCACTCAACTCATCGAAACCCAAATGGGCATGCTTGATCACCCTCTAAACATTCCAAGGGTGTTCTGGTGAGGGGACATCAAGCCCCGAGTCCTCACTAAGTCGATTTCTGTACAGTGTGTTCTGGGACTTTCAACCCAAGGAAGCGTCATCACCTTCCCCCTATTTTACCTTTTAGGGTATTCATGCCCAAAGACGTAACCGTCGCCCTCTTCACGTCTCACCATTTCTCTATATTCAATCATTATTAATAGAGTCAGTTTTTTTTCTAACCATGCTTCTCAATTTATAACATGTGTCAATTCATTATGTTCCTCATTGTACAATATAAGACGAATCCATGTTATAGTTTCATATGTGATACTCATATAATAGCAATTCAACATAGATATATATATATATATCTTGCGGTAAAACAATCAATTTTAATTCCATAAAAACCTCACAAAAGATGAGTAATAGAATCCCTACCTTCCAAGCTTATCAACAATCTTTAAATCCCGGAATCAATTAACGTTAGCTCCACACTCCCTTGATCCCAAGGCATGCATAAGGACAACTAAAACTAAAGCACAACAGACAACCACATTCATAAATAAATCATGCATAAATCCATCTTATTAGTGTGCCATTAAAGCCTTTATGCAAATCTTTTTTTGAATACCACAGTAAACAATTTTTGTCTTAACACAATATAAAATTAAACAAGTACTTTATATGTTTTAGTCCCTAATAAGATTCATCAATCACTTAGGATAATATTGGAAAGGTTGCAAGACATTAAGGAATTAGGGGGTGAGCAAAGATGGGTTCTTGGTTCAGGTTAGCAACTAATATACCATGACAAACTAGTAGGTTTACTAGTTTCCAATCTGAAAATTGAAAATTTCATAGAAAATAAAATACAACTCCGATTTAGATTTATGATAGCTCGTTAGAAAGCTTAGGATGTCTACTTTTTAAATATGCAAACCAATTTATAAAATTCATTTTAATTTAATCCCAGAATTTCAAGAAATAGCCACTGCCCATAGAGGTATTACAAAGTTTATGGAATATCAAATTTTTCTTTAACCCAAAACATATTATCCTTGTTCAAAATCTTAAAACCATTCCAAAATATGCAGCTTGCGTTATATAATTATAATAAACATATGTTCATGAGTTTTATCCCAAAATAATCATCAAACCATATCTCTAGCCTTTTTTACAAATAAGGGTGAAAACATGCTTCTGTCAAACTTTCTCATTTAAAACCATAAAATCTAAATTATACAACAAAATAAATTAGCAATTTCAAAGTGAAGATGATAGATAAGACTAGATTAATTTTTTTTTTAAATCTTACCTTAAAATCTCATTGAAATCTTTAAGTCATCAATTCAAGAGATTAAAGCTCAAGTTCAACTTTAACATGGGAACTTTTGAACGACATAGAGCTGGGTTTCTCAAGTTTAGAGAGCAGAAAAAGGAAGAAGAAGAAGAGAATGAGAGGAAGACATTTCAAGGAGAAAGGGAAGATAAGTATTGCACGGAGAAAAGAAAATGAATGTATGATTTTCTTTGTTAGAGGGCCCGATTGAAGGACAATAATGGGAAGTGGGAGACAAGTAGGTGAAGCATTAAGTGCATTATGTCTCCTTCGAAGACTTTAGTTCATATAATGCCAAATGAAATTTTAGTAATTAATTTGATGTTCCAAGAGCGTTTCGGTAAATTTACTAAATAGATATAGAAAAAATTTTAAAAAAATTTGAAATAGGTATAAATAAATAGGATGAAATAGATTTTAGATGAAATAAATTTTAGTTAGCATACTAATAATTAATTTAATTACCATATTACCTGTTAAAAAATAATGGGTGTCACAAAAACATGATAATAAGACTGTCTATGGATGAGAAAATGATTAAATGGTATGAATAAATTTAATGAGCTTTAGTTAGTTATTTGTTTATTTATTTATCTTGTTTTATAGCTTTTGTTTAAAAATGAATTATATGTTTAAATTAAATGTTGTCAAAAGATTAGTCCTACTGAGCCTTTCGCTCACATTTTTCTTATTTTAAAACTTTCCCCATATTCTAGGTGGAATCCAGCTTAGGGAAAATTGAAGAACGAGGAAGGAACTGCAGGATTAGGACATCACTGTCTAGGGTATTTATCTATAAATAAGACATGTAATATTTTAATTTATTTTCCTTACATTTGGACTGTGATTGTGTATTTAATATTGTCGATACCGTGTGTGTACACTACTGTGAGTCTGGTGGGGCCAATAGTGTTTGTTTATTTAATATTTGAATTCACTTAGCCTACTTTCATATTTTAACAAATATCTTAAGAAGTTTTAAATATTTCACATTTTTGTAATTAACTTAATATATTTCAAAATGGCGGTTTTTAAGAAAAAATTAATTTATTTAACCTAATTAATCTGCCACATCACCTCCCGGATTCCGGGGCGTGACATGTTAGTGGGACGGAGTTAAGAGATATGGAGATTTGAACAAAGTGTTACTAGAAAAAAAGGGACGGCAGATCTTAACGATCCAAACTCACTTATGGCAAAGGTACGTAAATGTCACGCCCCGGAGTACGGGAGGTGACGTGGCGGAATATTTAGATTAATTAAAAGAGAATTTAATTAAAAATCGAGAGTTTGAGAATCAAATTAAATAAAAATTAAGAAGATTTTCCACCACATTTTATAAAAGAATTTATAAATATTAAACAAATAATAATAATTAAATAAAAACCGTGAATATGGGTTCCACAACCCACAACTTGTGCACACACATGGATCTGACAATATCACAAATACAATTACAGTCCAAGTACAAATATGGTTAAGTCTTACATGCCTTGATTAATAATACAGAATATAAATAAATTCTCCTATTGCTCCTGAGTTCGGTCCGAAGAATCTTCTCCAAACCTAAAGGGGAAACCACCTAGGGGAAATTTAAAACAGATAAAACGTGAGCGAAAGGCTCAGTAGGACTATGTTTTATAAAAATAGTTTAACGCAAAGGAACACAGCATTATTAGAAGTTATTCAAAGGAAACTTAAATAAATAAATAGATAAACAATTTGAGTAGAACCGTCCTGACACAGAACAGTCTACTCGTCAAATCAAAACACCAATTTACTTTTACCTAGGCAAACCATGAAATCACCACCGTAGTGGCCCAGCTGGGTTTCGGGACCTGCCCCCAAGGTCGATCGACACACGACCCGATCTCTGATATGGCATCATGCCTTAGTGTTTATTATCATTGTCATTCAAAACCCAATTACCGAGTGTTGTCAATTACATTCATTATGAAATTCATTTCATGTCACGGTATATTAAAATATAACCGATAAAATCATTTTTCAAACAACCGTTGAAAACATTTTATTAGAAATCATTTTCAAAGCCAAATCATTTCAAAACCAGGCTACCAAAGAAATAGGATAGCAGTCCTACCTCAATACTCGTGCCGGTACCCCACACCGTAATCCCGGTCCGCTATACGTTAGCTCCACGGAACCACGAACGATCCTAAATACAAACTAAGTCAATCAATATCTAGTTCGAGACATTCTATGTTACTAAATCATTTCATGATGTCCTAGTGTGCCATTTGTATCATTAAAATCATCCTATAAGGTTGGGATTTAAATCAGGGTTCAAAACGGTGAAATCGGGTAAAAATCACAAAATTTTCCATGCCTCAGGCGTCCGGACGCCCTGCTTCGGCCTGCCGAACTGCACAGTTCGGCCTGCCGGAAGCAAAGTTCGGCCTGCCGAACATTTCCCCAGATTCGGCCTGCCGGTCGGAAGAACACCGGCCTGCCGATCATCACTCCGGCCTGCCAAACATGAACTTCGGCCTGCCGAACTGGGAAGATCCAGAAATCCCAACCATGGGTTTCTCGATCCCCAAAATCCAAATCTTGTTTCTAACCTGTTTTTCTCAAATCCCAGGCATGAAAAACAACTATAATCGATAGAAAAACATTCTAGAACATGTTTGGGATCATTTAAACTCGAAATCCTCAAAAATCCAAAAATGAGAAAAAGAGGAGAAAAATGAAAATCTTGAATCCAATCCGTTTTCTTCAATCTAAGCTTAGATTCTAGTTGTTCTAAGCTCATTTAACACAAATCCACGGTTTTCTAAGCTAAAACAAACTTAGATTTCAAAAACACACAAAATTGGAAATTTTGTAAAAAGTTTAGAAATTTCGAATCTAACCTCGAATCGAAGCTTCAATCCGCGCTCTCGGTCGCCGAATCACGTCCCCGAGCTTCCTCCTTGCTGTTCCGAAGCTTGGATTCGAATGGAAATCAAAAATTTTTGAAAGAGATTGAGAGAGAGAGGGAGCTGCCGAGAGAGAGAGAAGAGAGAGAGAGTTGAACGTGAGAGTGAGGAGAGAGAGAGAGAAGAGAGAAATAAATAGAGAAAATCGGTGGGCGGTTTTACTGTGCGAAAACCATGTGCCGCCCACGGTTTTGTAAAACGGAGTATTTCTAACATTTTACAAATTGTTGTGTTTTAAAACTCAAAACATCATTTTAAATCCATAAGAAATCATTTAAATGTATCCATTTAACAAAACAACCAAAAACTAAAAATCCAACCAAATAATCTAATTAAAGTTAAAACTTTAATTATGGCACACTAATTCATCATTTACATTACATTAATGTTAAATAAATTTCGGGACGTTACAACTCTCCACCCCTAAAAGAAATTTCGTCCTCGAAATTTACAACTCATCTCAAAAACAAAACAAATGCGGATATAACTCCCGCATACCCGACTCTAGTTCCCAAGTGGCTTCATCAACCCCGTGATGCTGTCACACAACCTTTACCAACGGTATCTCACGACGACGCAAGCTAATCACTTACCGGTCGATGATCTGAATCGGCACTTCTTCGTACGTCGTATCCTCCTGAACCTGCACATCGCGAAACGATACTCTCTTACCCTGCTCAGGTGGACACTTCCTAAGCATCGACACATGAAACACATCGTGCACATGAGAAAGTTCGGGCGGAAGATCAAGCCGATAAGCGACCACACCAACACGCTGAGTGATCTCGAACGGCCCAATACACCTCGGCGCGAGCTTCCCACTCACTCCGAACCGCATAGTTTCCTTACGAGGCGACACCCTCAAGAGAACAAAATCTCCAACCGCTAACTCTAAGGGTCTACGTCTCCTATCTGCGTAGCTCTTCTGCCGACTCTAAGCTGCTCTCAACCGATCCCGAATTACCACGACTTTCTCGTTGCTGTCACGAATCTCATCCGGCCCAAGAACAACTCTATCTTCCGGCTCGGCCCAACACACAGGTGACCGACACAGTCGCCCATACAACGCCTCAAATGATGCCATACCGATACTCGCATGATAACTGTTGTTGTACGCGAACTCCACCAAATGCAAATATTGCTTCCAATTCCCGCTGAAGTCCAACGCACAAGCACGCAACATATCCTCAAGAACCTGAATAACCCGCTCAGACTGCCCATCAGTCTGAGGATGAAACGTCGTACTGAAGTTCAAATCCGTACCCAAAGCCTCCTGAAAACTCCTCCAGTACTTAGCATTAAACCTGGTGTCTCGATCAGAGGTGATGGACAAAGGAACTCCATGCAACCTCACAATGTTCTGCATATACAGCTCCCCGAGAATCTTCCTAGAACACGTCGACCTAAACGGAATGAAATGCACCGATTTTGTCAACCTGTCGACTACAACCCAAACTGCATCATGCCGCTGCTCCGTCCTCAGCAAACCTGTGAGAAAATCCATCGTCACATGCTCCCATTTCCACCCTGGAATAGGAAGCGGCTGAAGCTGACCTGCAGGCTTCTGGTGCTCAGCTTTCACCTGAAGACATGTCGAACACTTGGCCACGTACTCGCGAACATCTTTCTTCATGCCTCTCCACCAATAGTGCCTCTTCAAATCACGAAACATCTTGGTGCTCCCCGGATGAATAGCAAACTGAGACCGATGAGCTTCATCTAGAACGGCTTTCGTCACCTCGGCGATAACTGGAACTGCAAGACGCTCCCGGAAGTACAACGATCCATCTGCATGCACGCTCCATTCTTCAAACTGCTCCCCGTTCTGAATCCGCGACCAAATCCCCTGCAAATGTCGATCCTGCCACTGACCTTGCTTCACCATCCGAACAAGAGCTGGAGTCGCTTCCACATGATATAACGAAACTCGATCACCATCTTCACGATACAGTAGCCGATACTCAACTCACTGTCGCATCCCTGCTCCAGTCCTCAAAAATCAAACAAGCGAGGACCCCTGAAGACTTCCTGCTAAGCGCGTCCGCGACCACATTAGCTTTTCCGGGATGATACTGCAACGCGAAATCATAATCCTCCATGTACTCCACCCATCTGCGCTGCCTCAAGTTGAGATCCCTCTGAGTGAACAAATGCCTCAAACTCTTGTGATCGGAGAAGACCTGAAACGATGCTCCATACAAGTAACATCTCCAAATCTTCAGCGCGTAGATCACCGCTGCAAGCTCTAAATCGTGAGTAGGATAATTTCGCTCGTGAGGTCGTAGCTGTCTCGATCCGTACGCAACCACACATCCATGCTGCATCAACACGCATCCAAGTCCGTGCCCTGAAGCATCAGCATAAACCTCATACGGCTCATCACTGCTAGGAATAATCAACACTGGGGCTGAAGTCAACCGGTTCTTCAATTCCTGAAAAGCAGACTCACAGTCTTCATCCCACTCAAACCTGACATTTTTCTTGATCAACCTCGTCAACGGAGCTGCAATCTTCGAAAAGTCCTTTACAAATTTCCTGTAATATCCAGCAAGACCTAAGAAGCTGCGAATCTCCGCTACATTCCTTGGTCGTTCCCACTCCAATATAGCTTCAATCTTGGACGGATCCACTGAAATACCATGCTCCGAGATGACATGACCCAGAAACTTAACTTCAGTCAACCAGAACTCACATTTTTCCCTCTTAGCGTACAACTGGTGCTCCCGCAGAGTCTGAAGCACGATCCGAAGATGCTGCTCATGCTCCTCCCAAGTCTTAGAATACACAAGAATATCATCGATGAACACGATCACAAACTGATCCAGATACGGCCTAAATATCCTGTTCATCAAATCCATAAAAGCTGCTGGAGCATTCGTCAACCCGAAAGACATAACCAGAAACTTGAAGTGCCCATACCGAGTCCTAAAAGCTGTCTTGGGAATATCCTCTTCCTTGATCCTGAGCTGATGATAACCTGAACGCAAATCAATCTTCGAGAAGTATCGTGAACCTCCCAACTGATCAAATAGCTCATCAATCCTAGGCAAAGGATACTTGTTCTTCACCGTAACACGATTCAACTGCCGATAATCCACACATAACCTGAGAGTCCCATCGTGCTTCTTAGCGAACAAAACTGGTGCTCCCCACGGAGATGTGCTATTCCGAATATACCCTTTATCAGCAAGCTCCTGAAGTTGCTTCCTCAATTCCTTCATTTCTGCCGGCGCCATCCGATAAGGTGCCATAGAAATCGGTGATGTCCCTGGAAACAACTCGATACCAAACTCAATCTCCCGATGCGGTAGTAACCCTGATAACTCATCGGGGAAGACATCCTCGAACTCACCAACCACCGGAATCACTGCACTACCTTTCGAAACATAGGGCTCGCAATCTAGATTGGCAAGAAAAGCAAAACAATCTAGATTCCTTCGCCCTCCTAGACATGACTTCATGAGACGCTCACTCATTAGCCAATCACCACCACCCTAGTAAGTGATTACCGTCCCCTTATCAGACACTAGGGTCACTTTTCTAAGTTGGCAGTCCACAACTGCACTATACCTGGACAACCAGTCCATCCCTAAAATCACATCATAGGAACTCATGGGGAGTACAATCAAATCACTTTTCAAAATCTCATCCCCAATCTTTATTTTACAAGATTTACACATACAATTCACACACACGCGCCCCAAAAGGAGAAGTTATAACCAGGGGTTCATTAAACTCTTCTACTTCTAATCCCAAGGCATGTACAAAAGAACTCGAAATGAGAGAATGAGAGGCACCGGTATCAAATAAAACGCGAGCTAGAGATCTAGAAACCAAAACCATACCATCGACAACCGCGTTACCAATTTGAGAATCTGACCCTCCAGATGCCATTGCATGAACCTGCACTGGCGCTTTTCCTTTTCCTCTACCGACATTACTGGGTCCTGCATTACTCGGTCGATACTGCTGAGATGGAGACGACTGCACACTACCTGTACTCGGCGCTCTATACTGAGGAACACTGCGCTGAAAATACTGCGGCTGCTGCCCCCGTGCCGGATATGAGAATTGCTGAGGAGAAAACTGCGGATACTGCAATTGCGGGTACTGCGGAGGCGGAGGTAGGGTCTGAGGCTGAGGCTGAGATGAACCACTGGCATCCTCCCCGGTCTGCGATCCAAGACGAGCACTCCTGATCGGGCAATTCCTCTTGATGTGTCCGGGCTGCTGACAGAAATGACAATAGAAGCTGTAGGGATTGCTGCGCCCGCTGCCAGACGAACTGCTACTGCCACTGGTCGCACCGCCTTGCTTGCCTTTCCCTGGAACTGGACGACTACTGGTGCTCTTCCTGCCACTCCTCTGCGGTCCTCCTGAAGCCTTGGCTCGGTCCTCACAATACTGCACGTAATCATTCTCCACGGAGATCGCCGACGACACAAGCTCTCCGAAACCCCTAAGCCGTAGAGCAACCAACTGCCGTCGAATAGGAGCCTTGAGTCCTTCCTGGAACTTGATGCATTTCTCGCGCTCCGATGCCACAGCTGATGGAGCAAACCTAGCCAACTCGCTAAACTTTGCCTCGTACTCCCGAACTGACATATCACCCTGCTGCAATCTATAAAACTCAGCTACCTTCTGATCTCTATATCCCTGCGGAAAATATCGATCATAGAACAGATCCTCGAACTTGTCCCAACCGATATCGCCACCGCGCTCCAGACGCTTAGTTTGTTTCCACCAGGTGTTAGCGCCACCCTCGAGCTTATACGCCGCAAACTCCACACGATACTCCTCAGGCACACCAAGGGTATCAAGATGCTTCAAGATCGAATCCAACCAATACTCTGCTAACTGCGGATCCCCGTTGCCATCAAAAGTCAGAATAGACGCCCGCCAAAATTCCTTAAAGAAAGCATGCCGACTACCAACACTGGAGTCTTCCGGTCTGGTCCTGGCTGCCATCTGCCGGAAAGCCGCAAACATAGACCTCATCATGCTCTCATCATTTCCGAACTCGGCATCAGCAGTCGAACGACGTCTAGGTGCCATTCTCTCACTTCTGAAAATAAAATTTGGACTGTCAGAGGTATTTCATTGTCAAACCTATGTGTGCACAATTCCCAAGGTTCATAACCTTGAGCTCTGATACCATTCTGTCACGCCCCGGAGTACGGGAGGTGACGTGGCGGAATATTTAGATTAATTAAAAGAGAATTTAATTAAAAATCGAGAGTTTGAGAATCAAATTAAATAAAAATTAAGAAGATTTTCCACCACATTTTATAAAAGAATTTATAAATATTAAACAAATAATAATAATTAAATAAAAACCGTGAATATGGGTTCCACAACCCACAACTTGTGCACACACATGGATCTGACAATATCACAAATACAATTACAGTCCAAGTACAAATATGGTTAAGTCTTACATGCCTTGATTAATAATACAGAATATAAATAAATTCTCCTATTGCTCCTGAGTTCGGTCCGAAGAATCTTCTCCAAACCTAAAGGGGAAACCACCTAGGGGAAATTTAAAACAGATAAAACGTGAGCGAAAGGCTCAGTAGGACTATGTTTTATAAAAATAGTTTAACGCAAAGGAACACAGCATTATTAGAAGTTATTCAAAGGAAACTTAAATAAATAAATAGATAAACAATTTGAGTAGAACCGTCCTGACACAGAACAGTCTACTCGTCAAATCAAAACACCAATTTACTTTTACCTAGGCAAACCATGAAATCACCACCGTAGTGGCCCAGCTGGGTTTCGGGACCTGCCCCCAAGGTCGATCGACACACGACCCGATCTCTGATATGGCATCATGCCTTAGTGTTTATTATCATTGTCATTCAAAACCCAATTACCGAGTGTTGTCAATTACATTCATTATGAAATTCATTTCATGTCACGGTATATTAAAATATAACCGATAAAATCATTTTTCAAACAACCGTTGAAAACATTTTATTAGAAATCATTTTCAAAGCCAAATCATTTCAAAACCAGGCTACCAAAGAAATAGGATAGCAGTCCTACCTCAATACTCGTGCCGGTACCCCACACCGTAATCCCGGTCCGCTATACGTTAGCTCCACGGAACCACGAACGATCCTAAATACAAACTAAGTCAATCAATATCTAGTTCGAGACATTCTATGTTACTAAATCATTTCATGATGTCCTAGTGTGCCATTTGTATCATTAAAATCATCCTATAAGGTTGGGATTTAAATCAGGGTTCAAAACGGTGAAATAGGGTAAAAATCACAAAATTTTCCATGCCTCGGTCGGCCTGCCGGACGCCCTGCTTCGGCCTGCCGAACTGCACAGTTCGGCCTGCCGGAAGCAAAGTTCGGCCTGCCGAACATTTCCCCAGATTCGGCCTGCCGGTCGGAAGAACACCGGCCTGCCGATCATCACTCCGGCCTGCCGAACATGAACTTCGGCCTGCCGAACTGGGAAGATCCAGAAATCCCAGCCACGGGTTTCTCGATCCCCAAAATCCAAATCTTGTTTCTAACCTGTTTTTCTCAAATCCCAGGCATGAAAAACAACTATAATCGATAGAAAAACATTCTAGAACATGTTTGGGATCATTTAAACAACATTCAAACTCGAAATCCTCAAAAATCCGAAAATGAGAAAAAGAGGAGAAAAATGAAAATCTTGAATCCAATCCGTTTTTCTTCAATCTAAGCTTAGATTCTAGTTGTTCTAAGCTCATTTAACACAAATCCACGGTTTTCTAAGCTAAAACAAACTTAGATTTTAAAAACACACAAAATTGGAAATTTTGTAAAAAGTGTAGAAATTTCGAATCTAACCTCGAATCGAAGCTTCAATCCGCGCTCTAGGTCGCCGAATCACGTCCCCGAACTTCCTCCTTGCTGTACCGAAGCTTGGATTCGAATGGAAATCAAAAATTTTTGAAAGAGATTGAGAGAGAGAGGGAGCTGCCGAGAGAGAGAGAAGAGAGAGAGAGTTGAACGTGAGAGTGAGGAGAGAGAGAGAGAAGAGAGAAATAAATAGAGAAAATCGGTGGGCGGTTTTACTGTGCGAAAACCATGTGCCGCCCACGGTTTTGTAAAACGGAGTATTTTTAACATTTTACAAATTGTTGTGTTTTAAAACTCAAAACATCATTTTAAATCCATAAGAAATCATTTAAATGTATCCATTTAACGAAACAACCAAAAACTAAAAATCCAACCAAATAATCTAATTAAAGTTAAAACTTTAATTATGGCACACTAATTCATCATTTACATTACATTAATGTTAAATAAATTTCGGGACGTTACAGTAAAGCAAAATATTTTCTTTCTTCTAATTTTTTGATGCAGATGTGAATGATAATCCCTCATATATTTGGAGGAGCATCATGTGGGGTAGGGAGCTTCTAAGGCTAGGTGTGCATTCGAGGGTAAGGTGTGGAGAGAAAGTTAAGAGTTTCTGAAGACCCTTGGTTAACTAGAGTGTCTAGCTTTCGACCTATCACAATCCCCAAGAAAGAGGATAAGGGTTTGCGAGTAAAAGATTTGTTATGACATGGTAGTTGGATGTTGAGCGGGTTAGAAGTTTGTTTTAGGCTGTTGACCATGATATTATTCTAAGTATGCCAATGAGTTTCTCAGACCGTCCAGATAATTTGTTTGGCACTTTGAAAAGAATGGATCTTATTTTTTTAAGTCGGCTTTGGCATTACCGGATTCCTAGCAAGGTGAAAATCCATATATGGAGGGTCTTTCATGAAGCTTTGGCCACTTATATCCAGCTATCTAAGAGTTGTGTTCAGGTTAGAAAGTGTTGCGCTTTTTGTTTGGATGACCTAGAGGATATCACCCATGTGTTTTGGATTTACAGCAGCACGTAAGAGGTATGAAGCTCTAGTGCCTTATGGCTGGTCTTGAAGTCCTTTCGAAGGGGTCCAATTATTGCCCATTCTGTGTTTATAGTTGACCGAGGATTGGTACGTGATTTTGAAGTTTTTGGTGCGATCTCATGGAGTTTTTTTTTCTTTTTTTTTTTTGTAGAGAAACATAATTGTTCATGAAGGGTTAAGGGCGAATATTCAAAGCACCACAGCACGAGCAAGGGGGCTGTCACATTACTACTAGAACTGTGCTACGTTAGATGGGGCAAGAATAGTGGCTATGCAAAGAAAGAGAGAGGGATCGGTTCCACCGGCTGAGGGTGTTATTAAAGTTAATGTAGACGCTACTATGTCGGAATCGGTGTATGTGTTCAAGACGGTATTGGCTTTGTTCTTGGAGCAGCAGCTTTGCGTGTTCCGGGAAAGTTTAGTGCACATATAACAGAGTGTCTTGTGGTTCAAGAAGGTACTCGTTTTGCTATGGAAGGAGGTTTTATTGATTGTGCTATTAATATTGTAAATGCAATGCGAAAGCCGTTTTCAAGAGCCCCAGAAGCATTGACTTTGTAAGATGTTTGTGATGCTATTTCTTCAGCAAATAGTGGTTCTATCTGCTACGTATCTCAGCAGGGGAATTCTGTAGTCCACTATTTAGCCAACTTTGTTTGTACTCAGTTTAGAGACTTTTATTGGATATTGTCATCATCGCTACTTGTTAGCCCTGTTATAATTTCTGACTTGGTTACAGGTCCTAACTTTCTTTGGAATTTGGTCCACCAACATTATGTTTTGTCTTTTTAGCTTTTTTTTTTTTTTTTTTTGTGGCTTTGAAAAGAAAGTAGAGTTCATTTAGGATTTTTTTAATTATTTTGAAGAGTTCGTTGAATTTTTTATTCTAAGTAAATGAAAATTTTTAGGTGTCACTTAAAAGAATTATTACATTTAGTTTTTTTTTTTAAGAAATAATATATTGTTAGATTGCATCAGTGTACAAAAAGCAAATCAAATGTCTCTGGGTGAAAATTGTTTCAGAAATATTTATTGAGATGTGAATTTTTTTATGCAAGGATTGACATGTGATTTGCAAGTCCTTGTAGAGGTTTTTGTAAAGAGTTTTTGACAGCTCCGCAGTTTTTACTTTTTTATTTTAATTTTCTTTTTTTGTTTTGGCCGTGAATGCATGCAAGTACTTTGAGGGTCCTTTTTCCGGAAAATGTTTTGTAGCTACATAAGAACGTAGAATGAATTGAATACAATACAAACATGGTGATGAGGACTTTTTAAAAAAAAAAAAAAGGAAAAAAATTAATAACGGTTCCCTTTATAAGTTAGTGTCAAATGGTAAATAATACACGGTTGAGAAAGAAAAATATTAAATATGGAATCAGCCATATTTACAAATATCTGTAATTTGTCAAGCAGATATGAAAAATAGTATAACAGTTGAAAATATAGGGAAACAAATTAAGGACAATATTGATCGCATATGTGATCTGCCAACTATATATTGATATTAACATACGATTTTTGGAAGATATAAGAGAGCTTCAACAATTCCTTTCATGACTTATGTTATCATGGCTCCCAAAGAATCTTTAGTTCCATATAGCAAGATGAGCGAAACCGAAGAACATCAACTGCAGCATATATAGCTAAATTTCTGAGCAACGTTACCGCATGATCTTCTTCGTGAAACACTCGCGTATTATAAAAAACATGGAATTAGCTCGTAATTATGTATCACATGCCAATTATATAGCAAATGTGATTAAAAATCCTAATTTCCTAGAAATTGGTGGGGTTGATGAATGTTACATTTTGCAAATAAAAATTCGTTCTGTTACAAGGACTATAATTAAAGGAAAAGATTTGTAATTCAACATTAATGTTATTACATTTTAATAAAAATGATATAATATTATTGGGGACCGAAAATGAGGCAGGGTATACACAACAGAACAAGAGAGTTGGATGTAAGCTAAAGTTCATGATATGCTAATCAAAATTCAGCTACGTGTGCCTTCACAACCTGTAACGTCCCGAAATTTATTTAATGTTAAGTGTAATGTAAATGATGAATTAGTGTGCCATAATTAACGTTTTAACATTTATTAGACTATTTGGTTGGATTTTTGAAATTTTTGGTTGTTTTGTTAAATTAATGAATTCGAAGGATTTCTTATTGTTTTAAAATAATGCTTTGAGTTTTAAAACACAACAATTTGTAAAATGTTAAAAATACTCCGTTTTGCAAAACCGTGGGCGGCACATGGTTTTCGCACAGTAAAACCGCCCATCGATTTTCTCTATTTATTTCCTTCCTTCCTCTCTCTCTCCTCACTCTCCCGCAACACCTCTCTCTCTCTTCTCTCTCTCTCTCGGCAGCTCACTCTCTCTCTCAATTCTCTCTCTAATTTTTGAAACCACATTCGAATCCAAGCTTCGGGACAGCAAGGAGGAAGCTCGGGGACGTGATTGGGCAACCGAGAACGCGGATTGAAGCTTCGATTCGAGGTTAGATTCGAAAATTTCTAAACTTTTTACAAAATTTCCAATTTTGTGTGTTTTTGAAATCTAAGTTTGTTTTAGCTTAGAAAACCGTGGATTTGTGTTAAATGAACTTAGAACAACTAGAATCTAAGCCTAGATTGAAGAAAAACGGATTGAATTCAAGATTTTTCATTTTTCTCCTCTTTTTCTCATTTTCGGATTTTTGAGGATTTCGAGTTTAAATGTTGTTTAAATGATTCCAAACATGTTCTAGAATGTTTTTCTATCAACTATAGTTTTTTTTCATGCCTAGGATTTGAGAAAAACAGGTTAGAAACAAGATTTGGATTTTGGGGATCGAGAAACCCGTGGCTGGGATTTCTGGGTTTTCCCAGTTCGACAGGCCGAAGTTCATGTTCGGCAGGCCGGAGTGATGATCGGCAGGCCGGTGTTCTTCCGACCGGCAGGCCGGTGTTCTTCCGACCGGCAGGCCGAATCTGGGGAAATGTTCGGCAGGCCGAACCTTGTTTCCGACAGGCCGAACTGTGCAGTTCGGCAGGCCGAAGCAGGGCGTCCGGCAGGCCGACCGAGGCATGGGAAATTTTGTGATTTTTACCCGTTTTCACCGTTTTGAACCCTGATTTAAATCCCAACCTTATAGGATGATTTTAATGATACAAATGGCACACTAGGACATCATGAAATGATTTAGTAACATAGAATGTCTCGAACTAGATATTGATTGACTTAGTTTGTATCTAGGATCGTTCGTGGTTCCGTGGAGCTAACGTATAGCGGACCGGGATTACGGTGTGGGGTACCGGCACGAGTATTGAGGTAGGACTTCTATCCTATTTCTTTGGTAGCCTGGTTTTGAAATGATTTGGCTTTGAAAAGGATTTCTATCCAAAATGTTTTCAACGGTTGTTTGAAAATGGTTTTATCGGTTATATTTTAATATACCGTGATATGAAATGAATTTCATAATAAATGTAATTGACAACACTCGGTAATTGGGTTTTGAATGATAATGATAATAAACACATGGGCATGATGCCATATCAGAGATCGGGTCGTGTGGCGATCGACCTTGGGGGCAGGTCCCGAAACCCAGCTGGGCCACTACGGTGGTGATTTCATGGTTTGCCTAGGTAAAAGTAAATTGGTGTTTTGATTTGATGAGTAGACTGTTCTGTGTCAGGACGGTTCTACTCAAATTGTTTATCTATTTATTTATTTAAGTTTCCTTTGAATAACTTCTAATAATGTTGTGTTCCTTTGCGTTAAACTATTTTATAAAACATAGTCCTACGGAGCCTTTCGCTCACGTTTTATTGTTTTAAATTTCCCCCCCCTTCTAGGTGGTTTCCCATTTAGGTTTGGAGAAGATTCTTCGGACCGAACTCAGGAGCAATAGGAGAATTTATTTACATTCTGTATTTATTAATCAAGGCATGTAAGACTTAACTTTATTTGTACTTGGACTGTAATTGTATTTGTGATATTGTCAGATCCATGTGTGTGCATAAGTTGTGGGTTGTGGAACCCATATTCGCGGTTTTTATTCAATTATTATTATTTGCTAAATATTTATAATTCGTTTATCAAATGTGGTGGAAAATCTTCTTAATTTCTTACTTAATTGGATTCTTAAACACTCGATTTTTAATTAAATTCTCTTTTAATTAATCTAAATATTCCGCCACGTCACCTCCCGTACTCCGGGGCGTGACACAACCTTTACATTAATTAGCATATATTATGTATTGGCCGTAATCTAAGCTTCCTATTAATTTGGATATGAAAACATTCACCATTTTTCATGCTTATGGTACAAGCTAATACTAATATTAAACTTGCTTATTTCCCTCATGTTTCCTCAAACTAGCATTTTAGAAACAATAATTCTTGTTATAAAACAAATGTAGAGAACTAAATTACAAAGCATAAAATAGAGAGACATAAGAGAAATAGAGAGAAACAATTTATTATTTACTATCTCATATTGTGTACAAATATAAGCTTTCATATTATATAGGCCAAGAATTATAAAGTGAGAGAAGCCAAAAGTCAAGAATTACATCAACAAAATAATACTAGTAGAGTGGTAATTAAGAGGCTATGAAGGTTGTAAACTACCAACACTAATGGTCATTAAGGTGAAGATAATGCAATTTATGACGGTATTAGGAATATGAACATCCGCACTAATAAACTAATTTATTTATAACACTCCGCTTGGATGTTCATCACTTAAGAATATATACCTCATTAAAAATCTTAATGAATGAAGAAAAGAGCACATTATTCTCTTAAGATTGGCTTAAAATTGCCTCTTTAAAAACCTCGCTAGGAAAATGTTGGAAAAATAGCACGCAGCGAAATTTTAAAATTTTTTATATCAGAGTATTTTCTTAAACACAAGTTTGATACACTATATGCATAAATTCATCATATCTTTCTAACCTTATACATGCTGAAAAGCTACAATAATAAGTGAAAAGAAGTAACGTTCCAAAAAGACCTCAACCAACTGGCTTTCTTTGCTATTCTTTATCCTCAATCGGAGTGAGTGTGGGCTCATTTTGTTCAACTTTTCCTCAGGTGGCTCTCTTTCCAACCAATTAAGCAATACCTAAGGTTATAATTCGTGATTTTTGAATGATAGCTCTTCAGGGAGTTTTAGAGTCTCGCTTTAGATTTCTCAACTGATATAAAAAATAATAAGACTCACTCCCCTTTATATAAAGGTTGGTCCCAAGAGTCAGTCCTTATCAGATAAGGCCTCAAAAATTTGAATCAGAATCAAGTCAAAATCAATATATGATAAAATCTGTGTGAAAATACGTGATCCTTTTATAGCCCGGTCGGCAGGCCAAACTGGCAGATTGGCCTGCCAAACCTTCACAATCGGTAGGTCGAACTTAAAGATCGGCCTGGCAAACCTTCGATAAAAGAGCCCTGTGAATCTTTATTTTCCACCCGAGATTCTGGTGATAGAGCCTCAATTTTAATTCAAAAAACCCAATAGAGCAGTTATCTTATTAAAACAGTCATATCTAGATAATCTCTAGGAAAATAAATATTCTTGATAATTCAACAAGTTTATCTTGAATTAATTCAAAAATTAATTCAACCGATAAACAGACATGAATTATCTAATCCTGATAATTCAGATCAGATAATTCAACAAGTTTATCATGAATTAATTTTAATACAAAATTAATTTAACCGATAAACAAACATGAATTATCTGATTTTACGAATTTCAACCAATCTGATCAATTTGACATGAGTCACCAATTATTGGAAAAAACACGTATTGTTACAGGATTTTTGTGAGCTAACAAAAGGGAACAAATGGACCTATATAGTTCAAGCTCCCAATAATTATGAAAGCCAATATCGCAAATATACATTTCATAATTATCAACTCCATCGCTACTACACTAAAAGTTTAGAACTGCACTCTCGAACTATATAGAATTATGATGCCCGAATGGCTAAGCCACCATGACATATCATAGTATATCATATCCCCATAGAATTATCCATAATCGGCCTAAGGACAAATTCTATCTTACTTTCCTAATTATTTTTATCTTACGTTCCATTATCTCATCATTGGAAAACTTATCATCTAAAGACGGTATGTAGACAAAAATAAATATTTGACATATTTACAATTACAGTACTTAAAATGTTTGTTGTATTGAAAATATTCGAGTAAAATGAGGTTTAGCATTTATTAAAAAAATTTAAAATAATATTTTAGTATTTTTAATGAAATATGAAAAATTATTTTTTTATTTATAACAAAGACAAATAAAATAGGTCCATTCATAATTTTTCGACTCAATCCATTCATAATTTAAATTAATTATTAAGGATATTTTATAAATTTGAACAATGATAGCGGATTAACTGTGTAAAAACAATCATTAATTTACCTTTTAAATTTTACTGGTGGGCAAGAGGATATCAACTACTCCTAAAGAGGAGCTATGGATTACATATCTATGAATAACAGGTCTACGCTATCAAGAGTCATACCTCCAACGTACCGGCATGTGTGCCACTATTAAAATGTGGATGTCACCCTTTGGTACATCAAAAGACACAAGTCAAGACAATGGGCCGACTATTCATCTCAAGATTAAGATACAATACAAATGATTGTCTAAAGTAAATTGATTTGTCGAGACATAATTATTAATCCAAATCATTTCACTTTATGTCTCGATCCAACACATTGTCACCTATGACAATGTGCCAATGTTTCTACTCGCAGAGTCCACCTCCGATGGCTAAGACAAACCATCTCCCAATAGGGATATAGACAACATAACAATCGTTACATGAATAAAGCGCCCAACTTTATTCCCTCGATTGCGGATCTTATGATTTAGACCGTCACCTTAAGAATCGTGTCTTCTGCATAATCTGTCCATCATATGCCTAATTCTTAAAGGTTTAGACCAACAGTCTCAGACTTTTGTTTGCTTTACATACATTCAATAAATATAAACGTAAAGAGGACAAGATTTGGTATATAAATAATAAAGAAATTCTTTATTGATAAAATTGTCTCCAAAAACATATTACATTTTTACTCCTTAAGGCATACACGTCTAACAGAAAACCCGATGGGACAAAACCTATGCAAAGAAAAAAAGAGTACAGTTGCCAATAACCTCCCCCTTATAGCACCATGTCTTCTCTAACAAAATCATACAAAAATCTATGAGTCGACGCCTTCTAATTTTGCACACTAATTTCTCAATTGTAGTTGTAGGAAATATCTTTATAAAAATTTTGCAAGTTGTCACTTGAGCAAATTCGAAGAATGCCATCCTTCAGGAGCTCACGCATGAAAAAGAGTTGTTGAAAGACATGTTTTATTATGTCTCTTGAACATGGGTGATAAACGTTACATTCTCCCCATATAAAGCTGTCAGGCTTCCTTTGCTAAATAAAAGATCACATGTTGCTTGGATATATTGGAGTAAAAGTCTCAACAATACACATAAGATGACTATCTCATGAATTGCTAACATTTTAATATGATTCAAAGATGCAATGGCAATAGTTAGCTTTATAAATCACCTAGGTATAGTAGTACTACCATATGTAAACAAGTACCATGTGTGTAACTATGCTTTTATATGGATTGAAAAATATTCATCCAATCAATTCTAATAGCTATATCAGTTGTTCCACAATGAAAACAAAATACTTGTTTAACATCTTTTCAATGTCTTTGAGAACTATATCTTGACGGTACAATAGCAAAGATTGTTGTGTGAGATCTTGTGCCATTAGCAAATACATTAGTACACTAATAGTATTATTTAGACCAAGAATTTCTTCAATATCACTTGGATAGAGAATGATAATTTTTCACTTCAAGAGATCAAGAACATCCTTATTGACATTAAAGGATTAAGCAACCATTGAAGAAGACAATGTGGATGTCAGAAGGTGAACATCAATAATAATAAGTAAATTTTCTTTGGATATTCAACACTTTAGAATGTGCCTCATTAAAACCTTACTAGATAAAAAAGACACATGGGATGGAAATTCTAGTGAAGGAAAAAGAGTATATCATTTTTATAATACTGTTAAAACTGCCTCATTAAAAACCCTATAAGGAAAATCTAGTGAGAAAGAAGCTTAACCAAACGAAATAGAGTACAGTGCGCATTTGTGCCTCCTTTGTACCGCTATCATGGTTCTATCAATAACAATTTATTTGATAGAAAATGATTGAGTCGATGCATATTATTGTAAACAAATTCAAGATATATATAATCGACTATCTGAACTTGTTACTCTTAGCACTTTGCTAGTATTCAACTATCACTCTTTAGAAAATCATTTGTCATAAAGAATTTCATAAAAGTATTGGCTATTTTTATGGGTATACATAAATGAACCTTTACCCATATTTATTTCCTAATTGGTAGAACACTGGTGCAACAATTATTTGTACATAAACTCATCTCCAAGTGAGTATAAAATATTGTGCACCTTTTAGCCAAATACTTGTCATTCTATTTAATTATTAAGATATATCTCATACTATAATATACTAAATTAAATATTGAGATAATATACAAAACACTATGTAAAAATTCAAGACTTGGAATTATTTTGGTATGTCCTCAAAATATATAATCATCAAATAAATGATAAAAAATACACGATATTCTTGAAAGTTCTTTAGGAAAATTTTCTTATATGTAAGAGAAATTATGGATAAGCATTCTTTTAAGCAAATCTTAATTTTCAGGTCTGAACAAGCTTGCTTCTATGAGATTTGTCTTCCAAAATTTCTCTTATAATCTCTTCAAGAATTTTTACAAATAACAGCAAATCCAGTATGTTTGAGATAATTATAAAGCAATGGAGATATTAAATTGCTAGCACTTTTTATATAATAAAAACATAGTGGTACCATTCATATCTGGACTTTATCCATTTACACAAAGATCTTCGTGACCTTAATAATCAAGCGTGCAATTTCAACTTATATCTTTTAGATCTTTGGAGCCCTTTAAGACATTTTATAAATATCAATAGATTGTTGCAACATGTTTTTCATATGAACATGAACTTATTTTACATATTTCGAGGCTATCGAAATATAATTGTTTATCCATCATATATGAGTACTGTTACTCATATTCTTTATAAATTTTCTACAAAAACTTATTGTTATAACTCACAATTTATTTTATAACCTTATACATTTTCATATGAATATTTATTTTCCACCCTACTAGTTTTAATATTTTATTTTGGACTATTGGCCTAACATACTGTGCATCAGTGTATATACTTGCCTGGACTTTGCGTCTTTTACTTATAAGCTATTTATTTTCATGTCAATCATTTTCAACAGATTTCAAATACTTTTCGAGATCCTTATTCTCTTTTTAATGTACTAATAATTCATGCTTTTTGTAATTGTCGATAATAACTTTTGTTGTAATTTAACTTTACTTTTATATTAACATGACTAGTCGAGATCTTCCTCTTTTCTTTACTGTTTCTAAATTTTACGTATATCCTTTGAAATACTTCACGAGCTTAATGACTTCAAGAAGTTTGATCTTTAACAAATGTATCAAATTGTTATGTCAATAACTTTTTACAAGTATATTCTCTTTAAGAATATGGTCTCTTTATAATACTTATATATTACATTTTTTTCTCTTCTAATAAGTGTGCTACTTTAGACCAGAAAAGTCTTCAACGTTTCAAGCATTTTTTAGACTCAAAAATTAATAGACTGTCATTTAGAGACCTCGATCCAAGCTATTAAATTAGTAGTTGGAGAAGTAATTCAGTCACTTTCTTTATCATATTAACTAACAATTTTATATTGCATTGCAATGCTCAATCAATAAATTTGTATGAGGATCAATAAATATTCAAAACTGCAAATTCCTTCCCTCTGATGGTAGGAATATTTTTCCAAACAATCTTACTTGTAGGGATTTTCAAAATATGTATGTTCATGCCTAAAATGCCTTTTAGATTAGCAAACTTCTTGTTTGTCGCAACAAATTTTCATAGTTGTCTTATTACAACTTGGAAGAGAAAGTGAAAATAAGTTTCCAATATATCCATGTAAGTAATAATAACATGTACCCTCATGCATATCAATCTGTGCATAAAACCAAGCATAATGTAAAGACATCTTATGATTTTTGTGACTACTATGATTATTTTCCTTTTCATCAATATAATGACAATATCATGGGAATTTACAACATCAATAACAAAAATTTAATTAAAATATTCAACAAATTGAAACCTCCAAATATCATTATTAATTTCTCATTAATCCATAAGGCTATGTATGTGATCTTTCCAAACAATTTTGTCTCGCAATCCTTTTTTAATATTCCTTTGTTGTCATATTTCCACTTTTGATGGTTAAACATGGCTTTTTCAAACTTGGAGGATATTTTGTATCATAATATCACATTGCACTCAATTAAATAAACTTGATAAAACAAAGAGGAGACATCAATTGCTCAATTCTTTCTTTAGCTTTTCCTACATTTAGGCTTTTTAAGATCACATTTATATTTTGAATGTTCAATAGGTATGTCCATCATGGAGGCACCATTATAGCCTTTTCATAAAACATAATTATATTCTTATAACAAATTGATGATGACAAAATTTCTCCCTTAATTTAGTCTTGGTATTGATATTTAGACATACAATAAGTACATACCCAAGCCTTTCTTTGTCACATGTCAAGTGACTAATTTTGATTATTCATGGGAATTTAATATCAAAAGCTTTTAATCTCCTCATAATTTCACGTTCCCAATACTTATTTTATTATTTTCAATAATAGTAAGGACGTTGTAGAACCTTAAAAAAAGCCCCTTAGCCATCACATATATGCAAAATTTACTTCAAGGAATATGCAAAAATAATTGGAAAACATTGATCACCATTTTATTTTTCATGATCTCATCATGCATGCACAAAATTACAATAGTTTATAAAATGTGTAAAGTCAAATAGCCAACTAAACTAAATTAGTAACTCTTTAATAATTGGCCCAAAAATATATGCCACAATAAAACATCCATGTTGATGTAATTTTATACATGACCAAACTATACCAATAAATAATGCAATATCCATTTTCAAAGAATATAGAAAACGAATTAAGCAATTACCTTTTAATAATAAAATACCGCATTATTATTATTATTATTATTATTATTTTCATTCTATTACTCATGATTAATAACTATTGATGTATTGCCAGTGTATTGCACCCATATCAATGCATTTAATTTTCAGAAGCTCAAGGGTCTTTTTGACTTCTTGCAAGTAGTATACGTGAAATATAACAATCCAATATATATATCAAAGATGATAATTGCATCTTTAGGTATAAATGCATAAATTAATATATAAGTAGTATTTGTTAACATTACGACAATGACATACAACCATTATTCAAACGTAATTCAATAATATCTGAAGTATATTAGTTGAATTGACGAAACGACGAAATACATTACCATTAAAGATTTAAAATTATATCAAAATCTTAAGTCAAACAACGAAGTTCCTAGAAAAATAACAATAGAATTAAATAATATATGTTGCTATTGTATTAATCACTAAAGGAATCTAATCAATGAAATAATTAGTACATGTTTCACAATATTCGTATTAGATCATTAAAAATGTTACCATAATTATAACAAATTCTTAAAATGTATTAAAAATACAACGCCAACGTCAAATATTAAAAGCACAAATATCTAAGATACATAAGATCCAATCATCCAAACACTAAAAAAAAAAATCATGCCATTAACTTTGGAGTTTAGAATGATAATGCAAGAAAACCACATTCATAATCAACTGTAATAAGAACTAAAAATAATAATTATAAATTTATGTAAATTGATCATCTCTGATTAATAATGACATATTAGGATTGATAAAAAGAATATAAAAATAATGACTAACCAAATCATAACATAAATTAAAAGCTGCATATTTTGCTTGGAGAAAGTAATAAGCGAGATGTATCACAGTGTTGATAAAAAGCTTACAAAGATAATCATGTGCAGGTTAAGCATTAAGCATTAAACATGTACAAATAGGGCTTGCAACTACCTTGTTTAAAGTCGTCAAATTTTATCAAACCTTCCATCAAATCTTGCTCAACAACAAATGGTAAGAGACAGTGCTGATACCCTATTATAAAACAAATGCAAAGAACTAAATTACAAAGCATAAAATAGAAAGACACAAGAGAAATAGAGAGAAGCAACCTTATTATTCATCATCTTATATTGTTCATAAATAATATTGTGCATAAATATAAGCTCTCAAAGGCCATATATATAGGTCAAAAATCATAAAATAGGAAAAGCCAAAAGTCAAAAGTTAGAACAATAAAATAATACTAATAAAGTGGCAATTGGGAGCTTGTGGAGGTTATCAAATACCAACACTTATGGTTATTAAGGTGAAGATAATGCAATTAATGAGGTATTAGGAATATAAATATTCACACTAATAAATTAATTTATTCATAATAATACTGATATTCTTTGTCATCAATGTGATAAAACGTGGAAATTCTAGATGGCGTTGAAATTAATTAGCTAGGACCACACACACTCATATTTAAAGTTGCTTTCAGCTAATTAAACTTAAGGTTGCAAATTTCTGGGATGCTCATGTAGTTAAGTTAGGTACAACCAAATGTTGCACGTGTTTCATGCAAGTAGAATAATGATACTGATTGTGTTGCACGTGTTGATAAGACAAAGGACCAGGGTATGACTAGTTGTACAAACTTTGTTGACATCTTTTTATTTCCCTATTTCATTTGTTAGAGTACTAGTATCAACGCAAAGGATCAGTTTGTCAATGAAATTTGTTAAAAGCAATCCAATATTACATAAAAGAGAGTGTTAACTGTTTGAGAAATAATACGCAGTAGAATTTTAAATTTTTTATATAAGAGTATTTTTCTAAAACATAAGTTTGACACACTATACGCATAAATTAACTAGATCTTACTAACCTTTAAATGCCTAAGAACTCCTGCAATCCGTGAAGAGAAGTAACATTCCAGAAGAGCCTCAACCAATTGGTCTTTTTTGCTATTCTCTATCCACGATCAGAGTGAGTGTGGCTCACGTCATTCAGCTTTTCCCCAGGTGACTCTCCTTCCAACCAATTGAGAAATACTCAAAGCTATAATTCGTGATTTGTGAATGATAACTCTCTGGGGAGTTTTAGAGTCTTACTGACAGAGTCTCACTCTAGATTTCTCAAATGATCTAAATAACAATGAGACTCACTCTCCTTTATTTAGAGTTTGGGCCCAGGAGTCAGTCCTTATTAGACAAGGCCTCAAAATTTGAATCAGAATCAAATTCAAATCAATATTTGATAAAAATCCATGTGAAAACTCGTGAACCTTTTATCTCTCGGTCGGTAGGCCGAACTAGCAGATCGGCTTGCTGAACCTCCTCAATCGACAGGCCAAACTAAAAGATCAAGTTGCCAAACCTCCGATAAAAGATCCCTGTGAATCTTTATTTTCCACTGGAGATTCTTAGGACAGAGCCTCATTTTTAATTTAAATAACCCAATTGAGAAGTTATCTGATTAAAACAGTCATATCTAGATAATCTCTAGGAAAATAAATATTCTTGATAATTCAACAAGTTTATCTTGAATTAATTCAAAAATTAATCCAACCGATAAATAGACATGAATTATCTGATCCTGATAATTCAACAAGTTTATCTTGAATTAATTTTATCACAAAATTAATTCAATCGATTAACAAACATGAATTATTTGATTTTATCGAATTTCAGCCAATCTGATAAATTTGACATAAGTCACCAATTATTGAAAAAGCACGTCGTATCATTACAAGATTTTTGTGAGCTAGCAAAGGAGACCAAATGGACCTATATAGTTCAAGCTCTCGATAATTATGAAACCCAATATGCCAGATACACATTTCATAATTATCAACTCAAACGCTACTCCACTAGAAGCTTAGAGCTGCACTCTCGAACTATATAGAATTACGAAGCCCGTATAGCTAAGTCTTCATGACATATCATAATGTATCATATCCCCATAGGATTATCCATAATTGGCTTAAGGACAAGTTTTGTTTTACCTTCTCAATTATTTTTACCTTACGTTCCATTATCTCACAATCGGAAAACTTACCATCTGAAGACGGTATACCATTCGGCTACACCTATGTATCCAAATGGTTGAGCGCTCCAGTTTTTCTATAACAGGATAACACATATAAGAGGATATCACTAGTCTTAAAGAGGAGCTATGGATTCTACATATATGAATCACAGGTCTACGCTATCAAGAGTCATGCCTCTAACGTACTGGCATGCGTACTACTATAAAATGTGGATGCCACCCTTTGGTACATCAAAAAAATAAGCCAAGACAACAAGCCCACTATTCATCTTAGGATTAAGATATAATATAAATGGTTGTCTAAAGTGAATCAATTTGCAGAGACAGAATTATTAATCAAAATCAATTCACTTTATCTTCCTGATCCAACACATCGTCACTTATGAAGATGTGCCAATGTTTCTATTCGCGAAGTCCACCTCAAATGGGCAAGACAAACCATCTCCCGTTAGGGATCTGGACAACATAACAATCTTTTCATGAATAAAGCGCCTAACTTTATTTCCTCGATTGCAAATCTTATGACATAGACCATCACCTTAAGAATCGTGTCTTTCAGTATAATCTATCCATCATATGCTCAATTCTTAAAGGTTTAGAATGACAATCTCAGACTTTTGTTTGGTTAACATACATTCAACAAATATGAACATAAAGAGGACAAAATTAATAAATAAATTCTTTATTGATAAAAAGTCTCCAAAAATATATTATATTTTTACTCCTTATGGCATATATGTCTAACATTAACTTTGTATGTTGGCAAGGTACATTGTGTTAGAAATTTGTTATTTATGGAAACGTTTGAATTACTAAGTGCCATAAATTCTTTTCGGATTACCTTCTTCTGAAACAAAATCTGAAATACCTTTTAATTTTTTCCAAATGTGAAGCACTTTTAATAAATGAATATGAAGGTAATTAAAGAAGTGAAATAATTTATTACCTTTTGTTAAGCTACTTATTTCTTTTCTATTGTTCACAAACTAAATAATGTATGGGAATTCTAGTATTCCTTATAAATAATTCCTATAAATTATGTTTATTATTTTCTTTATTTGTTCCTTAGTAGGTTTTCATTTTTTATTTCATTATTATTTTTGCAGATCCTTGGCAACTATCGTAGCTATTAATGTAATTGTGATATTATGTATCATATACTTACTGACGAACAATTTAGTTAACTTTATCATTGTTGAATTTTAATGACTTTTTGCAAAGTTGACCCTTTTTTTATAGAACTAGTCAGAAAAGCACTTGTATAATGTGCTTATCATATTTTTTAATACAGCAATTTATAAAAAGCACATGGATATATCTAGAGATAAAATAAAATAAAACATGGATATATCTAGAGATAAAATAAAATAAAATAAAATAACAAACACATCTTAAAATGCATATAAAGTTATAATATTAAAAATAAAAGAAAAAAAAGAAGCGAGAGTTATAATATTATAGAAACATAAAAGAGAAAAAAAAAAAAGAGAATAGGATAGGATGAAAAAAGAGAAAGAAAAATAAAAGATGACAAAAGAAAAAAAAATAAAACAAAAAAGAGGGAAATTAGGGGAGCGACATTTGTCGCATATTGGAGAGAGCACCAAAAGTGGTTTTTTTTCCTTTTATAAATGTTGTAACACCTATAATTTTTTCTATGGACACTTATGTTAATTAACATTAGAATGTATCATTTTAAGTGCTATTTATTATTTATGTTAAGTAAATTAATCTTTAGTTTAGTGATCTCACAAGTGAAAGGCCTCGTAGGATCGATGTACGCAAGAAGTTTATTTTAAAAAAATAATGAAAAGCATTATGAATTTAATTTTTCTTGCATTTCACATACATATATATATATAAGATTACTTTAATATATAAATATATACGTAATATTGAAGGTAACAAAATTTGTCACAAGTTTCAAGATGTTTTTATATATGTGTGTGTGTGTGTGAAGTATGCCCAAAGTCTTTGTAATTGTTGTGCATTAGAAAAAGGCAACAATATTGTCACGCCCCGGAGTACGGGAGGTGACATGGCGGATTATTTAAATCAATTAAAAGAAGAATTTAATTAAAAACTAGGAGTTTAGGGGCTAAATTAGGTAATAAAATGTGAGGGTTTCAAAACAACATTTTATAAAAGAATTCATACACATTAAGCAATTGAAATCATTAATCGAATAATAAAACAATAGAGAGTCGCGAGTACGGGTCCCACAGACCCACAACTTGTGCACACACATAGTACTGATAATATAATAATACAACTACAGTCCAAGCGCAAAGAAAGTTAAAAACATTGCATGCGTTGTTTAATTTATACAAATAATCTAATAAATCCTTCTACTGCTCCTGTGTTCGGTCCGTTGAATCCTCTCCGAACCTAAATGGGAAACCACCTAGAAGGGGGGAAATTTAAAACAAGAAAAATGTGAGCGAAAGGCTCAGTAGGACAGTATTTTATCAAATTATTTAATTTAAAGGAAAATCTCATTATTTAGGGAATTATATAAAAGAAACATTGAATAAATAAATAAATTTAAATAAAACCGTTATTACTAAAACAATTTATTAGGTAGACAAGAAACATCATCTTTTTATTTTTCCTAGGCAAACCATAAGGATATCGCCACCGTAGTAGCCTAGTTGGGTTTCGGGACCTACCCCCAAGGTCGATCGCTACACGACCCAATCTCTGATATGGCATCATGCCTTTGTGTTTATTATCATCATCATTCAAAACCCATTTACCAAGTATTATCATTTACATTCATTATGAAGTTCATTTCAATTCACGGTTTATTATTAAAATATAACCGATAAATTCATTTTCAATCAACCGTTGAAAACATTTTTATAGAAACCTTTTTCAAAAGCCAATTCATTTTGAAACTAGGCTACCAAAGAATGGGGTAGAAGTCCTACTTCGATACTCATGCCGGTGTCCCACACCGTAATCCCGGTCCGCTATACGTTAGCTCCGCGGAACCACGAACGATCCTAGATACACACTAAGTCGATCAATATCTAGCTCGAGATATTCTATGTTACTAAACCATTTCATTATGTCCTAGTGTGCCATTTGTATTTTTTAAAATCATTTTACAAGGTTGGAATTTAAATCGGGATTCAAAACAGTGAAAACGGGTGAAAAATCACAAAATTTTCCATGCCCGGTCGGCCTACCGGACTCCTTGCTTCGGCCAGCCGAACTGTGCAGTTTGGCCTGCCGGAAACCAGGTCCGGTCGGCCGGACACTCCTCAGGTTTGGCCTACCGAACGGTGCAGTCTAGCCTACCGATCCCTTGAATCCGGCCTACCGAACACGTAGTTCGGCCTAACGAACTGGGAAAACCCAGAAATTCCAGCCACGGGTTTTCAATCTCCCAAAATCCAAATCTTGATTTTAACCTGTTTTTCTCAAATCTCAAGCATGGAAAACATTCATAGATGATAGAAAAACATACTACAACACTTTTGAACTCATTTAAACAAGATTCAAACACAAAAATCTCAAAAATCCAAAAATGGGGAAAAATAAGGAAAAATGAAAAATCTTGAATCCAATACGTTTTTCTTCAATCTAAGGTTAGATTCTAGTTGTTCTAAGTTCATTTAACTCAAATCAAAGGTTTTCTAAGCTCAAACGAACTTAAATCTCAAAAATGCACAAAATTGAAAATTTTGAAAAAAGGTTAGAAATTTCAAAACTAACCTCGAATCGAAGCTTCAATCCGCGTTCTCGGTTGCCAAATCACGTCCCCAAGCTTCCTATTCACTAACCCTAAGCTTAGACCCAAATTTTGATTCAAAAATTTGAGAGAGAATTGAGAGAGAACGAGAGAAACCGAGAGAGAGTGAGAGAGGTCTCACGGGAGAGTAGGAGAGAGAGAGGAGATCAGAGAGAGTGAGAGAGAGGGAATAAATAGAGAAAAATGGTAGGCGGTTTTACTATGCAAAAACCAAATGCCACCCACGGTTTTGTAAAACGGAATATTTTTAACATTTTACAAATGGTTGTGTTTTAAAACTCAAAACAACATTTTAAAACAATAAGAAATCATTTGAATTTACCAGATTAACAAAACAACCTAAAATTCAAAATTCAACCAAATAATCAAATTAATGTTGAAACATTAATTATGGCACACTAATTCATCATTTATATTACAATAACATTAAATAAATTTCTGGGCGTTACAACTCTCCACCCCTAAAAGAAATTTCGCCCTCGAAATTTACAACTCAATTTAGAAACAAAACAAATGCGGATACAATTCTCGCATACTCGACTCTAGTGCCCAAGTGGCTTCATCAACCTCGTGATGCTGCCACACGACCTTTACCAATGGTATCTCACGGCGACGCAAACTGATCACTTTTTGATTGATGATCTGAATCGGCACTTCCTTGTACGTCGTATCTTCTCGAATCTGCACATCACGAAATGAAACTATCCTACCCTGCTCAGGGGGACAATTCCTAAGCATCGACATATGAAAAACATCATGAACATAAGAAATTCCGGGCGGAAGGTCAAGCCAATAACCAACCACACCAATACGCTGAGTGATCTCGAACGGTCCAATATACCTCGACGCGAGCTTTCCACTCACTTCGAACCGCATAGTTCCCTTACGAGTCGATACCTTCAAGAGAACGAAATCTCCTACCGTGAATTCTAAGGGTCTACGTCTCCTATCCGCATAACTCTTCTGTCGACTCTGAGCCGCCCTCAATCGACCTCGAATCACAGCGAATTTCTCGTAGCTATCACGGATCTCTTCTGGCCCAAGAATAACCCTGTCTTTCGGCTCGGCCCAACACACTGGTGACCGACACGGTTGCCCATACAATGCCTCAAACGGTGCCATACCAATACTCGCCTGATAACTGTTGTTGTACGCGAACTCCGCCAGATGCAAATATTTCTTCCAACTCCCGCCGAAGTCTATCGCATAGGCACGCAACATATCCTCAAGAATCTGAATAACCCGCTCAGACTGCCCATCAGTCTGAGGATGAAACGTTGTACTGAAGTTCAAATCCGTACCTAAAGCCTCCTGAAAACTCCTCCAGTACTTAGCATTAAACCTGGTGTCTCGATCAGAAGTGATGGACAAAGGAACTCCATGCAACCTCACAATGTTCTGCAGATACAAGTCCCCGAGAATCCTCCTCAAACATGTCGACCTAAACGGAATGAAATGCACAGATTTCATCAACCTGTCAACCACGACCCAAACTACATCATGTCGCTGCTCCGTCCTCGGCAAACCTGTGAGAAAATCCATCGTCACATGCTCCCATTTCCACCCTGAAATAGGAAGCGACTGAAGCTGACCTGCAGGCTTCTGATGCTCGGCTTTCACCTGAAGACATGTCGTACACTTGGCCACGTACTCTCGAACATCTTTCTTCATGCCTCTCCACAAATATTGCCTCCTCAAATCACGATACATCTTTGTGCTCCCCTGGATGAATAGCGAACTGAGACCTATGAGCTTCGTCCAAAACAGCTTTTGTCACCTTGGCGATAGCTGGAACTGTAAGACGCTCTTAGAAATACAATGATCCATCCGCATGCACGCTCCATTCTTCAAACTACTCTTCGTTCTGAATCCGCGACCAAATCCCCTGCAAATGCTGATCCTGCCACTGACTTTGCTTCACCATCTGAACAAGAGTTGGGGTCGCTTCCACATAATACACCGAAACTCGATCACAGTCTTCATAATACCGTAGTCCATACTCGCTCACTATCGCATCCTTGCTCTAGTCCTCAAAGGCCAAACAAGCGAGAATCCCTAAAGGCCTCCTGCTAAGCGCGTCTGTGACCGCATTAGCTTTCTCGGGATGATACTGCAACGCAAAATCATAATCCTCCATATACTTTATCCATCTACGCTGCCTCAAATTAAGATCCCTCTGAGTAAACAGATACCTCAAACTCTTGTGATCAGAAAAGACCTGAAATGTCGCTCTATACAAATAACACCTCCAAATCTTCAATGCGTGAATCATCAGCCGCGAGCTCTAAGTTATGAGTAGGATAATTCTGCTCGTGAGGTCGTAGCTGTCTCGATCCGTATGCAACCAGCACGTCCATGCTGCATCAATACGCACCCAAGTCCGTGCCCTGAAGCATCTGCATAAACCTCATACGGCTCGTCACTACTAGGAATAACCAACACTGGAGCTGAAGTCAATCGATCCTTCAATTCCTGAAAAGCAACTTCACATTCTTCACCCCACTCAAACCTGACATTTTTCTTGATCAATCTCGTCAACGGAGCTACAATCTTCAAAAAATCCTTTATAAATTTTCTGTAATAACCAACAAGACCTAAGAAGCTGTGAATCTCCGCTACATTCCTCAGTCGTTCCCACTCCACTATGGCTTCAATCTTGGACGGGTCCACAGAAAATACCATGCTCTGAGATGACATGACCCAGAAATTTGACCTCAGTCAACCAAAACTCGCACTTTTCCCTCTTAACATACAACTAGTGCTCCTGCAGAGTCTGAAGCACTATCCTAAGATGTTGCTCATGCTCCTCCCAAGTCTTAGAATATACAAGAATGTCATCGATGAACACGATCACAAACTGATCCAAAAACGGCCTAAATATCCTGTTCATCAAATCCATGAAAGCTGCCGGAGCATTCGTCAACCCAAACGACATAACCAGAAACTCAAAATGCCCATACCAAGTCCTAAAAGCTGTCTTGGGAATATCCTCTTCCTTAATCCTGAGCTAATGGTACCCTGAACGCAAATCAATCTTTGAGAAGTACCGTGAACCTCCCAACTGATCAAACAACTCATCAATCCTAGGCAAGGGATACTTATTCTTCACCGTAACATGATTCAGCTGCCGATAATCCACACACAACCTGAGAGTCCCATCATGTTTCTTAGCAAACAAAACCGGTGCTTCCCATGGATATGTGCTATTCTGAATATACCCTTTATCAACAAGCTCCTAAAGTTGCTTTCTTAATTCCTTCATTTCTGCCGGTGCCATCCGATAAGGTGCTATAGAAATCGGTGCTGTCCCTGGAAACAACTCAATACCAAACTCGATTTCTCGGTGCGATGGTAATCCTGGCAACTCATCAGGGAAGACATCCTCGAACTTATCAACCACTAGAATCGTTACACTTCCTCTCAGAGCATAGGGCTCGCACTCTAGGTTCGCAAGAAAAGCACAACAATCCAGATTCCTTAGCCCTCCTAGACACGACTTCATGAGACGCTCTCTCATTAACCAATCACCACCATCCTGGTAGGTGATCATCGTCTCCCTATTAGACACGAGGGTCACTTTTCTAAGTTGACAGTCTACAACTGCGTTATACCTAGACAACCAGTCCATCCCTAGAATTACATCATATGAGCTCATGGGGAGTACAATCAAATCACTTTTCAAAATCTCATCTCCAATCTTTATTTTACAAGATTTACATACACAATTCACACACACTCGCCCCTAAGGGAGAAATTATTACTAGGGGTTCATCAAACTCTTCTATCTCTAATCCCAAGGCATGTACAAAAGAACTCGAAATGAGAGAATGAGAGGCACCTGTATCAAATAAAACGCGAGCTAAAGATCGAGAAACTAAGATCGTACTATCGACAACCGCGTTACTAGTTTGAGAATCTGAACCTCCAGATGCCATTGCATGAACCTGCACTGGTGCCTTTCCTTTTCCTCTACCAACATTGCTGGGTCCGAGATTATTTTGCCAATGCTGCTGGGATAGAGACGACTACACACTAGCTGCACTGGGCTCTCGATACTGAGGGACGCTACGTTGGAAATGCTGCGGCTGCTGCCCTCGTGTCGGATACAAAAACTACTAAGGAGAGAACTAAGGATACTGCAACTACGGATACTACTGAGGCGGAGGTGGGGTCTAAGGCTGAGACTGACGACTGGCATCCTCTCCGGTCTGAGATCCAAGACGGGCACTCCTGATCGGGCAATTCCTCTTGATGTGTCCTAGCTGTTGACAGAAATGACAATGGAAGCTGTAGGGATTGCTGCGCCCACTACCAAATGAACTACTGCTACCAATGTTCGCACCACCCTGCTTGCTCTTTCCCAGAGTCAGACGGCTACTGGTGCTCTTCCTACTGCTCCTCTGTGATCCTCCTAAAGCTTTTGCTCGATCCTCACAATACTGTGCATAATTATTTTCCACTGATATTGCTGACGACACAAGCTCTCCAAAACTCCTAAGTTGCAAAGCAACCAACTGTCGCCAAATAGGAGCCTTGAGCCCTTCTTGAAACTTAATGCACTTCTCACGTTCCGATGCCACTGCTAATGGAGCAAACCTAGCCAACTCATTAAATCTTGTCTCATATTCCTGGACTGACAAATCACCCTGCTGCAACCTGTAGAACTCAACTGCCTTCTGATCTCTATACCCCTTCAAAAAATACCGATCATAGAACAGCTCCTCAAATATGTCCCAACTAATATCACCATCACGTTCCCAATGCTTAGCCTGCTTCCACCAAGTATTAGCACCACCCTCGAACTTATATACAGCAAACTCCACACGATACTCATCAGGCACACCAAAGGTATCCAAATGCTTCACGATCGAATCCAGCCAATATTCTGTCAACTGTGGATCCCCATTACCATCAAAAGAAGGAATAGATGCACGCTGAAATTCCTTAAAATACGTATGCCGACGACCAACATCAGAATCCTCCAGTCTAGCCCTGGCTACCATTTGTTGGAAGGCCGCAAACATAGACCTTATCATCCCCTCATCATTTTCAAACTCGGCGTTAGCTGTTGAACGATGTCTAGGTTCCATTCTCTCACTTCTGAAAACAAAATTTGGACTGTCAGAGGTATTTCATTATCATACCTATGTGTGCACAATTCCCAAGGTTCATAACCTTGAGCTCTAATACTATTATGTCATGCCCTGGAGTACAGGAGGTGATGTGGCAGATTATTTAAATCAATTAAAAGAAGAATTTAATTAAAAACCAGGAGTTTAGGGGCTAAATTAGGTAATAAAATGTGAGGGTTTCAAAATAATATTTTATTAAAGAATTCATACACATCAAGCAATTGAAATAATTAATCGAATAATAAAACAATAGAGAGCCGCGAGTACGGGTCCCAAAGACCCATAACTTGTGCACACACATAGTACTGACAATATAATAATACAACTACAGTCCAAGTGCAAAGAAAGTTAAAAACATTACATGCCTTGTTTAATTTATACAAACAATCTAATAAATCCTTCTACTGCTCCTGTGTTCGGTCTATTGAATCCTCTCCGAACCTAAATGGGAAACCACCTAGAAGGGGGGGAAATTTAAAACAAGGAAAATGTGAGCGAAAGGCTCAGTAGGACAGTATTTTATCAAATTATTTAATTTAAAGGAAAATCTCATTATTCAGGAAATTATATAAAAGAAATATTGAATAAATAAATAAATTTAAATAAAATCGTTCTTACCAAAACAATTTATTAGGTAGACCAGAAACATCATCATTTTGTTTTTCCTAGGCAAACCATAAGGATATCACCACCGTAGTGGCCCAGCTGGGTTTCGGGACCTGCCCCCAAGGTCGATCGCTATACGACCCAATCTCTGATATGGCATCATGCCTTTGTGTTTATTATCATCATCATTCAAAACCCATTTACCGAAGTATTGTCATTTACATTCATTATGAAGTTCATTTCAGTTCATGGTTTATTATTAAAATATAACCGATAAATTCATTTTCAATCAACCGTTGAAAACATCTTTATAGAAACCTTTTTCAAAAGCCAATTCATTTTGAAACTAGGCTACCAAAGAATGGGGTAGAAGTCCTACCTCGATACTCGTGTCGGTGTCCCATACCGTAATCCCTGTCCGCTATACGTTAGCTCCGTGAAACCACAAACGATCCTAGATACACACCAAGTCGATCAATATCTAGCTCGAGACATTCTATGTTACTAAACCATTTCATGATGTCCTAGTGTGCCATTTGTATTTTTTAAAACCATTTTACAAGGTTGGAATTTAAATCGGGGTTTAAAACAGTAAAAACGGGTGAAAAATCACAAAATTTTCCATGCCCGGTCGGCCTGTCGGACTCCCTGCTTTCGCCGGCCGAACTGTGCAGTTTGGCCTACCGAAAACCAGGTCCGGTTGGCCGGACACTCCCCAGGTTTGGCCTGCCGAACGGTGCAGTCCGGCTTGCCGATCCCTTGAATCCGGCCTGCCAAACTGGAAAAACCCAAAAATTTCAGCCACGGGTTTTCAATCTCTCAAAATCCAAATCTTGATTTTAACCTGTTTTTCTCAAATCTCAGGCATGGAAAACATTCATAGATGATAGCAAAACATACTACAACACTTTTGAACTCATTTAAACAAGATTCAAACCCAAAAATCTCAAAAATCTGAAAATGAGGAAAAATGAAAAATCTTGAATCCAATCCATTTTTCTTCAATCTAAGCTTAGATTCTAGTTGTTCTAAGTTCATTTAACTCAAATCAAAGGTTTTCTAAGCTCAAACGAACTTAAATCTCAAAAATGCACAAAATTGAAAATTTTGAAAAAAGTTTAGAAATTTCAAAACTAACCTCGAATCGAAGCCTCAATCCGCATTCTCGGTTGCCAAATCACGTCCCCGAGCTTCCTATTCACTAACCCGAAGCTTAGACCCAAATTTTGATTCAAAAATTTGAGAGAGAATTGAGAGAGAACGAGAGAAACCAAGAGAGAGTGAGAGAGGTCTCACGGGAGAGAGGGAGAGAGAGAGGAGATCAGAGAGAGTGAGAGAAAGAGAGTGAGAGAGAGGGAATAAATAGATAAAAACGGTGGGTAATTTTACTGTGCGAAAACCAAATGCCACCCATGGTTTTGTAAAACGGAATATTTTTAACATTTTACAAACGGTTGTGTTTTAAAACTCAAAACAACATTTTAAAACAATAAGAAATCATTTGAATTTATCAGATTAACAAAACAACCTAAAATTCAAAATTCAACCAAATAATCAAATTAATGTTGAAACATTAATTATGGCACACTAATTCATCATTTATATTACAATAACATTAAATAAATTTCGAGGCGTTACAAATATAGTCTAACCCAAAGTTGTCGTTTTGAAAAAAAAAAAGGAAACTTTTTGTTTTGGGTTTTTATATATATGGTAATATATATATAAGTTGTTTTTGTTCATCAACTATACGGGTTAATTGTTGCTTTTGTTTATAAAAAGAGGTTGATAAATTGATTAAGAAAGCAAAGAAAACGGCATCAGTTGCCTTGTTTTGGGAAAAATATTATATATATACATATTTACTAACATGCATTACACAAACTGGAAGCCAGAAAGTAATATATGTATATAATACATATTAGATACGATTGTTGTTAGTGAAGGAAAAGAAAAAAAGAAACCTAATTAAACTAGGACTACGGTTTTTTATGCTCATCTTACTACTTCTCTCTCATAAACTTATAAATATATCTTTAAGCCTCCAAAGCCTTTATGTTCTCTTATTTTTCTGCCAAAGAAATTCTCTCTCTCACCCTTCTCAAATTCACGTTCATAGGCCTCCACCATCACTCAAAAAAAAAAAAAAAAACTCCAAGAAAGCCTCTATCATCTCTCCAATCCTCAAAGCCAAAAGTTCATTAATCCTTTTTTCTTTCCAAGTATTATAGAAGAGATTATTTTCCAGAGATTGTACGTGCAAGCTTTCATGGTTGTGGAAAGAAAATATAAGAATTTAAGGCACAGTTTAAAGATTTTTATGGTTTTGAATTTTTATGTTTGATATGTGTTATCTTTGTGACAATTTTGTTAGAAAATTGTTCTTTTATATTGTGAATGTGTACACATGTATGTTTTTATGAAATACAAATTATTTTGTTTATTATATTGATTATAACAATGTTATTTCATAGTTGAAAGTATTTATGTTTATATGATATCATGAAATTGCATGAAAATAATGCGTTGTTGTCGAAATAAGTTGTAATTATTTTGAGTTTTTGGTTATTTGGTAAGATTGTTAGTAATGTTTTGAATTCAAATGATTTTATTTCTGCAATGATTTTTAGATATGATGTGTATATAATGTTATGAATGTCTAAAATTTTTTATAAATTTTTGTTCAATATATTTTAAATGTTATAAGCTTTCAATCAAACACTACTCATGAATTTTTATTTGCTAGTAGATTTGCGTTTGTGTATTTTAAAGCCTATTTTATGGGACAAAATATGTCTTTTGATTCTGTAAAAAAATATGAGTCATTCTTGATATGTTAACTAAATGTTTGTAAATTTTTAACTTTATATCTGCATTCTGTTTTAAGAAAAAATTCATTGATCGCTAAGAACTCAGTGGTTATGAATGTCTACATGATATATTTTATATAATTTATAAGATAATAAATCATATTTTTAAACGTGTTTTACATGATTTATTATTTTTTAGCATATATTTATATGTTAAACATATCACATAAAAATTATAGACACATATCATGCATATTTGGTTTTATAAAAATATTTGAATTAAAAGTATTTGTTGTTTAGCATGCCTAATGTTAATATTAACTCTGAATTCAAACGTATGTTTTGAATTATTTCAAATTTATTTGGAACTAAATTTTGGATATGCTATGATTTTATGTGTCTATAATGTATAGTAGTTGTTTTAAATTATTTTATGGCATAAATGATTTAATCCATAAATTTAAATTACAACTGATCATTGCTCAGGCTTTGTTGGCAGATTTTGTAGTATTGATTTCGTGATTTATTTAAATGAAATTTTTATGGCTAAAGAAAAATCTAAAAGTTATATCTATGTGTTTGCTTTATTTCTAAAATTTTTTGTGCTCTAATTGAATGTGAATCAAATGATATAAGGTGATGAATCCTTAAAGGTCAGCCAGTTTTTATGACTGATAGATTTACTTGAATATTTTGAAAAATGGAAAAAGGTATATTGGATTAATATTTTCAAGAAGAAATTTTGAGTGATGTTTTAATATGTTAGCTTTGTTATGGAATAAGTTTTAGACTTTATTCATGCTTATAAGTTGAGATTAATTTCTCTAAGTGATTAAAGGTTAAGTTTTTTGTCTTTATGTTTCTTGACTCTAAGTGTATGCTTGTGACTCAAAGATGCTTTATTTTGTTAAGAATGATATATGATGATATAATATGGTATTAAATGATATCATGAACATGAATATTAATTTTCTGTATTACATGAATAATTGACATGAACACTCTAAAAGGCGAGCATACTGAGAACCACAGCTATGTCAACCAATTTAAGGTTTAGTAAGCAAGCAAGTTAAGTAAGTACATAAGACCTGCATCATGATAAAGTTTATGAAAATGTTAAGCAATATTTTATAAGCAAAGGTTTGTGATTTAATGTTCTTCTTTCAAGACCTTTTATAATGAATTTTCCTAAAGATATTTTTATGTTTATTTTTTTATGATTTATGACAAGTTTTTAAAGAAATTATATATATGTATATGTATCACTTAATTAATCATTGCATACCCTATGTTTATGTTTATAATGTCCTACAAGGTTTGGATTGGTCATGTTTAGTTTGAGACTAGCTACCCCACTTTTCTCATGACGACATGCCTACGATGTTAATGGTGCAACATTTGGGCCCCTTAAGAAAAAATGAATAATGTTTTAGTACAGAAGTTTAAATTAAAGATATGTTATATATACGAGCCTGTGCCTTAGACACTATTATTCTTATGATTATGATCTTATGTCATGTTTTTATGAAAGTTTGTATTTTATGTTGTGAGATAGGATAGTGTATTTACTAAGCTTATGCTTACTTAGTTTTTATCATGTTATAGACAAAGGTAAAAGGCATGTAGAATAGACGGAAGACAGGGACAGGCATGTGCGCGAGGAGTGCTAGATTGGAAACATAATCACCCCATTAAAAGAATTAATTACTTGAGCAATGATTTTATTATTAATGTTATTTTCTACACTAATGTTGATTTAAGACTTGGTTATTTTCCAATGGACTTTTGAACATTTTGAGACTGTTTAATATTTCCTTAATTGTGGTTTCATGAGGACTATACCATGTTTCTTTTATTTTGATATGCTTAAACTATTTGGACATATAAGTATTTTTCTCAATGGTTTTAAACATTGTTTGAAGTTTTGTGTGTGTCTATAATTTATCAAATGATTGTATTTGTAAACTAACCATTTCTGTAAGATTTTGGATAGCCAAACACTATAGGTCTTATGTCGGGCTAACCGAGGAGAGAGAAGCAGATTCGGTAAGTAGTTTTTCATAGAAAAAAATATATGCATGTTTTCTTGGGATATTTGCTTAAGTGTAAGTGTTTTCTTTGAATTGTTATCTTTAAATAATGATTTCAACAGTAAAAGTAACGATTATTGTAACATCCATAAAGGCATTACAAATGAACTAGTAAAAGTACACGCTTTGTGCATGTTAATTGAGCATGTTGAAATAAAAGTTAAAAAAAAAGAGAAGAAGAAGAGAAATATATATGAAAAAAGAAAAGAACAAGAATGTAGAGAAACTATTAGAGAATTATGACCTAAATTCTATTTGGCCCGACCTCGAAAAGCTTGCGGTGCGACATATTTAGTGGATCTATAATTATGAGAATTTTTGGAAGTCTGTGTTGGGAGCGGAGGGACCGGGTCACTGAGAAAAAGAAACATATGCAAGTAGGGAAATATTAAGAAACCAAAATGACAAAGGCAAAAAAAAATTGAATGGAAGAGAATACGATCAAAATTTCAAAGTTTAATAATATTTAGACGATGTAAAATAATGTGTAATAAAGAAAAATTAAAAAAAAAATTGATGATAAATATTTAAAAAATATCAATAAAGCTATTGAAAATATATAAGATATTAGGGAAAAAGCAATAGAAAAACCACAATGTGGGAAGAAAAAAATAAAGCATTGAAAATACGAATGAGCGCATGCAAAAAGACTTGGCCTCTTTTACATAGTAATGGTAAAGAGTACGTGCCCTGCATATGTATTCTTCTGACATAGATCTCTAAAATTTATTCTAAAGTTTAGTTTTACTCTTTTATTATTCTTCTAATAAGTTTGTTCAATGGGAAAAAATATTAGATAATAGAAAAACTCAATAAGAAAAATTAGTCTATAAATTATATATGGGTACATATAAAAAAGTATTTGAGAGTGTTGCGTGACAAAAATGTTTACCATGAATAAAGCTGAGAAGAGAAGAAAATGTTTTAATATTAATAAATTAGAGGGGATAATAGCTGTTGAAATTCCATTAGGGAAGAAGTACATATGTTGGTATGCAAATTTTTGTGAACCAAAATGATAAAAGCTATAAAAGTAAGTTAAAAAATTGTGATAATAAATATATTTTTTAAAAAATAAAGTAAATCTAAAAACATACAAAATATTAGGGAGAAAACAAAAAAAAAACAGAAAGGTGAAGATAAACAAAAATAAAGCACTAAAAACAAATAAAAAAGGAGGAAGAACAAATTAAAAGGAAGTGAAATACAAAAAAAAGGGGATAGAGAATTTTAAAAAAAATTATAGGAAGCTAGAAAAAAGAATGGCAAAAAAACAAGGACGAAAAAAGCGAAAAAAAAAAAAGGGAAAGCAAATAAAAATGGATGAAAAAAATAAAAAAAAAAAAAGGAAAAGCAAAGAAGAATTAGTAGAAATATAAAGAAAGAAGTGGGGAAATGAAATATGCAAAGTTTTTTAAAAAGAAAAACAAGCCTTCACGCGAAAAGAAAGGGAGTGGCTAATAGGTCTACATGAATGTGCCAGGCTGGGCTCCACCTTGGCATCCACGTAGTCCTTGTTTTAGGCTATGAGGCTCGCGCATCATCAGTATGCGTGTCCTGTTAGCGCATGGTTCATCCAATGGGTCCCACTACTTTTCACTCCCTTGATCTAGTGTGATCCTATATGGCCAAACACATATATGCTTTTGCTTGGAAATAGGTGTTAGACATGTATGCCCTAAGGAGTAAAAATGTAATACGTTTTTGGAGACATTTTTATCAATAAAGAATTTATTCATTTATATATACCAAATCTTGTCCTCTTTACGTTCATATTTGTTAAATGTATGACAAGCAAACAGTAGTCTGAGACTGTCAGTCTAAGCCTTAAGAATTGGGCATATGATGGACTGATTATGCGGAAGACACGATTCTTAAGGTGACGGTCTAAAACATATGATTCGCAATCAAGGGAATAAATTTGGGCGCTTTATTCATGTAAAGATTGTTATGTCGTCTATATCCCTTTTGGGAGATGGTTTGTCTTGGCCATCGGAGTTGGACTCCGTGAATAGAAACATTGGCACGTTGTCATAGGTGACGATGTGTTGGATCGGGACATAAACTGAATTGATTTGGATTAATAATTCTGTCTCGGTAAATCGATTCACTTTAGACAGTCATTTGTATTGTATCTTAATCCTGAGATGAATAGTGGGCCCGTTGTCTCCACTTGTGTCTTTTGATGTGCCAAAGGGTGACACCCACATCTCAATAGTGGTATGCATACCGGTACGTTGGAGGCATGACTCTTGATAGTGTAGACTTGTTATTCATAGATATGGAATCCATAGCTCCTCTTTAGGAGTAATGATATCCTCTTATATGCGTTGTCCTGTAATTGGAAAACTAGAGCGCTCAACCATTTAGATACATAGGTGTAACCGAATAGTATACTATCTTTGGATGGTAAGTTTTCTAATGGTGAGAGAATGGAACGTAAGATAAAAATAATTGGGAAGGTAAGACAGAACTTGTCCTTAAGCCGATTATGGATGATCATATGGGGATGCGATACACTATGATATGTCATGGAGACTTAGCTACATGAGCTTCGTAATTCTATAAAGTTCGAGAGTGTAGCTCCAAGGCTTTAGTGGAGTAGCGTTGGAGTTGATAATTATGAAATGTATATCTGGGATATTGGGTTTCATAATTATCATGAGCTTGAACTTTATAGGTCCATTTTGGTCCCCTTTGCTAGCTCACAAAGTCCTGTAACGACACAACGTACGTTTTCAATAATTGATGACTTATGTCAGATTTATCAGATTGGTTTAAAATTTGTAAGAATCAAATAATTCATGTCTGTTTATCGGTTGAATTAATTTTGTAAGAAATTAGTTCAAGATAAACTTGTTGAATTGTTGCGATCAGATAATTCTTGTCTGTTTATCGGTTGTTTTAATTTTGGACAAATTAAAATAAGACAAACTTGTAGAATTATTGTGAATTGATTTATTTTCTTAGAGATTATCTTGATAAAGTTTGTTTTCATCAGATAACTTCTCTATTGGGTTATTTGAATCAAAACTGAGACTTTATCCTTTAGAATCTCGGGTGGAAAATAAAAGATTCGTGGAGATTTTTTCTCGGGAGTTCGGCCTGCCGAATGACATGGTCGGCCGGCCGAACTGGCCTGTTCGGCTTGCCGATCAGAATGTTCGGCCTGCCGATCAACGAAAGATAAGATTACGTGTTTTCACACGGATCTTATCAGATATTGATCCGAACTTGATTCTGTTTCGAGTTTTTGAGACCTAATCTGATACGGATTGACCCCAGGACCAATAGCTATATAAAAGGGAGTGAGTCTCATGATTTACTCAGATCAATTTGAAAGATTAAGAGTGATACTCTTCTAGTGAGCATCTGAAAAACTCCCTGAGAGCTTTTATTCACAAATCACGAACACTAGCTTTGAGTTCTCTCTTTTGGTTGGAAGGAGAGTCACCGGTGGAAGAGCTGAACGTGTGAGCCCATACTCACTTCGGTTGTGGATAGAGAATAGCAAAGAAGACCAGTTGGTTGAGGCTCTTCTGGAACATTACTTCTCTTCACAGGCTGCGGAGGTTCTTCACACAAAGGATAGTAAGATCTGTCTAATTTATACATATAACATGTCAAACTTGTGTTTTGGAAAAATACTCTGATGGAAAATTTTTAAAATTCCGCTGCGCACTTTGTTTCCAACAATTGGTATCAGAGCCGAGGTTTTTACATAAATTTGCAAGTTTGTGATCATGTTATATGCATAAATTTTGTGATCTTAATCTCTCATATGCTTGAATTGAATTTTATAGAGAGATGGCACTCTAGGTTTCTATATAATATATATGTTGTCATGGATTATGTGGTAAATGTTTATTAATTAATTATGATTGATTAAATCGTTGTTTAATTATTTATTAATTAATTAATACTGGTTATGGTTCCTTAGAGGTTAGAATGTGTATCTAGGTTTTTCATGTAATTAGATGGTGGACTATCATCCCCGTCTAGGAATTGTTATTTAATTTTTAATTTGTAAGAATTTTGTAATTAAATAATTATTCAGAGAAGACGGAACGAGAAGTCGGATCTTAAAGATTGATGATGGCGCCTCCAGGTATTTCCTGAGTCTCTAATTTTATGTTTTTGAATTGTTGAAAATAAAATTGATGAATTGCATTAAATTGTATTTTCTGGAATGAGGGTTTTCTGCTCAGTCGGCATGCCGAACCTCACAGTTCAGTAGGCCGGACGTGTGGTCCGACAGGCTGACAGTGGGGCAGAAATTTGGATGCTCTGTCGGCAAGTTTGGCAAGCCGAACCTTCATGATCGGCAGGCCGATCACCCAGATCGGCCTGCCGACCGAGAGCTGCCAAGTGTCCAGAAAAAGGTGTAATTTTTCCGGTGCAGTTTTAATTTTATTTTTGGAATGATTCTGAGAAACACTAAATTTGGATATGACCGGAAATATGAAGTATTCGATTCATACGGGATTGAAGACTTGAAGATGGATATTACATGAAGAAGGATACAGCTTGAGGATTTAAGGATGAAGAATCGATAAATGTCTCGATTAATCTCTTGTAATCTTAGTTTTCTATTCTCTAGGGTGGAACCATAATATCACGGTTATTATTATTTTGCTTGTAGCTTTGCTTGATTGCTTTGCTTGTCTGCATTATAATATGATTTACCATGTATATTGATAACATGTCATATAGAATAGGGAGTGCCGCTCATATTAAAATTATTCATGCACAATTTTAAAATAAAACCTTGACTTCAAAAGATTGAGTGGGAGAAGGTTTTCGAAGAGAGGACCTAAGGCCTCTATCGTTGGACCATAGGAAGAACATGGTGGTCCCGACCCTTAGGAAGGGATTTCTATCATGTACCAGAATGGATCTCTAAAAGGATAAGGTATTTTAGTATGATTTATGGTTGTACACCCCTAGGTGGTGATTATAAATCATGGATAAAATATTGAAACGGTGGTTATACACTCACGTTAATTTTATTATTAACCTCCCCTAGGAGCTCTGTTAATAAAATTAATGGCCAAAGAAACGATTATTAGTATATGCTGGATCATACGGGTCCTGGATGGCATATATTAATCAGGAGGGGACTCGTGTTCCTGATTGAATTTGGCATGACTCCCCTAGGAGCTCGTTGAATTCTGAGTTGGGAATTATCGTTGTAAGGTTGTGATATTTTTAAGGTTTTGACACATAAACACATTTGTATGATTTTACATGATTGTGTTATCTTACTAAATTATTATATATGTTTGCTTATGTTTGGTATATGATTATTTATTGTAGATTGAAAATCTCTAAAAATGCTTTATCATCGATACTTGACAAAAACCAATTAACCGGTGAGAATTATAACGATTGGAAATGGAACCTGGACATCGTCCTATCCTTTGAGAAACTGAAATATGTACTGACAACTCCTTGTCCTCCCGAGCCTATGGGAGACTTAAGTAATGAGCATTTCCAAGCGTACGACCGCTGGAAAGATGCTAATGATCAGGCTCGCTGCTATGTTATGGCTAGCATGAACAACGTGCTGTAGGCTCAACATCAGGATTATGAGATTGCGAAGCAGATCTTGGATAATCTTGAGGACATGTTTGGAGGCCAGGCCATAACAAAGCGGCAAGGGGCGCTTTGGAAACTCTTAAACTGTAGACAAAGACCGGGGACATCTGTAAAGGAGCACATGATGTTGGTCATGGGTTACCTCGCTGAGGCTCAAACCAATGGAGCCGACATCGATGCTGAAACTCAGATGACTATGGTCTTTGAGACTCTGTCTAAGGAATTTATTTCGTTTAGAGCTACTTTTAATTTAAGCAATAGACGGGATATGACCTTGACAGAACTGATGAAATAGTTACAGGAGTTTGAACTACTGATCAGGGAGTCTCCTGTTGGTGGTGAGGCCAACATGGTAGTTGCTTCTAGTTCCAATCCTAACTCTGGGAATGGAAAGAAGCAACGGGCCAAGATTGGGAAGTCTTCTATTCCTGCTACTACTAAGAGCAAGAAGAAGAACCCAAAGAAGCTTAAGTGCTTCTTCTGTGGTAAGGTCGGGCATATAAAGAAGCATTGCAAGGACTTCCTTTCCAAGGGAGGTAGGTGTGATCTTCTATATTTAGAAACTTGTTTGGTTGAGGAATCCAGTGACATCTGGGTCATAGATTCCGGTGCAACTAATCATATTTGTGTTTCTCTGTAGGGATTCAATGAAACGAGAAGTCTACTGTGTGAAGACTTAACACTTCGGATGGGCGATGGATCCTTGGTCTCAGCGGAAGCAGTGGGAGATGTCCATCTTTACTTTGATAATTATAGGAATTTAATTTTGCGAGATTGTTTTTATGTTCCAAAATTTAAAAGGAATTTAATTTCTGTATCTTCTTTATTTAAAGACTCCTAAGTGGTATCTTTTAATGAAAAAGTGGTGATTTGTAAAAACAAATATTTTATCTGTTCTGGATGGATGCAAAATAATCTATATTTTATCAAACCTAAGATGGACTTATTGCTTAATGCTAAGATAAATGATAATGACTCAAAAAGGCTTAAAACTTCTCACTCTAATAAGACTTATCATTGGCATTTGCGCCTTGGCCATATTAACCTAAATAGGATTCAAAGGTTGGTAAGGGATGGACCTTTAAGTAACTTAAAGGTGGAATCTATACCTCAATGTGAGTCTTGTTTGGAGGGTAAAATGACCAAAAGACCATACGGGTCTAAGGGCAATAGGGCCGAAGGGGTTCTAGAACTTGTGCATAGTGATGTTTGCGGACCGATGAACATCTGGGCACGAGGAGGGTATGAGTACTTCGTCACTTTTATTGACGATTACTCAAGATATGGGTATGTGTACCTAATGCACCACAAAAGCGAAACTTATGATAAGTTCAGGGGGTTTTGGGCTGAAGTGAAAAAGCAATTGGGTAGACCCATAAAGGCACTTTGATCTGATCGAGGTAGGGAATACCTTTCTGATGAGTTCTTGGGACACTTGTTAGAGAATGAGATTTTATCCCATTTGACTACGCCGGGCACTCCGTAGCAGAATGGCGTAGCGGAGAGAAGGAATAGGACTTTGTTGGACATGATTAGGTCCATGATGAGTTATTCATTATTACCTTTATCCTTTTGGGGATATGCACTACAAACTGCATGTTATCTTTTGAACAATGTGCCTTCAAAATCGGTCCCTAAAACTCCTCACGAGTTGTGGACAAGACGGAAGACATCCTTAAACCATATTCGCATATGGGGATGTCCCGCTCATGTCCTGTTTAAGGATTCGAATAAGTTGGAAGCACGTTTGAAAGTTTGCGTGTTTGTAGGATATCCAAAAGGGACTAAAGGGGGTTATTTTTATAACCCAACGGAAAATAAAGTCGTGGTTTCAACTAATGCAACTTTCCTTGAGGAGAGTTACATGGATGACTTTAAACCTCGAAGCAAAGTGGTGCTTGAGGAGTTAAGGGGTGATCCGTTTACTCCGGAGGTTCCGAACGAAACCATTTCGATCGGTGTAGAAAAACCAAACAAACCTGAACAACGACCTCAAGGGCTTCGGCGTAGTGGGAGGATCAGGCATCAACCTGAGAGGTATATGTTCAATGGGGAGGTCTTTTTGGCTGAACTGGATGAACATGACTGGGATCCTTATACTTACGCAAAAGCCATGGAGGATGTTGAATCAAGACTCTGGACAGAGGCCATGAACATAGAGATGAAGTCTATGGAGACTAATCGGGTCTGGGAGCTTGTGGATCTTCCCGAAGGGGTAAAACCCATAGGGTGTAAGTGGATCTACAAGAGGAAAAGAGGAGTGGATGGAAAGGTCGAAACCTTTAAGGCTAGACTGGTAGCTAAGGGTTATGTGTAAAAGGAAGGAATCGATTATGAGGAAACCTTTTCGTCTGTAGCCATGCTTAAGTCCATCCGGATTCTCTTGTCCATAGCTGCCGCTCTCGACTACGAGATTTGGTAGATGGATGTCAAGACGGCTTTTTTGAATGGCTATCTTGATGAGTCCATTTATATGGAACAACCAGACGGGTTCAAGGTCGCGGGTCAAGAGGGTAAGGTTTGTAAGCTGCTAAAGTCTATTTATGGACTTAAGCAGGCTTCTCGTTCTTGGAACATAAGATTTGATCAAGTGATCAAGACTTATGGGTTTTCACAAAATGTGGATGAACCATGTGTTTACAAACACATTAAGGATGGGAATGTGGTTTTTCTACTACTCTATGTAGATGATATTCTGCTAATTGGCAATGACGTTGGGGCATTGTCATCGGTCAAATTATGGTTGACCAAGCAGTTTGACATGAAGGACTTAGGTGAGGCTAATTTTGTTCTCGGTATCCAGATCTTTCGGGATAGGAAGAACAAAATGATAGCTTTGTCTTAGGCCGGCTACATAGATAAATTCTCAGGAGGTTTGCAATGCAGGATTCCAAGAAAGGGGGGCAACCATGTAGGTCTGGGATTACTCTTTCTAAGAAAGACTCTCCAAAGTCCTATGAAGAAAGAGAATACATGAAGAATGTGCCTTATGCTTCGGCAGTGGGTAGTCTCATGTATGCCAGGCTTTGCACACGACCGGATATTAGCTATGCGGTCGGGATTGTAAGTCGATTTCAGGAGGATCCAGGACCGAACCATTGGGTTGTGGTAAAGCATATTTTCAAGTACCTAAGAAGGACTCGAGGGTATATGCTTGTGTATTCGGGTGAGGACTTAACTCCTCTAGGATACACTGATTCGGATTTTCAATCCTGTCTGGATTCTAGGAAATCGACTTCAGGGTTTGTGTTTACTCTGGGCGGCGGTGCCATCAGTTGGAGAAGTGCGAAGCAAGATTGCACTTCGGATTCAACGATGGAGGCTGAGTATGTGGCGGCTAGTGATGCTTCGAAAGAAGCCGTGTGGCTCCGCAAGTTTCTTGGTGATCTTGAGGTAGTTCCTGGTATGGATAAAGCGGCATCACTGTACTGTGATAACCGTGTGGTGGTAGCTAATGCTAAGGAACAAAGATTTCACAAGAAGAGTAAGCATATTGATCTGAAGTATCATTTGATAAAGGACTTCGTTGAGGGCGGGCATGTCATGGTGTGCAAGATCGCGTCAGAGGACAATTTAGCTGATCCATTTACGAAGACACTTACTGGGAGAGTCTTCGAGAGGCATGTGGAAGCTATGGGGATGCAAAATTTGTTGTATTTACTCACTTAGTGCAAGTGGGAGATTGTTAGACATGTATGCCCTAAGGAGTAAAAATGTAATACGTTTTTGGAGACATTTTTATCAATAAAGAATTTATTCATTTATATATACCAAATCTTGTCCTCTTTACGTTCATATTTGTTGAATGTATGATAAGCAAACAGTAGTCTGAGACTGTCAATCTAAGCCTTAAGAATTGGGCATATGATGGACTGATTATGCGGAAGACACGATTCTTAAGGTGACGGTCTAAAACATATGATCCACAATTGAGGGAATAAAGTTGGGCGCTTTATTCATGTAAAGATTGTTATGTTGTCTATATCCCTTTTGGGAGATGGTTTGTCTTGGCCATCAGAGTTGGACTCCGTGAATAGAAACATTGGCACGTTGTCATAGGTGACGATGTGTTGGATCGGGACATAAACTGAATTGATTTGGATTAATAATTCTGTCTCAGTAAATCGATTCACTTTAGATAGTCATTTGTATTGTATCTTAATCCTGAGATGAATAGTGGGCCCGTTGTCTCGACTTGTGTCTTTTGATGTGCCAAAGGGTGACACCCACATCTCAATAGTGGTATGCATACCGGTACGTTGGAGGCATGACTCTTGATAGCGTAGACTTGTTATTTATAGATATGGAATCCATAGCTCATCTTTAGGAGTAATGATATCCTCTTATATGCGTTGTCCTGTAATTGGAAAACTGGAGCGCTCAACCATTTGGATACATAGGTGTAACCGAATGGTATACTATCTTTGGATGGTAAGTTTTCTAATGGTGAGACAATGGAACGTAAGATAAAAATAATCGGGAAGGTAAGACAGAACTTGTCCTTAAGCCGATTATGGATGATCATATGGGGATGTGATATACTTTGATATGTCATGGAGACTTAGCTACACGAGCTTCGTAATTCTATAAAGCTCGAGAGTGCAGCTCCAAGCTTTTAGTGGAGTAGCGTTGGAGTTGATAATTGTGAAATATATATCTGGGATATTGGGTTTCATAATTATCATGAGCTTGAACTTTATAGGTCCATTTTGGTCCCCTTTGCTAGCTCACAAAGTCCTGTAACGACACGGCGTGCTTTTCCAATAATTGGTGACTTATGTCGAATTTATCAGATTGGTTTAAAATTTGTAAGAATCAAATAATTCATGTTTGTTTATCGGTTGAATTAATTTTGTAAGAAATTAGTTCAAGATAAACTTGTTGAATTGTTGCGATTAGATAATTCTTGTCTGTTTATCGGTTGTTTTAATTTTGGACAAATTAAAACAAGATAAACTTGTAGAATTATTGTGAATTGATTTATTTTCTTAGAGATTATCTTGATAAAGTTTGTTTTGATCAGATAACTTCTCTATTGGGTTATTTGAATCAAAACTGAGACTTTATCCTTTAGAATCTCGGGTGAAAAATAAAAGATTCGCGAAGATTTTTTCTCAAAAGTTTGGCCTGCCGAACTGGCCTGTTCGGCCTGCCGATCAGAATGTTCAGCCTGCCGATCAGCGAAAGATAAGATTACGCGTTTTCACGCGGATCTTATCAGATATTGATCCGAACTTGATTCTGTTTCGAGTTTTTGAGACCTAATCTGATACGGACTGACCCCAAGACCAATAGCCATAGAAAAGGAGTGAGTCTCATGATTTACTCAGATCAATTTGAGAGATTAAGAGTGATACTCTTCTAGTGAGCATCTGAAAAACTCCCTGAGAGCTTTTGTTCACAAATCACGAACACTAGCTTTGGGTTCTCTCTATTGGTTGGAAGGAGAGTCACCGGTGGAAGAGCTGAACATGTGAGCCCACACTCACTCCGGTTGTGGATAGAGAATAGCAAAGAAGACCAGTTGGTTGAGGCTCTTCTGGAACGTTACTTCTCTTCACAGGCTGCGGAGGTTCTTCACACAAAGGTTAGTAAGATCTGTCTAATTTATACATATAACATGTCAAACTTGTGTTTTGAAAAATACTCTGATGGAAAATTTTTAAAATTCCGCTACGCACTTTGTTTCCAACAATAGGATGATGACACGTGGAAACAAAATTAATTTTTAGCAAATAGTATGCTGACACATGGCGAAACGTTTTGGGAAAAGAAACGTTTTAGCATTTCTGCATTTCTTTAATATGGGAGTAGCATTTTGAAACTCTTTCGCACTTTATATATATGTTAAAGATATGTTAAAGATGTAAAGATTTGATGAATACAGTCTTTTAATGGCAAGAAATACGAAAAGGCTAAATAGCCTTCTTTGGAAATTTCTACTATATAAAGACTGTCTATTTTTTTTTTTTTTTTAATGTTGGGTTGGTTTTTTGACAAGCTAACTTTCAAGTGTTCATGTTAAAATTTTATAACGGATGACACAAAATATTTCTTTCTTATATTTCAAACTATTGACGACAACTTTACGTACGTATCGGCATTGGAAAAAAAAACAGTTCCTACGGTAAAAATTAATTAAAATATTGGTATATTAAATTCCAGACCTACTATATACGTTCATCTTCTAAAGCACGATTTTTTTTTTCTGAGATAACTAAGGCACAATTTTAATTCTTCTGTTGTTCTGAAAAATGTTTCTTATTGTATGGAAAAAAAGGATTAAACAAATTAAACCAGTTTATTTCTTCCTCTTACATTACTCCACATTATGCTAGTTCTTGCTTGGGGAAAAACAGAACAAATTGGATAACAAGTTGCAGGAAAAAAATATTTCTGACTAATTATTTTTAGACAGTAATAAGCTAATATTATATATGTATGTATATGTGTGTGTGCATATATTGTAGCTTTCGTGCCATGGCCAATGCAACAATTGAATAATGTCAACCAATGGACATGTGCGCTTGCCATCTACCATTCAACGTAGTCATGCCACCGTCTGCCATCACCAAGCAAACGAATATGCAATTTCAAATTGTTGAAGGAAATAAGTACATATATCAAGGAATTTTGCCATTGAACTTAAAAAAAAAAAAACGTAAAACAGAAAACTTTCTTCCACCAAAGCTCCGCTCCTTTCCAAGGAAACTTTTCCGTTGAAAACCTTATTGACGGAGCACGTTTTCAACCATTAAATTTGGTAAAAAGGATTTTTTTTTGTCTGTTAATTTAACAACAGAAAACAAATATATACTTACTGGCGGATATCTTTTTCAATTTCAAAAAAAAAATGCCTCTTTCTGAATGATGAAATTCTGTTTTATTTTCATAACTTTTCAATTACACTATTGTCATTAAAAATCAAAATTCCCTCTCCATAAAGGTTGAAAGGGTTAAATTATTGACCTCAAAGAACCCTCAATGGTTTGTCCTAGTGTTCAAAAGCAACCTTAAACAGCTAGCATTGGTTCAGTATTACCGTCTCAACAACAGAGAATGTCACCTTATAGTTGTAACTCAAGGTAACACGCAAACTTGCAGTTAAACAAGAATGAACTTGACATCTTCATGAAGAACATGAGGTCATATAGGATGACTCTGTGACGATAACGAGCAATCATTAGGTAGCGACGAGTTTAAATTAACTATTTAAGAGGGGAGCAAGAGAGATTTGAGTTTCTCCAATGCAATACAAAATTGATAGGACATATCAAAATTTGACAATTGAGTATGCAAGAGAGTCTCCAATACTGTAACGGTTGGGTTTGGTACTTTTAAAGCACGTAGTTTTATTCCAATTAGACATTATGAGAAATAAAGTATTGCATTTTTAATAAATAATATTTTTTGATGTTCTCCATGATATATATATTGATATATATGTATGCAAATATCATGAAGGTGTCGATACTTGCAAAAGTCCATAATCATGTATATGAAGTATTCATAATAAAATAATTTAAGGATATTTATTAATATGGTAAATAAAATATGCTCATTGTAAAAAATTATCAAAGTTTCTTATTTGACTAAATAGATAAAAAGAGAGAGTTAAATATGTGTAGCAAAAGAACTAATTTTGGCATTTTTTTAGTTTAGAAATTACACATTTGACACAACTTTACATATTTAATTTTTTTTTTTTATGTTTAAGAACTACACATCTAGTACAACTTCATATATTTATTTAAATTTGTCATATGTTTGTTTCTTAATTATGGATTAAATATCGTAGAAATTTTAACAAATGACTATTTATCAAAAGAGAAAATAGTTTAAACATCATTTAAGATACGAAGTTAACTTTCTCCCTTTAAAATTTAACAAAAACTATTAATGAGACACTTTTTATATTCACAGACTATTTATGAGACAAAATTGACTATAAAAATGAAAACACTAGAGAGAGAAAAAAGTTTAAGAACTATCTAATAAATTTATCTTCTCTTTTTTAATTTCAAAGTTTTTTTTTTTTTTTTGGTGGTTGGGGAGAGATGTTCATCTTTTGCTTTGTAAAAAAATATAAACTCATTGTTCGTAAGAGCCACTTATTTGCCGTAGGTGGCACTGGGGGGTTAGAGAGAAATGCTCGTCTTTTGCTTTGAACAAACATACAAACTCATTGTTCGAGAGCCACTCATTTGGCCTACGTGGTACTGGTGGGTTAGAGAGAAATGAATGTGGGGGATTTGTTCGTCTTTTGCTTTGAACAAAAAACAAACTCATTGTTGGTAGAGCTACTTTTTGGCCTACGTGGCACAAATTGGATCCACCAATCAGTGAGTTTTTGCTCAGGCCTGCAAGAATATTTCTCTTACGAGGCGCCGAGTTTTTGAGAGAAGTTAATTAATATTAATAAATGACTATGCAGAAACTTTTTTTTTTTAAAAAAAAAAGAGACTGTATGCTAGCTGTCAAGTTTTTTTTTTTTTTTTTTTTCTTGCTCAAAAAGTAACAAGTATTCTCTCCAGAACTAATTCCAACAGTGGATGGAAGGTTTCAAACAAATCGTGAAGACACATAACAACATCCGAGATTTCTTGGAGTAAAGAGAAGGGTGAAAACCAAAAGAAAAGAAAAAAAAAAAAGAAAAGAAAAAACTCTAATATTTACTCGGTCAAAAAAGCCGGCAATTGTATTTCTTATCCCATTCATTCGATTATACTTGATCCACAACAATTTCAGCCAAAACTAATTCCAAAAGTCAAGAATTACACTTTAAGCAATGTAATATGCATTAATATATATATATATATACACACACACACATAATATAATAATAACAATAATAATAATGAAGGTTGCAGGATGGTCTAGTGTCGTTTCACATTGAGAGTCTATTATAAGAAGTATGGCTTAATTCTTTTCACCTTCAAGCATGAAAAATAGTAAGAGATGGTTTTACATCTTGACCATATTTAGATTATACTTAAATTTTAAAAATAAGGTAGCTTAAATTAGGAGATAAATATTTTCACACTACCATAAAATTTACAACAAAAAAGAGCCAATGAATAATAATAATAATAATAATTCCTTAAATTGAAACACAAAAAGGAACGAAAATTTCTCGGAAAGACACTTTCCGCTTCCTCTCTCTCTCTCTCTCTCTCTCTCTCTCTCTCAACATTGTTTTACGAATCAAAGTCAAAACGGGGCCACGCAAAAGAAAATCAAAGGAAGGAAAAGGAAAAAAAAAAAAAAAAAAGACCGGGGGTGCGAGCAGACTCGTTTTGTTCCTAAAACTGTGCAAAAATAAAAATTATTTTTAATTCATACCTGATCGGCAAAAGAGAGATTGGTTTTTCCCCCCCAAGACAAAAAATTCTGTGTGGCTTTTTTGCAGCACCTGGTATTGGAGGAGAGAGAAAGATACAGAGAGAAATCCCACATATTTTCTTGTTGTTCTGTATTTTGTTTTATCCTCAAAATAGTGAGCTTTATTTCTGCAGAAAATTCAGGGCAGGTTTGGTTTGGGTTGATAACTGATCGTCATCAAAATCTGACAGAAACCCAAGTCTGTTTTCCTCGGATTTAATTCCGATCTTTTTTTTTTCTTTCCTTTCTGTTCACACATCCTAAATCCCATTACACGTAATCCATTTCGTAACAATAACAATTGTATTTGTTGTTTCAACGTTTTTTTAGTTCAGAACCGGTACAAATCAATAATATCAGGCTCCGATTACCAAATTTCTACCGTAATCGGTTTTCACATTTCTGGGTCTCTCTCAAACTTACGTGGGAAAATTGAATTTTCTGGTCCTGAAACCGATTTTTCCGATTCTGGGAGCTTTCAAATTCGCATTAGAAATCGGGTTCTTTTCCATCGGAAGCTAATGATTTCCCGATTCTGATTTTTTGGGTATTTTACCAATTTCTTTTTTTTTTTTTTTTTTCTAAATTCAATCATGGCCAAGAAATCCGGGTCACTAGATTTTTGGAGGAATTACTTCCGGAGTGCCAATTCGAGTATTTTCGACATAATCGATCATGCGATCATGGTGGCGGCTTCTGATCGTCCAAAAGAGTTCAGATTGAGGAGAAATCGAATTGCCGAGAGGCTCTTCTCCTGTGGATTAAGGAAGTGTTCTGGTTGTGACCGCGTGGAGCTTTTTGTGCCGTGTAATGACGACGACGATAATGATGATGATGATTGTGATGGTGATGATGGTGATAGAGATTCTGGTGATGGAGGTAGAAGTGGTGAGTTTGAGGCTGGAGCGAGTAAAGAGAGTAAGGCCAATAGTAGTAGAGACGATGATCGAGCAGAAGAGATGATGAATCATGTCAGTAATTTCAGCTACGTAGATGCTGAGGCATTGACTGATGAGATTGAAGAAGAGTCTCAGATTCTGGGAGAGGTCTTTAGGATCAAAGAGATTCTTCAGAATTGTGAAGAAGAGGTATATTTAGATATATTATCAGTTAATCATTGCGTAGTTTGTGAGATGAGGTTTTAGTTTATTGAAGATTTTCTTCCCCCTCTAATAATACAGGTTTTGTGGGTGTATGTAGTATGGTTTTTAAGTTTGGTGTTCTGTTTGTTGTTATGGCAGTCGGATTCGGTGTTGTTCGAGTCTTTGAGGAGGCTTCAGTTGATGGCTTTGACTGTGGATACTTTGAAGGTTGGATTGAATCTTCATTGACAAATTGAATTTAGACTATTGTTATTTCTCTTAGATTCAGTCAAAATTTTCTCAAAGATTTGTAGAGTTTGGATGGTTAATGATGGCTCTTGTCTTGTAAAATTTTTGGCCTGTGTTTGGTCTGAGGGAGTTCTTCTTTGACAGACAACTGAGATTGGAAAGGCGGTGAATCGATTTCGGAAGCACGGAACGAAGGAGATTCGTCATCTTGCGCGGATTCTTATTGAGTATGCATTTTATATTTCTTGGTGTACAATTAATCGATTGGTGTTTTCGGAGTCCTTAGCTGGGAATTATGAGTCTTGAGCCTTTTGCAGCATTGGGATAGCTAACTATGTTTTGCCTCTTCTGTTTCTTGTGTGCATATATGGTTTATAGTATTGACATTATTTTTCTTTATTTGCTTAGCTGCATTAAATAAGCAGGTCTTTATTCGTATGTGAAATCAGTGTGCGCTATTTCCTTGTGACTTTTTTGAACACTGTCAATTTAGTTTACCATATTTGTTATCTGTATGCCATTGTTATGTAAATAATTCAAGTGCTTCGCTGTAACGGCTCATTTATTTAAGGATGTAGATAAGGAAACTTAATGCGCATTTTTTGTTCCTGCTAGTTATGCCTTCTCAGGCTGTTTTAGTTGATAATGCAGCTTTTAAATCTAGTATTTTTCTCAGCTCAGATTGCAAAGAAGATTGTTTTAAATCAATTTTAATGATTGCAGTGGGTGGAAAGACATGGTTGACGAATGGGTTAATGCCACCGCAGCTATTGCGACTATGAATAGTATGTGTTCTTTGAGCCTATAAGAGATACGTTTGCTTTTGAGTCTCAAATTACCTAGTTATAAATTCTGATTTTGATTAATATGATTTTAGGCACAGAGGGTACTCCAGATTCCATAAATCCATCTGTTCTTGATGAAGAAGAAGGGCTTCCATCTCCTCCTTTGGATGAAGGAGCTTTCTTTGCTACTGAGCCAACTTCGATAGAGCTCTCACGGGTAACGTCTCTTCTTTGGTTCTTCATTGGGAAAAATTTGCGCTCTTGAGTGTTTATTGTAGACTGACTTGATTTTTTTCTCTTGGGTGTCTGTTATTGTGACGCGTGTAGTTCTTCGATGGCATGGATGACGATGGAAGTGAGTTCGCTTTGACATGTCTTGTGCTTCTATTAGATAGCTTTTTCTGTTCGGTTCTTTATTTGAATTCCCCACTACCTAGATTTTTAACTAAAAACGGGGAATGTTGTTTCAGATCCTCGAAACAGTGGGGAATTCACCAAGAACCATGAGAATGGAAGAAAACTCGTGATAGAGAATCAAAATGTTGCAAAGCAGAAACCAAAGTGTTCAATTCAGGCGAATGTGCTAAACAAGGAACACAAGAATCCACAACAGAAGAAACAGGAAGGAGTTAAGATGACTCGGGCTTCAAACACTGATTCTAGGCCTGGGAGACCTCCGAGAATGAGCAATGAGCAGAAGTTCAGTAGTGTGACGAGGTCCCAGCAAAAACCAGATAGGCCTACTCTTCAAAATAGGCCGCTTTCTGTTCCACAAGATGTAATTACAAGTCAGAATTAATTGTTTAGAATTTTTTTTTCAACTTTCCTCTAATTGCTTTTCTTGGTCTCGTAGAAATTGGAGTCTTTGGATGAAGTTGCTGTCCAAGTGAAACTTGAAGCCACAAAAAGGAAACTCCAGGAGCGGTATCAACAAGCTGAGAATGGTAAGTCACTTCTACTAAATAAAGAAGCATCTTTTTTTCATCTAATAATTAATTCATCATCACCATAAACGCTCTCCTTGCTTGACAGCCAAGAGGCAACGGACGATACAGGTTATGGAGTTACATGATCTCCCTAAGCAGGGACTTGGCCATAGAAATCCACACTTGAAACCTGTGAACCACAATCGCCACTGGGCATATGGACGACGATAAGTCAGTTTCCTCAGTGGTAGTGGTTTCACAGGCCTTTTCCTCGAGTGTCTTCCATTTTTTAATCCTCTGGCAGAACACAAATAACTGTCCAATGTAACCACGGTTGGGCCATTTGTGAATTAGAAATAAGAGATTCGTTAGCCATTCTTGCCGGAGTGGTGCCATTACTATTGTAGAATCAACAAAATTGTGAAAAACTTTTCTTCTGAATTTAAGACGTTGAGAGTTATAGATGACGTTAAAATTGATCAAAATTTGAGTGGCAGGTCTTAGAGATTTATTTAGTCTGAATTATTGACATTGTTCTCAGATAAATGCAGTCTGTAGAAAACCCAAATTCTCATTTTACACGTTTCATCAAGAAATCTTTTCATTTTCGCCCCTTACTGGCGATTAAAAATCTCTTAACACCATGGGCTATATATTATTTTCCATGCAGAGATAAAATGCCCCGTTATAAAGTCATCTGTAAGAATATCTTCATATGTACATGTATAAGGTTCAACGTTTTACCTTCCAGCCTATCAATTTTAGCTTTTAACATTTGTTTCAAGTTTACTCAGTTGCTTATCGAGAGATTCTTTCAAATATAGAACTATATTAGCCTAACTTTCGTTCAACAAAGGGATGGGGAAATTTTTGGTATAAAGATGAGTAAAATTTCAGTTTCGTAGTTGGCAAAAAATTTCTCAACTCAAAGATTTGTGCGGTACTCCCGTAAAAAAAAGAAAGAAAAACAAAACAAAAAAACAAAAAAAACAAAAAAAGTTTGTGCAGTTCAATTCTCGAGTTAAGAAGGATTGGTTTTTCTTCTTGTTTCTTATTTAGTAATTGCATCGAGAGTATGGCGATATAATGAGAAGTGACGATGGTGAGCCTGGGGACACCAGTGACAATGATATTTTTTTCTTTTTTGGTGGCACTTCTTCAAGTGATGGTGTTTGAGAGTGCTGCTAGCAAATAGTAACGGGTGAGCCAGTAATCACTGGTGATAATAACAACCGATAATTTCATTAAAAAAATAAAAATAAAAATAAAAAACGACCATGACTTTCTATTCCATCCACGAGGCATAATGCTTACATTGAAGATGTGCGACACATAAAATTAGTCATCCCTGACTCTTGTTACATCTCTCTAGTGTATGCATTATAATAATTTAATCTCTTTAGTGCATGCATTACAATAATTAACAATAGTTTGAGATAGCTTAATTTCTTAGTTATATGTTTGTAATGTCCGTGTTAAAGTTAAATAACCCTATGTATTTTACGGTGGAAGTGTGGTTCTGTCACGCCCTGGAGTACGGGAGGTGACGTGACGGATTATTTAAATTAATTAAGAGGAAATTTAATTAAAATCAAGAGTTTAGGGGTTAAATTAAATGATAAAAATGCGAAAGTTTCAAAACAACATTTGGTAAAAGAATTCATACACATTAAACAATTGAAATCATTAAACTAATAATAAAACAATAGAGCCGCGAGTATGGGTCCCACAGACCCACAACTTGTGCACACATATAGTACTGACAATATAATAATACTACCACAATCCAAGCGTTGTTTAATTTATACAATTAGTCTAATAGATCCTTTTACTGCTCCTGAGTTCGGTCCGTTGAATCCTCTCCGAACCTAAATGGGAAATCACCTAGAAGGGGGGAAAATTTAAAAAAACAAAGAAAATGTGAGCGAAAGGCTCAGTAGGACAGTATTTTATCAAATTATTTAATTTAAAGGAAAATCTCATCATTGAAGGAATTATTTAAAAGAAACATTGAATAAATAAATAAATTTAAATAAAACCGTTCTTACCCAAAACAGTTTACTCGGACAACCAGAAATATCATTTTCTTTTCCTAGGCAAACCATAAGAATATCACCATCGTAGTGGCCCAGCTGGGTTTCGGGACCTGCCCCCAAGGTCAATCGTTACATGACCCGATCTCTGATATGGCATCATGCCTATGTGTTTATTTTCATCATCATTCAAAACCCATTTACCGAGTATTGTCATTTACATTCATTATGAAGTTCATTTTAGTTCACGGTATATTAAAATATAACCGATAAATTCATTTTCAACCAACCGTTGTAAACATTTTAATAGAAATCCTTTTCAAAGCCAACTCATTTTGAAACTAGGCTACTAAGGAATGGGGTAGAAGTCCTACCTCGATACTCGTGTCAGTGCCCCACACTGTAATCCCGGTCTGCTATACGTTAGCTCCACGGAACCTCGAACATCCTAGATACACACTAAGTCGATCAATATCTAGTTCGAGACATTCTATGTTACTAAACCATTTCATGATATCCTAGTGTGCCATTTGTATTTTTAAAATCATTTTACAAGGTTGGAATTTAAATCGGGGTTCAAAACAGTGAAAATGGGTGAAAAATCACAAAATTTCCTATGCCCGGCCAGCCTGCCGGACTCCCTGCTTCGGCCGACCGAACGGTGCAGTCTGGCCTGCCGATCCCTTGAATCCGGCCTGCCGAACTGGGAAAACCCAAAAATTCCAGCCATGAGTTTTCGATCCCCCAAAATCCAAATCTTGATTTTAACCTGTTTTTCTCAAATCTCAGGCATGGAAAACAATCATAGATGATAGAAAAACATACTAGAACACTTTTGAACTCATTTAAATAAGATTCAAACACAAAAATCTTAAAAATCTAAAAATGGAGAAAAATGAGGAAAAATGAAAAATCTTGAATCCAATCTGTTTTTCTTCAATCTAAGCTTAGATTCTAGTTGTTCTAAGTTCATTTAACTCAAATCAAAGGTTTTCTAAGCTCAAATGAACTTAAATCTCAAAAATGCACAAAATTGAAAATTTTAGAAAAAGTTTAGAAATTTCTAAACTAACCTCGAATCGAAACTTTAAATCCATGTTTTTGGTTGCCAATCTCGTCCCCGAGCTTCCTATTCGCTAACCCGAAGCTTAGACCCGAATTTGGTTTCAAAATCTTGAAGAAATTTGAGTGGGAAAGAGAGAAACCGAGAGAGAATGAGAGAGAGTTCACGGGTGAGGAGAGGAGAGAGAGAGTGAGCAGAAAGAGTGAAGAGAGAGGGAAAGGAGAGAATAAATAGAGAGAAACGGTAGGCGGTTTTGCTGTACGAAAATCAAATGCCACCCACGGTTTTGTAAAACGAAATATTTTTAACATTTTATAAATTGTTGTGCTTTAAAACTCAAAACATCATTTTAAAACAATAAGAAATCATTTGAATTTATCAAATTAACAAAACAACCAAAAATTTAAAATTCTATCAAATAATCAAATTAATGTTAAAATATTAATTATGACACATTACTTTATTATTTATATTACAATAATATTAAATAAATTTTAAGGTGTTATAGGTTCTGCCTGAAGAACAATAATAAAACTCTTGTTTTATTGTTATTACTGTGAGAAATCTATAACGTTAATTAGGGAAGAATTGTTTATTTGGGATTCTAAAAGTTGGCTGTGCAGAGATGGAATTGAAAACAAGAAAATAGAAAGGTGAAAGTGATGACATAGACGACACCAACTGTGGCTAATAGTGGTGATGACAATTGGATAGATCTTTAGCTTAGCCATTTTGTGGCCAAAATTCTTGTTCTTCTGATATTCCAAGCATTTCTTTCACGCTTAACGCGCCTGCGTTGCAATGTGGCATTCCCCTTAGCTCTTGTCCCATCAGACCTTTTTTCCCCCTCATTAGACCCACTGCATAATAATTAATATACTCTGTCAATTTAATCGAGACTTTCTACCATCTTTCGGGTGCAGGTCCCCTAGCATAACATATAAAAAGGAGAAAAAGGTCATTGAATGTAACATGAAAAGACTAACATAGTTTTTAGTCAACTAAATTTTTGTGGTATTATGTAAATTTAATATCAATGATCCCTCTCTTATAAAACTATCCATTTTGGACAAAATGTAACATATAAATCACTCTTAAGGGTTGTAAAAGGGATAAAATAATTTTTAAAAAATAAGCATACCTCTAAAACTCAATATTAAAAGCAAGAAAAAAACATATTGGAGTTGGGTAACACAATTTGGTTTTCTATGTAGGCTTATATTTAAATTTTAGATTTTTTTTTTCCTAAATTTGTTTATCTTTTTAATATTTTGTCTGTGTTATAATCTTACGAGCATCTTTGTGGTGCATTTTGTCCAAAAATAGACAATCTATTAACAGAGGAGCCAAAACTAGGTATTTCAAAAACCTTTAGCTAGAAGTAGAAAACTAGACATCAAGAGGCAAATTAAGATAATATATATTCTTCGGAGAGTATTTTTGTAAATAACAAAAAAAAAAAACTTTTTAAAGCATGTGAAGATTACAGTTTCGTATTAGAATGACAATGGGTAGAATTTGGGGTTGGATATCTAACCAACCCATCTCATGAAGAAAAATAATTTTTATTCTTTCTCCATTAATCTAGTCAAATTGACCAAAATGAGGTTAATTTTCCCATATGCGCTTAAGGTAATCTTAAATAGAGCTGGCAATTTCAGACACGACATGATGACACGATATAAACGAGTTTAGACCGCACGTATATTAATTAGGCCATAAATGTGTTAGCACAAATAACATGAAAATAAATGTGTTGGAATCGTGTTAGTACGTTTAACACGTTTAATTAATGTGCAGTAAATGTGTCAACACGATACGGCACGACCCGTCCATTTATAGCAAATTTAAACTTAAAATAAAAAAAATTATAATTTTACAAGATTAAAGATTCGAACCTTAACACCTAAGGGTGTATTATTAAGCCTGCCTCCACCACACCCAATGATCATTTTGTAATAAATAAGAGCTTTTATTTATTTATTATGGTTTCAATATTTTTGAAACTTAAAATAAAAAAATTTCATGATTTTGCAAATTTGCACCATAAGGGTATACTATTGTGCCAGCCTCCACCACGCTTGATGAGTTTTTGGTGTGAAATGAAAGCTTCTAATTTGTTTATTATGGATCTACTTTACACATCCAAAAGTCCCACATGGAAAAGAAACCAAAACATTTCTCTCTTCCTCTCTATATAATGACTAATTTCTTGCCTTCTATAGTTCAGCTGGCATTGCCTATTGCCAAGGCAACTTTAAAACAATTTTTCTTGGATCTGATTTTTAAAGATTGGATTTAAGAAAAAAATACAGTTTAAAATATTCAATAATATAAAGATAGGAACATTTCATTTTAATTTAAAGATAAGGAATATTTTGATGTTAGTTATGTTTTGAATTTTAAATTGGAGATGTTTGTTATGTTTGAAATTTGAGTGTTTAGTGTGTTTTGGAATTAAGGTTATTATTATTATTATTTGGGTCATAAATGTGTTATAATTGTGTTATAATCATGTCAACCCGTCACGACTTGTTTAATAATCGTATTAATTGTGTCGTGCCGTGTTATGTGTGTTATGGCGTGTCGTGTTCGTGTTTGTATTTTAGGCATGTTTATTAATCGTGTGTGTTCGTGTCCAGCGTAATCATATTGTGTTATAATCGTGCTGACACAAACACGACACGTAATATGATTTGCCAGCCCTAATCTTAAAGGGTGTTTTGGAAGTGTAGTTAAAACTGAAACTGTAGCATGTGATTGCTTTACAATGTAGCTCGCTTTTTTTTAACACTGTACCATGTAAGAGCTTTACATTGTAACAACCAAAACTTTTGGTTTTAACTAATTTTGCCAAACACCCTTTTTGGCATATAGTGGAATTAGGAAATGAACAAAATTTTAAACTAAAATAATAGTACCACTATGCTTTGTGCAAACTATGTTTTCCATGTACTAAATTGTGAACTTGTATAATAATGTCAATTTTTTTTTGTTTATTGGGCAATTTAAGTTTGAAATGAGCATTTAAAACTTAAAACTTGAAGTGCAATCAAAAGTTAATTAAAAAGTTGCCATAAAAATCTCTTAATTATAAAATTTCATGAGAGGTAAATTAAGGAAAAAATGTTGAGATCGAAATTAAAGGAGCTCCTTGGGCCAAGCTGCCCTCTAAGCCTAGGGTGACACTGCTACTACAATCTTAGATTGGTGATTTATATGATTGTCTAATCATAAGACCTTGAATCTAAAACTGTTTGCAAACTATTTAATTACAAAATTATTTGTTACGTTACATGTCAAGACCATTGTAGCCAAAAATTGTAACAGGAAATAATTAACCTCCATAGTTTCCTTTTTAAAACGTAATTAATGAAAAAAAAACTAGATATTTCATAATGCATAAATAATTATACTAATTAAAGTTAAAAAGGCAAAAAAAAGAAACAAGCAATTAATTTGAGATCTTTACATTTTCTAAAAGAAAAAAATGCTTCATTATTATTTTAAAAAAGGATTATTATCTAATTAAGGAAAAAGAAAAGGATGCTGCATAATAATGGACTAAATAGAGTTAAAAAAAAAAAGAAAAAAGAAAGGAACAATTAATTCCAATATGCTTCATTATTTTGTTAAAAAACATTATTAAAACCAAAATTGAAACTACAAAATTCAAACATAAAAAATAGGGGGAGAAAAGGAAATTGCTTGTTTAAACGTAAGTGAAACCTTTGAATTAATTAAATTTCAAAACCTTTCTCATTATATATAGTCGAGATGATTATGTTGATGACAACAGGTAACATTTTTTTGGGAGATAATGATTATAGTAGCTCTATGCAGTAAATATTGTATCTTTTATATAATTTACTGTCCATTACCATAATGTAACGCCCCGAAATTTATTTAATGTTATTGTAATATAATGTTAGACATGTATGCCCTAAGGAGTAAAAATGTAATACGTTTTTGGAGACATTTTTATCAATAAAGAATTTATTCATTTATATATATACCAAATCTTGTCCTCTTTACGTTTATATTTGTTGAATGTATGATAAGCAAACAGTAGTCTGAGACTGTCAGTCTAAACCTTAAGAATTGGGCATATGATGGGATGATTATGCGGTAGACACGATTCTTAAGGTGATGGTCTAAAACATATGATCCGCAATCGAGAGAATAAAGTTGGGCGCTTTATTCATGTAAAGATTGTTATGTTGTCTATATCCCTTTTTGGGAGATGATTTGTCTTGGCCATCGGAGTTGGACTCCGTGAATAGAAACATTGGCACGTTGTCATAGGTGGCGATGTGTTGGATCGGGACATAAACTGAATTGATTTAGATTAATAATTCTGTCTTGGAAAATCGATTCACTTTAGACAGTCATTTGTATTGTATCTTAATCCTGAGATGAATAGTGGGCCCGTTGTCTCGACTTATGTCTTTTGATGTACCAATGGGTGACTCCCTCATCTCAATAGTGGTATGCATACCGGTACGTTGGAGGCATGACTCTTGATAGCGTATACTTGTTATTCATAGATATGGAATCCATAGCTCCTCTTTAGGAGTAATGATATCCTCTTATATGCGTTGTCCTGTAATTAGAAAACTGGAGCGCTCAACCATTTGGATACATCGGTGTAACCGAATGGTATACTATCTTTGGATGGTAAGTTTTCTAATGATGAGACAATAGAACGTAAGATAAAAATAATCGGGAAGGTAAGACAGAACTTGTCCTTAAGCCGATTATGGATTATCATATGGGGATACTGTAACGCCCCTATATGGGGGTTAACAGTTTTTAATGAGATAAAATAAAAATAAATAATAAAAGTAAAACCTTAAAAATAAAATTTGCCCGGGACTTAAATGAAAACTCTCAACTCAAAAATAAAAATATAAACGATAAATAAACCACAGTTTTAAATGTAGCACCTTAAATTTAATAATATAAACTGTTGTCATCATCATTTTAACCCTCAACACATTGTAATACAGTCACAGAAAGTAACAATTGATGCTTACATTATCATGAAGAACATTCTTTACAATTGAGCAGTCCCAATGTAATATAGTTACATCACTTCCTCAACTATATTTCTCGTAGCCACCTCACACTTAGTGAGTCCTGAAAAGATATAAACATAAGGGAATGAGCAACACTATGCTCAGTAGAGAAAGCCATTACTCACCTTTAGGTTTTTATCATTACCACATTAAAATCTGCATGGTTAGTAAGTCACATCATATTCCAGATTATGAGGTTTATTATGATCACATCTTATGGATACCGTAGTTAATCATTACCAAGTGTCATAATTACACATTTATACAAATATTACCAATCATCATTGTTCCTAGGTATCCATGTTAAATTGAGTATCACTCAACTCATCGAAACCCAAATGGGCGCACTTGATCACCCCATAAACATTCCAAGGGTGTTCCGGTGAGGGGACATCAAGCCCCGAGTCCTCACCAAATCAATTCCTGTACAGTGTGTTCTGGGACTTTCAACCCAAGGAAGCGTCATCACCTTCCCCCTATTTTACCTTTTTGGGTATTCATGCCCAAGGACGTAACCGCCGCCCTCTTCATGTCTCACCATTTCTCTATATTAAATCATTATTAATAGAGTCAGTTTTCCTAACCATGCTTCTCAATTTATAACATATGTCAATTCATTATGTTCCTCGCCGTACAATACAAGACGAGTCCATGTCATAGTTTCATATGTGATACTCATATAATATCAGTTCAACATAGATATATATATATTGCGGCAAAACAATCAATTTTAATTCTATAAAAACCTCACAAAAATGAGTAATAGAATCCCTACCTTTTAAGCTTATCAACAGTCTCTTAATCCTGGAATCAATTAACGTTAGCTCCATACTCCCTTGATCCTAAGGCGTGCATAAGGACAATTAAAACTAAAGCACAACATACAACTACATTCATAAAATTTATTTTAATTTAATCTTAGAATTTCAAGAAATAACCACTGCCCATAGAGGTATTATAAAGTTTAACAATATAAATTTTCTGTCTAGGGCATATACACTTAGACTTCATACATATGCTCCAAAATAGCAACAAACATATACTTAGGTTTAAGAACGCAAATTTGAATAATCCTTTAGTATAAAAGAAAATTTATAAATGAAAGACTAAATTTGTTCATAAGATTCTAACCTCGGATTATGGTTAGTTGGAAGCTTGAAATGGTTTCAAAACAGGTTCCTTTACTTCGGTATGACTGAAATTCTTGCTCAAATGGAGGTGATGGTGGCTGATTTTTATGGCTGCCTTGAAGAAGTTCTCTAAGTATTTTGCTTTAGCAAAGAAATGAGAAGAAGAGTGTGGGAACCGTGGAAGAGAAAGGAAGAAAAGATGAAGTCTTTGAAGAGAAGTGATAGAAACAATTATAGAGGAGACATGTTGAAGCATGTCACGGAGGAAATAAAGAAAATGAGGGTCAAGAGTAGTTGGAAAAGATATCCTTATGTCTCATCTAAAGACTTTAACACACATAATGCCAATATGACATTTTTGAGATTTATTAGAAGTTCTAAGGCTTTTTAGTAATCATACTAAATAAATATAGGAGAATTTTAGAAAATTTAAAAATAGATAAAAATAAATATTATAAAATAAATTTAAATGAAGCAATTTTTTTTATACATTAAAAATTAATTTAATTACCTCAATACCCATTAGAAGAATAACGGGTGTCACAGCTCTACCCCCCTTAAAGAAATTTCGTCCTCGAAATTTCAATTCTAGTAATACTAGTAAAAATTATGATTCCACTATGATTCCAATTCTGAGTCTAAACCGTTAATGTTGTTTGTCTTCCAAAGTTAAGTTATCGTATCTCCACTTATTTACTTGCATAATAAATCTTACTCCTAAATCCCTCAATGAGAGTATTTCTGACGAGTTTCAACTTATAACACCATATAATAGTCTAAGAATCTGATCAGGTATACATATTGACCATATCATGATTCCGGTCCTTCATTGTCCATGGACTGTGATTTACAATCACATTTAAGGAGATTGCCAGAGAAATTTTATATACTTCATCTTTAGGTTCCTTTTCCTTTTTGAGTAAGGAAAAGTCAAATATATTTGATTTCATACCTCAACTAATAAACTAAAACATAATCATAAAACATATATCACAAACGCTTTTATTCAAAACTATACATTAAACTTACTCATAGAGATATTAAACGGAATCTCAGAGTTGCAAACATACCCGGCATATTTTTCATTAAACAACTATCCTCATGACACAAACATTCAATCCAAATAATATACTCATATTTCATATGGAATATCCCCATAACTGACTCTGGTACTTCCACATAATATTAACAGAATATTACACATTACAAACATAATACGGATACGTTTCGAGAGTACAAGGCACTCCGTATACCAGCTATCCATATCATGCATGCTTAGAGGATACAAAAACATCGATAAACAAAAGATCGGACCTTAAGAAGGATGCGTTTCGAGAGCATCAAGTACTCCGTATCCAGCCATCCCGGCATTAGGCTCAATGAATCTAAAAGATTTAACAACGACGTACCACAAGAAACACAGAATACAAGGCAAACGGTTATTCGTAACACACGAAATACGGACACACATGCCTACATGCCAAAGATAAAACAAAAAGATTACAGATGGAGATTCAAATCAATTGGCCGCTCCCGGCTTTCCCTTTCCCATTCAAGCTTGGATGTTGCAGTGTCGGATTCTGGATGTATGATTTGCATTTTATCTATCAATTCCTCAGCTGTTGAAGCAGTGACAAAGATTTGTCTCTCCGATTCTGTAGTGATGTTTTCTTCCACAGCGTAATCTAGAAATTTCAAAAGACCGTCATAAAAACCCTTTACGTTCAGCAGTCCCAAAGGTTTGGAATAAAAGCCCAACAATTGCCCACAAGCAACTATAAATATTTCCTCAAGAGTACCTAGACCACCAGGTAATGCTATAAAAGCATCGGAATTATAGATTATGTCTTTAAAATTTTTAGGGATACTCCTGACTCCTTCTCCCTTACCTATGGCTTCCTTACAAAGGTTTCCTTCAACTGGAATATGAGGCCAAATTCTTACATCAGTAGCGTCGCTAGACCTAGCTGCTAGTGCCATATTTACCATCATTTTTATACTACCACCCCCATAGATTATGTTAATCTTCTTGTGTGCTAGGACTTGCCCTAAGTGATTTGCAGCTTCTAAATAAGCTTTATCTTTTCCAAGGCTGGAACCACAAAAGACACAGACATTCTTTATTTTCTTCGTGGACTGGGAGGTAGACATATTTGGTTTATAGAAGTGGTTGCTTAATGTCTGCTCCACTTAGACTTCGGGTTCTACATGAGATTTTAAAGATGAGAAATATACAAAAAGGGCTAAAGAGATAGACGAGTAGGTAATGAAAAGGTAATCCAAAGATTTAAACAAAATCTTGTGCGGATAAGAAAGTAAGATAAGGTGATTGATAGTTTACAGAAAATCTGATTCACTTTTTGAAAAAGATTAGACTCTAATTGTATAACTTTTGACAATTGAGAACAATTCGACAGAAGACCCTCATGACACAACTGTAGACTTTTTGACAAATATACACCAAGTCTAGAAATTTAATATAAACGACAAATACTGTAGAACTTTTGAAATTTGAGACACAAATCTTGAAATATCTGGATAAGCTTTTCAAAATTCAAACATATTACTGTACCGTATGTAACGTGTCTGATAAGATAATATATTTTATTATATATATATTTAAAAAAATCATAAATTAAATAAGATATTAACACTTACTGTATCAATCTAATAATCACAATTATTTCAAACACAAAAGCAAATATTCTGAGTAAAAGAAAAACACAAACTGTTGAACATCAGCTAAAACTGCTTCAAATAAGTAAAGACTAAATAACCTTTATAGAGCGATGACTTATTCCTCATCCAGTTTTCTTATAGCTTGACAAACAGGATCTAGAAATACCATATTCCTGAGGCGTTGTCTTTCTGTATAAAATTTAGGCCAGAGTTTAAAAATAGCTCCTTGAACATATCCACTAGGGTGACCGTGGAGAGGAGGATGGATGCTATCCAAGTTCTCCTTTGAAAGTCCATCCCTACAAAACCTTATTTTATCCTCTCTATTCGTAGACATATAACCAGGTGAAGTACATTTACCGTTACAATTTTGTCTTCCACATTTGTTACAAGTGACCACGATGGCACGAGCTCTTCTTTTCATTGCACTACGACTGGTACCCGTTCCTGGTAAACCGACATCTTGACTAAAGTCACTCGGACGGATTTTCCCCTCTATTAACATTCTCACATCACAAGGGATGCCAAAATGCATAAGAATCCACAACCGAGTAATTCTAGCCTTGTATTTCTTTCTGAGAATCTTTTGGGAGAGTGATGGAAAATACTTTCTCAGATGTTGGTACTTTGGGTCCATGATGAGATGAAAGAAGAGTAAATAGAAAGGAAAAATTAAGATAGTAAATTGCAGAATCTTAGAATTCCTTCTTCTTTTGGAGGAAAAGAAGAATTTTTAATGAGAAAGAAAAGGATTTGCGATTTAGAGAGAAAATAACAAATTAAGAGAGAAAAAGTGAACTCGGAGAAATAAGCTCTTATGTACAGTAAACGTATATGTAAACAATAATTAAACCACTGTATATGACACGTATAGAGACCACGTGGGAGAGACAGTGTGCATCAAACTGATTTAGGATTTGAACTAGGCCCAAATGTTCTAAGTTGAAAATGGTCAGGTTGTTTCGGGCCTTAACACATTTAGAACAAGTTAAATAACAAACATAAAATTGAAAACCAATTCGTATGAATCTTAAACCCAATTCAAAGCCCACTATAGATAAAGTTAATTATGAACAACAAATCTAATTTAACGACAACAAGGATCTTCCTGAATGATATTTAAAATCATTTCATAACAACATAATCTTCCAGCAACTCGAATAATTTTGTTTTAATCAAAACCTTATTGAACAATGCATACACCCATATGTTATTGATAATACTCAACATCTATCAATGGATTCATCATCATTGCTACCAAGGGTTTAGAATGTGACTAACCTTGAAATCAATACGATTTACGTCTTTCAACGTAGACCATATCAATGAACAAAGACACTAGATGTTACTACTTAAGAACATCTACAATCCCCACAATTCTACTCATACAATATATAATTTCCTCATATAACAAAACCTTAGGTAACCAAAAGATTCACTGATACACTTAAATACAATGTACGTAACGAAATATTCCAATTTTGAGATTCATGCATTCTAGACTTTACACAGTCTCAACAGACCAAAAGTCTAACATTTATCTCTCTCAAGATTCAATACCATGATTCCCAACTTATATCATATTCCTCAAATATATAGAACTTTTAAGAAAAGACATTGACACTTATGTGCTCCATCGAATCCACACATAATCATTACTTAGGTTTGAATCAATTACGAAAAATTTGGCATATCTATGTCAAACTTTAAAATCAATAAATCAAGCCTTATATTTCTTATTGTTTTTCACGAGACAAAAGGCTATTAAATCCTCGTATCTACACGAATTTCTCATCGTTTATACGAATTAGATATGCTTATAGATCCTAATATTATACGAATCTCTCATAAGCAATCTACTTATAAACTCATTCCATATAATTATTGTACTCATATAACTATTGATATTTTCATTCTATGGCCTTTCCATGTTACATCCTTCTAGACTGTATAAATCAATGTGAAGGTTCATTTTGATGATGACAATAAAAATTCAGCTTCAAAACCATCTCAAAAATATATTTTTTTAAAGTGGTGCTACACTCCCTAGGTTAACCGAACCTAGGCTCTGATACCAAAAATTCTGTAACGCCCCTATATGGGGGTTAACAGTTTTTAATGAGATAAAATAAAAATAAATAATAAAAGTAAAACCTTAAAAATAAAATTTGCCCGGGACTTAAATGAAAACTCTCAACTCAAAAATAAAAATATAAACGATAAATAAACCACAGTTTTAAATGTAGCACCTTAAATTTAATAATATAAACTGTTGTCATCATCATTTTAACCCTCAACACATTGTAATACAGTCACAGAAAGTAACAATTGATGCTTACATTATCATGAAGAACATTCTTTACAATTGAGCAGTCCCAATGTAATATAGTTACATCACTTCCTCAACTATATTTCTCGTAGCCACCTCACACTTAGTGAGTCCTGAAAAGATATAAACATAAGGGAATGAGCAACACTATGCTCAGTAGAGAAAGCCATTACTCACCTTTAGGTTTTTATCATTACCACATTAAAATCTGCATGGTTAGTAAGTCACATCATATTCCAGATTATGAGGTTTATTATGATCACATCTTATGGATACCGTAGTTAATCATTACCAAGTGTCATAATTACACATTTATACAAATATTACCAATCATCATTGTTCCTAGGTATCCATGTTAAATTGAGTATCACTCAACTCATCGAAACCCAAATGGGCGCACTTGATCACCCCATAAACATTCCAAGGGTGTTCCGGTGAGGGGACATCAAGCCCCGAGTCCTCACCAAATCAATTCCTGTACAGTGTGTTCTGGGACTTTCAACCCAAGGAAGCGTCATCACCTTCCCCCTATTTTACCTTTTTGGGTATTCATGCCCAAGGACGTAACCGCCGCCCTCTTCATGTCTCACCATTTCTCTATATTAAATCATTATTAATAGAGTCAGTTTTCCTAACCATGCTTCTCAATTTATAACATATGTCAATTCATTATGTTCCTCGCCGTACAATACAAGACGAGTCCATGTCATAGTTTCATATGTGATACTCATATAATATCAGTTCAACATAGATATATATATATTGCGGCAAAACAATCAATTTTAATTCTATAAAAACCTCACAAAAATGAGTAATAGAATCCCTACCTTTTAAGCTTATCAACAGTCTCTTAATCCTGGAATCAATTAACGTTAGCTCCATACTCCCTTGATCCTAAGGCGTGCATAAGGACAATTAAAACTAAAGCACAACATACAACTACATTCATAAAATTTATTTTAATTTAATCTTAGAATTTCAAGAAATAACCATTGCCCATAGAGGTATTATAAAGTTTAACAATATAAATTTTCTGTCTAGGGCATATACACTTAGACTTCATACATATGCTCCAAAATAGCAACAAACATATACTTAGGTTTAAGAACGCAAATTTGAATAATCCTTTAGTATAAAAGAAAATTTATAAATGAAAGACTAAATTTGTTCATAAGATTCTAACCTCGGATTATGGTTAGTTGGAAGCTTGAAATGGTTTCAAAACAGGTTCCTTTACTTCGGTATGACTGAAATTCTTGCTCAAATGGAGGTGATGGTGGCTGATTTTTATGGCTGCCTTGAAGAAGTTCTCTAAGTATTTTGCTTTAGCAAAGAAATGAGAAGAAGAGTGTGGGAACCGTGGAAGAGAAAGGAAGAAAAGATGAAGTCTTTGAAGAGAAGTGATAGAAACAATTATAGAGGAGACATGTTGAAGCATGTCACGGAGGAAATAAAGAAAATGAGGGTCAAGAGTAGTTGGAAAAGATATCCTTATGTCTCATCTAAAGACTTTAACACACATAATGCCAATATGACATTTTTGAGATTTATTAGAAGTTCTAAGGCTTTTTAGTAATCATACTAAATAAATATAGGAGAATTTTAGAAAATTTAAAAATAGATAAAAATAAATATTATAAAATAAATTTAAATGAAGCAATTTTTTTTATACATTAAAAATTAATTTAATTACCTCAATACCCATTAGAAGAATAACGGGTGTCACAGATACGATACACTTTGATATGTCATGGAGACTTAGCTACACGAGCTTCGTAATTCTATAAAGTTTGAGAGTGCAGCTCCAAGCTTTTAGTGGAGTAGCGTTGGAGTTGATAGTTGTGAAATGTATATCTGGGATATTGGGTTTCATAATTATCATGAGCTTGAACTTTATAGGTCCATTTTGGTCCCCTTTGCTAGCTCACAAAGTCCTGTAACGACACAACGTGCTTTTCCAATAATTGGTGACTTATGTCAGATTTATCAGATTAGTTTAAAATTTGTAAGAATCAAATAATTCATGTCTGTTTATCGGTTGAATTAATTTTGTAAGAAATTAGTTCAAGATAAACTTGTTGAATTATTGCGATCAGATAATTCTTGTCTGTTTATCGGTTGATTTAATTTTGGATAAATTAGATCAAGATAAACTGGTAGAATTTATTGTGAATTGATTTATTTTCTTAGAGATTATCTTGATAAAGTTTGTTTTGATCAGATATCTTCTCTATTGGGTTATTTGAATCAAAACTGAGACTTTATCCTTTAGAATCTCGGGTGGAAAATAAAAGATTTACAGAGATTTTTTCTCGGGAGTTCGGCCTATCGAATGACGTGGTCGGCCTGCCGAATTGGCATGTTCGGCCTGCCTATCAGAATGTTCGGCCTACCAATCAGCGGTAGATAAGATTACACGTTTTCACGCGGATCTTATCAGATATTGATCCGAACTTGATTCTGTTTTGAGTTTTTGAGACCTAATCTGATATGGACTGACCCCAGGACCAATAGCTATATAAAGGGAGTAAGTCTCATGATTTACTCAGATTAATTTGAGAGATTAAGAGTGATACTCTTTTAGTGAGCATCTGAAAACTTCCTGAGAGCTTTTGTTCACAAATCACGAACACTAGCTTTGGGTTCTCTCTATTGGTTGGAAGGAGAATCACCGGTGGAAGAGCTGAACGTGTGAGCCCACACTCACTCCGGTTGTGGATAGAGAATAGCAAAGAAGACCAGTTGGTTGAGGCTCTTCTGGAACGTTACTTCTCTACACAGGTTGCGGAGGTTCTTCGGCACACTAAGGTTAGTAAGATATGTCTGATTTATACATATAACATGTCAAACTTGTGTTTTGGAAATTACTCTGATGAAAAATTTTTAAAATTCCGCTGCACACTTTGTTTCCAAAAACATGGATTTAAAGCTTCGATTCGAGGTTAGTTTTGAAATTTCTAAACTTTTTCCAAAATTTTTAATTTTGTGCATTTTTGAGATTTAAGTTCGTTTGAGCTTAGAAAACCTTTGATTTAAGTTAAATGAACTTAGAACACCTAGAATCCAAGCTTAGATTGAAGAAAAACGGATTGGATTTAAGATTTTTCATTTTTCTCCTCATTTTTCCATTTTTAGATTTTTGATATTTTCGAGTTTAAATCTTGTTTAAATGAGTCCAAAAGTATTCTAGCATTTTTTTCTATCATCTATGATTGTTTTCCATGCCTGGGATTTGAGAAAAACAGGTTAAAATCAAGATTTGGATTTTGGGGGATTGAAAACCCGTGGCTGGAATTTCTGGGTTTTCCCAGTTCAGTAGGCCAGATTCAAGGGATCGACAGGCCAGACTGCACCGCTTGGCAGGCCGAACCTGGAAATGTTCGGCCGACCGAACCTGGTTTTCGGCAGGCCAAACTGCACAGTTCGACCGGCCAAAGCAGGGAGTCCGGTAGGCCGGCCGGGCATGGAAAAGTTTGTGATTTTTCACCAGTTTTCACTGTTTTGAACCCCGATTTAAATTCCAACCTTATAAAATGATTTTATAGATACAAATGGCACACTAGGACATCATGAAATGGTTTAGTAACATAGAATGTCTCGAACTAGATAATGATCGACTTAGTGTATATCTAGGATCGTTCGTGGTTTCGCGGAGCTAACGTATAGCGGACCGGGATTACGGTGTGGGGCACCGACATGAGTATCGAGGTAGGACTTCTACCCCATTCCTTGGTAGCCTAGTTTCAAAATGAGTTGGCTTTGAAAAGGATTTCTATTAAAATGTTTTCAACAGTTGTTTGAAAATGAATTTATCGGTTATATTTTAATATACCGTGAACTGAAATGAACTTCATAATGAATGTAAATGATAATACTTGATAAATGAGTTTTGAATGATGATAAAAATAAACACAAAGGCATGATGCCATATCAGAGATCGGGTCGTGTAGCAACCGACCTTGGAGGCAGGTCCCGAAACCCAGCTGGGCCACTATGGTGGTGATATTCTTATGGTTTGCCTAGGAAAATGAAAATGATGTTTATGGTCGACCTAGTAAACTGTTTTGGGTAAGAACGGTTTTATCTAAATTTATTCATTTATTCAATGTTTCTTTTAAATAACTTATTAAAATATAGTCCTACTGAGCCTTTCGCTCACATTTTCTTTGTTCCTAAATTTTCCCCCCCTTCTAGGTGGTTTCCCATTTAGGTTCGGAGAGGATTCAGCGGACCGAACCCAGGAGCAGTAGAAGGATTAGTATATCATTTGTATTATTTGAACAAGGCATGTAACATCTTAAACTTTCTTTGTGTTTGGACTGTAGTTGTATTATTATATTGTCTGTACTATGTGTGTGCGCAAGTTGTGGGTCTGTGGAACCCATACTCGCTACGTTTATCATTTATTTTTCATGCAATGGTTTTCTTGAACCTTCACATTTTATTATTTAATGTAACCCCTAAACTCTCGATTTTAATTAAATTCCCTCTTAACTAATTTAATTAACCCGCCATGTCATTTCCCATACTCCAGGGCGTGACAGGATGGTATCAGAGCTCAAGGTTTTGAACCTTGGGAATTGTGCACACATAGGTTTGACAAGGAAATACATCTGACAGTCCAAAATTTTGTTTTCAGAAGTGAGAGAATGGCACCTAGACGTCGTTCGACAGCTAACGCTAAGTTCAAAAACGATGAGGGCATGATGAGGTCTATGTTTGCGGCTTTCCAGCAGATAGCAACCAGGGCTAGACTGGAGGATTCTGATGTTGGTCGTCGGCATACGTACTTTAAGGAATTTCGGCGTGCGTCTATTTTGAATTTTGATGGTAATGGGGATCCGTAGTTGGCAGAATATTGGCTGGATTCAATCATAAAGCATTTGGATACCCTTGGTGTGCCTGATGAGTATCGTGTGGAGTTTGCTGCATATAAGCTTGAGGGTGGTGCTAACACTTGGTGGAAACAGGCTAAGCATTTGGAACGCGATGGTGATATCAGTTGGGACAGATTCGAGGAGCTGTTCTATGATAGATATTTTTCACAGGGGTATAGAAATCAGAAGGCAGCTGAGTTCTACAGGTTGCAGCAGGGTGATTTGTCAGTTTAGGAATATGAGGCAAGGTTTAATGAGTAGGCTAGGTTTGCTCCGTCAACAGTGGCATCAGAGCGTGAGAAGTGCATTAAGTTTCAGGAAGGTCTCAAGGCTCCTATCCGGCGATAGTTGGTTGCTCTGCCACTTAGGAGTTTTGGAGAGCTTGTGTCGTCAGCAATATCAGTGGAAAATGATTATGCGCAGTATTGTGAGGATCATGCAAAGGCTTCAGGAGGATCGCAGAGGAGCGGTAGGAAAAGCACCAGTGGCTGTCCGACTCTGGGAAAGAGCAAGCAAGGTGGCATGAACAGTGGTAGCAATAGTTCATCTGGTAGCGGGTGCAACAATCCCTACAGCTTTCATTGTCATTTCTGTCAGCAGCCCGGACACATCAAGAGGAATTGCCCGATCAGGAGTGCCTATCTTGGATCTCAGACCTTGGAGGATGCCAGTCGTCAGTCTCAGCCTCAGACCCTACCTCCGCCTCAACAGTACCCGTAGTTGCAGTATCCCCAGTTCTCTCCTCAGCAGTTTTTGTATTCAGTACGAGGTCAACAGTCGCAGCATTTTTAGCATAGCGTCCCTCAGTATCAAGCGCTGAGTATAGCTAGTGTGCAGTCATCTCTGTCTCAGCAGCATCGACAGAATAATCCCGGACCCAGCAATGTTGGTAGAGGAAAAGGAAAGGCACCAGTGCAGGTTCATGCAATGGCATCGGGTGGTTCAGATTCTCAAACTAGTAACGCTGTTGTCGATGGTACGATCTTAGTTTCTCGATCTTTAGCTTGCATTTTATTTGATATAGGTGCCTCTCATTCTCTCATTTTGAGTTCTTTTGTAGATGCCTTGGGATTAGATATAGAAGAGTTTAATGAACCTCTAGTCATAACTTCTCCCTTGGGGCGGGTGTGTGTGAATTGTGTCTGTAAATCTTGTAAAATAAAGATTGGGGATGAGATTTTAAAAAAATGATTTGATTGTACTCCCCATGAGCTAATATGATGTAATTCTAGGGATGGACTGGTTGTCCAGGTATAATACAGTTGTAGATTGCCAACTTAGAAAAGTGACCCTAGTGTCTGATAGGGGGACGATGATCACTTACCAGGGTGGTGGTGATTGGTTAATGAGTGAGCGTCTCATGAAGTCGTGTCTAGGAGGGCGAAGGAATCTGGGTTGTTGTGCTTTTCTTGTGAACCTAGAGTGCGAGCCCTATGCTTTGAGTGGAAGTGTAGTGATTTCGATGGTTGATGAGTTTGAGGATGTCTTCCCCGACGAGTTGCCAGGATTACCACCGCATCAGGAAATCGAGTTTGGTATTGAGTTGTTTCCGAGGACAGCACCGATTTCTATGGCACCTTATCGGATGGCACCGGCGGAAATGAAAGAATTAAGGAAGCAACTTCAGGAGCTTGCTGATAAAGGGTATATTTGGAATAGCACATCTCCGTGGGGAGCAACGATTTTGTTTGCTAAGAAACATGCTGGGACTCTCAGGTTGTGTATGGATTATTGGCAGCTAAATCGTGTCACAGTGAAGAATAAGTATACCTTGCCTAGGATTGATGAGTTGTTTGATCAGTTGGGAGGTTCGCGGTACTTCTCAAAGATTGATTTGCGTTCAGAGTACCATCAACTCAGGATTAAGGAAGAGGATATTCCTAAGACAGCTTTTAGGACTCGGTATGGGCATTTTGAGTTTCTGGTTATGTCATTTGGGTTGACGAATGCTCTGGCAGCTTTCATGGATTTGATGAATAGGATATTTAGGCTGTATTTGGATCGGTTCGTGATCGTGTTCATTGATGACATTCTAGTGCATTCTAAGACTTGGGAGGAGCATGGGCAGCATCTTTGGATCGTGCTTCAGACTCTGCAGGAGCACCAGATGTATGCTAATAGGGAAAAGTGCGAGTTTTGGTTGACTGAGGTCAAGTTTCTGGGTCATGTCATCTCAGAGAATGGTATTTCTGTGGATCCGTCCAAGATTGAAGCCATAGTGGAGTGGGAACGACCAATGAATGTAGCGAAGATTCGCAGCTTCTTAGGTCTTGCCGGTTATTACAGGAAATTTGTAAAGGATTTTTCAAAGATTGCAGCTCCATTGACGAGATTAATCAAGAAAAATGTCAGGTTTGAGTGGGATGAAGAATGTGAGTTTGCTTTTCAGGAATTGAAGAACCGGTTGAGTTTAGCTCCATTGTTGGTTATTCCTAGTAGTGATGAGCCGTATGAAGTTTATGCAGATGCCTCAGGACGTGGGCTTGGGTGTGTGTTGATACAGCATGGACGCGTGGTTGCGCATGGATCGAGACAGCTACGACCTCACGAGCGGAATTATCCTACTCATGACTTGGAGCTCGCGGCAGTGCTTCACGCGCTGAAGATTTAGAGGTGTTATTTGTATGGAGCGTCGTTTTAGGTCTTCTCTGATCATAAGAGTTTGAGGTATCTGTTCACCCAGAGGGATCTTAATCTGAGGTAGCGTAGATGGATAGAGTATATGGAGGATTATGATTTTGCACTGCAGTATCATCCTGAGAAAGCTAATGTGGTCGCGGATGCGCTTAGCAGGAAGTCTTCAGAGATTCTCGCTTGTTTGGCTTTTGAGGACTGGAGCAGGGATGCGACATTGAGCGAGTATAGGTTACGGTATCATGAAGACTATGATCGAGTTTCGGTATATCATGTGGAGGCGACCCCAGCTCTTGTTCAGATGGTGAAGCAAAGTCAATGGCAGGATCAACATTTGCAGGGGATTTGGTCATGAATTTAGAACGGGGAGCAGTTTGAAGAATGGAGCGTGCATGCAGATGGATCGTTGTATTTTTAGGAGTGTCTTGCAGTTCTAGCTATCGTCGAGGTGACGAAAGCAATTTTGGACGAAGCTCATAGGTCTCAGTTTGCTATTCATCTGGGGAGCACAAAGATGTATCGTGATTTAAAGAGGCAATATTGGTGGAGAGGCATGAAGAAAGATGTTCGAGAGTATGTGGCCAAGTGTACAACGTGTCTTCAGGTGAAAGCTGAGCATCAGAAGCCTGCAGGTCAGCCTCAGTCGCTTCCTATTCTAGGGTGGAAATGGGAGCATGTGACGATGGATTTTCTCATAGGTTTGCAAAGGACGGAGTAGCGGCATGATGAAGTTTGGGTCGTGGTCGACAGGTTGACGAAATCGACGCATTTCATTCCGTTTAGGTCGACGTGTTCGAGAAGGATTCTCGGGGATCTGTATCTGCAGAACATAGTGAGGTTGCATGGAGTTCCTTTGTCCATCACTTCTGATCGAGACACCAGGTTTAATGCTAAGTACTGGAGGAGTTTTCAAGAGGCTTTAGGTACGGATTTGAACTTCAGTACAACGTTTCATCCTCAGACTGATGGGCAGTTTGTGTAACACCCGCCTATTTTGTGTGACGGACCATGTTAAGTTAGTAACATTATTAAGGAATGTTATTAATAAATAACGTTATATGATATGATATGTGATGTGCATGTTGCTAACTTTTTATGTCAAGTTTTGTGACAGGTGACGACCGCTTGGGATCGTTGTGCTCTAGTGTTCATGTGAAATTCTAAGCATATGTTTATTTATGATGCAATATGTGATTATTTATGATGCAATGATGTATGAATGTTTTATGTTATGACATTTAATGACAGATCGGCAGGCTGAACTTTTAACCTCGACAGGCCGAACTTCTTGCCAGAGAACGGCAAGCCGAAGAACCCCACCGGCAGGCCAAACTTGCTGGAACCGGCAGGCCGAAGGGGAAAAACCGGCAGGTCGAACACGGTTGACAAGCAGTAAGTAAAAACTTCTCCAAAATTATGACTGAGTTAATTACATTAATTGGGAGAATTAATGTGATTAATTGGCATAATAATGGAATGTTTTCATCAATTAAGGAAATTAAAGGATTTGACTTGTATTAATTTGTATTATTTTAAGAGGTTTCCTATTTTAAGAGGGCAAATTATAGTAGGATTGATGAAGTGGTTTGACTTTCCTTTTCTTTCTCTTCTTTCCTTCCACGCCAACAGCCCTTAGCAGTCAGAATTTTCTGACTTAATGAAGGGAATTGAATTCCCATAATGGTGTTTATTACGTTTCTTTTTTTTATTATTTTCTCTCCTCTCACGCTTTTTCTCTCTCAAAAATTTCTAAGACGTACTTTCATTTCTCTTCCTCTTCTCTTCCTCACGAAATCTCTCTCTCTTCCACGAAAATTTTCTGAGTATATTGAAAGAAAAAGGTCTTGTTTCGTTGATTGAAATCAAGGGGTTTTAAGAAGATATTTCCAGGTATGAATTCGGTTTTTGTTATTTTTAAAAAGAAATTCTTCTCCTCATTAGGTATTGTATTTTGTCTCGATTTTTTTTTATATATGATGTTATGTATATATTATGTGATGTTTTTCTAAGTTTCATATCATTTCAATGTTTTAATGAAAAACGATACTTCTGTCTTCTATCCCTCACAGTAATATGTTACTGTATAATTTTAAAAAGTATGAAAAATGTAACGATTATTCAAGGGGTAAATATGATGTTTTCATAAAAAGTTGTTATGACATGCATATGCATGAGTATGTTAGATGAATGTGTTTTATTTATATGTTACGAAGTTTTTATGGGAATTCATTAAGAAAAATGTTTCAATAAATGTTATTTCTGGATTTTTGTTATGAAATGTTACGTATGTTTAAAAGACTTTATGATAATAAAATAATTTCATGCATGATAATATGATGATTGTATGGAGTTTTAAATTAAATATATGTGTTTTAAATTATTAAGAAATGTTTTCCAAAAAGATTTTCATGTTTATAATGTATGAAATGTTTTGATTTTAAGGAAGCATGTTATGAATAGCGTTTACATAATTTGATGATAATTTCATGATGATGATTATAGGATATGACGGAAATGTGATGAATGTATACATGAGTGTATGTATATGTGAATATTATATGAATGAATGTTATGTGTATGGATAGTTCATGTTAAGTATTGATTTTTATTGCATCTTTAAATGATAAATGGCATGAACACTCAAGAAAGCGAGCACATCGAGACCGCGGCGTCGTCACCAAGTGCATTCTTAAGGTTAAGTAAGCTATCGATAAGGTAAGTACATTCTCACCTGCAACATGATACCTTTTTACAAGGTTTGACGATATGTTTATAATGATATTCATGATGATTTTATGATGATTTTCATAAAAGTATTTTTATGAAAGATTTTCATGATTTTAAAGATATACATGTATAATGATGACATGTTTCCAAGCATGAAAAGTATGTATGTATGTATCACCTAATAAGTGTTGCACACCCAATGTTATGAAATGTTATGTTATGATGTCATGTTTGGTTTGAGATTAGCTACCCTTCTCCTCTCATGACGGCGCGCCTATGATGATGTTATGGTGCAACACTTGGGCCCTTAAGATAAAATGGAATAAGTTTTTAAATGGTCAACGTTATGAAAGATATGTTCTATGAAATTGTGCTTAAGGCACTTTTATGATATGATGAAAATGATGATGATGATGTTTATGAAATGTTTTAAATAGTGAGAATATATGTACTTACTAAGCATTAGCTTAATAATGTTTTATGTCATGTTACAGATAAGGGTAAGAGAATCATGGAATAGGTGGAGGACATGGGAAGGCGTGTGAGCAACATGAACGATGAATTGTAACCGGAAGCACGCTGAGAAAATGATTTTATGATTTAATCAAGTTTTATATATATTTTATTTTGAACATATATTTTTATGTTAAGTTTTTTTTTAAAAGAATACTTACATTATGGTTTAATAAGGTATTTTATCATTTTTAATGAATTATGAACTTCCGCTATATATTTTACGTGAAGTTGGTAAGTTTTAAGTTAGGTTTTCCAAAGGAATTTGGTCTCGGACGGCCTGCCGAAGACCAGAAGTTCGGCCTGCCGACTGTATTTTCCGGCCTTTCGAACATGGATGAATTTTCAATCCATTTTGCAAAGCCTCTGCCGGCTTGCCGGTAGAGGGTACACCGGCCTACCGATGATGAACGGCCTGCCGAAGTCCCAAGTTCGGCATGCCGAACTGTGGGAGTAAGTAAGTATTGATCGATTTGATGTTTAATGTGATATGTTGTGATATTCATATAAGTCCTGATTTTACAACTTGGTATATCTATTATATTAATATAAGTTCATGATTAATTTAGAATGTAAATGAATAAATTTTATCATGGAATAAATTAAACAACGATTTTTGAAACAACGGTAAGTTAAAAAAAAAAACGTATGAATGGATCCTGGTAATGTAAGTTTTTAATACTTTTAAAACCAATTGTAACGATTAAGTTTGATATTATTTTAAAGTTTAAAGTTTATGCATGTACGAATATAAGTATGTAACGACATCTGTGACGTCTGAATTAAGGGGCGTTTCAGGCTTTGGTATCAGAGAGAATCTTCCAATTACAATTCATATCGCCACACGTCAATCCAAGTCTTCCAAGTAAGTATGATATTAAGTTAGATGTATAGATTCAAGTATGACGATAAGATTAAGGTTTGAATGATTAATGATTAATGATTAATGATATAGTAGTGAAAACCTGTCTCATAAATGAAAGATCATTCCTAAGACCTAATTATTTTAGGAAATTACGATGGACGGCCACAGAAGAATGCAGACCCGCACCCAGACCAACGAGAGACTTATGACAATGATTGCTGAACTGCAAAGGTAGTTGGAGGATCAACGAAGGGAGATTGCTGCATTAAGGGCCAACAGCCAGAATGGTGAACAGCTAGGTAACGATGTGCCTCCTCCTCCTCCTCCGCAGCCACAAGTAAACGAAGTCCCAGCTCCTACTGCTGAACCAAGAGCAGCCTATCGGGAACCTCTTCTGGTCAGATGGAAGAGAGTTAAGCCAGCTGACTTTGAGGGTTCAAAGGACCCGTTGGTAGCTCAGGGATGGTTGAAGACAATCGAAGCCACTCTGAGACTTATGGATTTCACGGACAACGAAAAAGTCCTCTGTGCCTCATACTGCCTTACCATGGAGGCCAGAATCTGGTGGGATGGCATTGAACAGAGCAAAAATGTTGAAGAGATGTCATGGGCAGACTTTGTTCATGAGTTCAACACAAAGTTCTTCCACATGAATGTCACGAGGAAGCATTATGAGGAGTTTGAAAGCCTACGCCAGGGGGATATGACAGTCACTGATGTGGTGACAAAATTTAACCAGCTTGCTCGTCTATGCCCAGGGATGGTTATGCACGAAGATGAAAGGGTCAGAAGGTTGATTAGGGCCCTTAGACCGGATATTGCTGCAATTGTCGATGGGGCTAGTCCGCCAAGGACCCAAGAACAGGTTGTCATGAGGGCCCAACGTGTTGAGTTCCATTTGTCAAAGTTAAGAAGGAATCAGCCTCAGCCCAACCAGCAAGCCAACAACGTCAACAACCAGAACCATCCTCCCCACAGGAACAACAACAACAGCAATAGCAGCAACAACAACAACCAGAACTGGAGGAACAATAAGAGGAAGGGTAATTCTCAACAACAACAGGGCCAAGACAACAAAAGGCACAATGATGGTCAGCGCAACAATAATGACAGGCGATTCCAACCATGTGCCAAATGTGGAAAGAAACATCCAGGGGAATGCTGATTGGGGACCAACCAATGTTTCATATGTGGGCGTGAAGACCACTTCGTAAAGAATTGCCCCAAGCTTATGAATGCCAATGCCCCGCAGAGACCTCCTCCTCAAGCCCAGTTGCATCAGATGCAAGCTTCCCTTGAAGGGCCACTAATTAGTCAAGGGAGACTTGAAGCCCCACCGACAAACGCCCGAATCTATGCCATGACAAAAGAATAAGTGGCTGCTGAAACCTCCAATGTGGTCACAGGTCAGATAACAAGCTTATGTAATGATGTTTATGTTCTTTTTGATACGGGTGCCACGTATTCTTTTGTATCTATGTCACATGCTAAGAAGTTAGGGGTTCGTTTAGAGCCAATGAGACAGGGATTCACTACGACACTACCCTCCGGGGAAGTGATATTATCCACGCACTGTTTGCGTAAAGTACCCCTATGGATTTTTGATAGGGAACTTCTCGTCGACCTCATTGTGATCGACATGCATGACTACGACATGATTCTTGGGATGGATTTCCTAAGTAAATATAATGCCTCAATCGAATGCCGGAAACGAAAGGTCATCTTCCATCCTGAAGGTGATCAGAAATTCGTTTATGTTGGTGAGACCAGAAAGAAACCCCACATGTTTCTATCGGCAATGAAAGCAAAGAAGCTTTTGGCAAGTCGCTGCACGGGCTATCTGGCAAACGTTGTAGACAAAAGCCAAGAAGGAAAGACAAGAATGGAAGATGTACATGTTGTTCATGAATATGAAGATGTGTTTCCTGACGATCTAATGAGTCTACCGCCAGAAAGAGAAGTTGAATTCGAGATTGAGCTCGCTCCAAGCACCGAACCAATCTCTAAAGCGCCTTACAGAATGGCCCCGACAGAATTAAAGGAGCTTCACATGCAATTGAAAGAGCTATTGGACAAGGGATTTATCAGGCCAAGTCACTCAACATGGGGTGCTCCAGTTTTATTCGTGAAGAAGAAGGATGGTATTATGAGACTCTGCATCGACTACAGAGAACTGAACAAGGTGACAATCAAGAACAAGTATCCATTGCCTCGAATTGATGATTTGTTTGATCAACTCAAGGGTGCATCGGTGTTCTCCAAGATTGATCTACGATCAGGGTATCACCAGTTGAAGATTAAAGAAGGAGATATCCCCAAGAATGCTTTCAGGTCGAGGTATGGTCACTATGAATTTGTGGTTATGCCTTTCGGTCTGACGAATACACCTGCTGCCTTTATGGATTTGATGAACAGGGTATTCAAGGATTTCCTTGATAAATTTGTCGTTGTATTTATCGACGATATTCTTGTCTACTCGAAGAATCAGGAAGAGCATGAAGAGCATTTAACGATTGTGCTGGAGACTTTAAGAAGACACCAGCTATATGCTAAGTTCTCCAAATGCGAGTTTTGGCTTAATAAAGTGTCATTTCTGGGGCATGTTATTTCAAAGGATAGGATTATGGTGGACCCTGCTAAGGTAGAAGCTGTACTCAATTGGAAGCAACCAATGAATGCAAGTAAAATAAGGAGCTTCTTGGGTCTAGCAGGTTACTATCGGAGATTTGTAGAAGATTTCTCCAAGATAGCAGCTCCACTCACGAACTTGACTCGCAAAGGAAAGAAGTATGAATGGATGGATGCATGTGAAAAGAGTTTTCAAGAACTGAAGAAAAGGTTAACGACGGCTCTTGTATTGGCAATTCCTGATGGTAATGATGGGTTCGTAATCTACAGTGATGCATCCAAGATGGGCCTAGGAGCTGTATTGATGCAGAATGAAAAGGTGATTGCTTATGCTTCAAGACAACTGAAGGATTATGAAAAGAACTATCCTACTCATGATCTCGAGTTAGCAGCAGTTGTTTTTGCGTTGAAGATATGGAGACACTATTTATATGGGGTCCAATGCAAGATCTTCACTGATCATCAAAGTCTGAAGTACTTCTTCACGCAAAGAGACCTGAACATGAGACAACGAAGATGGCTAGAGTTGGTGAAGGATTATGATTGTGAAATCCTTTATCATCCTGGTAAAGCTAACCGAGTAGCTGATGCTTTAAGTAGGAAGTCTGTTGCCACGTTGACGTCTATGCAAGCAATGTCTCCACCTTTAAGGAAGGAAATTTTAGACTTCGGTTTAGAACTTATAGCAGGCCAGCTATCAGCACTCTCTCTTGCTCCGACGATGTATGATGAAATTTGGAGTAAGCAAGATGATGATATAAGCCTTGTGAGAATCAAGCAAGAAATGAAAGAAGAAAAATGTCAAGAGTTTTGTATTGCGGATGACGGAACTCTGTACCTTAAGGACCGTTTATGTGTTCCTGATGTTGATGATTTAAGGGAAAGGATCTTGGCAGAAATTCATGACACGCCTTACTCTATTCATCCAGGTGCAACAAAGATGTACAACGATCTAAAGGGTAACTTCTGGTGGTTTGGCATGAAACGTGATGTTGCAAAGTATGTGAAGAAATGTATGACATGTCAGCAAGTAAAGGCTGAACACTAGAGACCTGGTGGTGAACTGCAGTCTATCCAGATACCGGAATGGAAATGGAAAGAAATAGCAATGGATTTCATTACTAGCTTACCCAGAACTACGAACGGTTATGATGCAATTTGGGTAGTTGTGGATCGACTGATGAAGACGGCGCATTTCATTCCTATTAAGATCACTTACTCTATGGAACGGTTAGCGGAACTCTATGTTAAGGAGATTGTACGACTACATGGGATTCCCAAGTCAATTATCTCAGATCGTGATGGCAGGTTCACATCTAAGTTTTGGAAGAGTGTCCAGACTGCAATGGGAACCAGGCTTCATTTCAGCTACGGCTTTTCATCCTCAGACTGACGATCAAACAGAAAGGACGAATTTGATTCTGGAAGATATGCTACGGGCATGTTCTCTCGATTTTAAGACCAGCTGGTGTAAGATGTTGCCGTTAGCAGAGTTTGCTTACAACAACAGCTTTCAGGCGACAATTGGAATGGCACCATATGAAGCACTATATGGACGAAAATGCAGGTCACCCATATGTTGGCATGAAGCTGGTGAAAAGAAGTTGATAGAAAGCGTAGATGCTGAAAGAACCGATTTTGTAAATGAAACTTCTGAGATGATAAAGTTGATAAGAAGAAGGATAGAGACCGCTCAAAGCCGTCAAAAGAGTTATGCTGACAAAAGAAGAAGACCTTTAGAGTTCGCCGTAGGCGAATACGTGTTTCTGAAAGTTGCACCAATGAAAGGGGTTATGAGGTTTGGGAAGAAAAGCAAGTTAAGCCCAAGATTCATCGGTCCTTATGAAGTTGTTAGACGAATAGGCAAAGTAGCTTATCAGCTGAAGTTACCATCTGAAATGTATGCAATGCACGATGTATTTCATGTCTCCATGCTCAAGAAGTATGTTCCGGATCCTACGCATGTGATTGAGCCATAAGTGATCGAGATACGAGAAGATTTAAGTTATGAAGAAAAGCCAACAAAGATACTCGATCGAAAAACCAAGACTTTGAGGAATAAAGAAATTCCATTGGTCAAGGTGTTATGGCGAAATCAGCAAGTTGAAGAAGCTACATGGGAACGTGAAGATGACATGAAAACTATGTATCCGCATTTGTTCTAAGTTTCAAGGATGAAACTTTTATAAGGTGGGGAGAATTGTAACACCCGCCTATTTTGTGTGACGGACCATGTTAAGTTAGTAACATTATTAAGGAATGTTATTAATAAATAACGTTATATGATATGATATGTGATGTGCATGTTGCTAACTTTTTATGTCAAGTTTTGTGATAGGTGACGACCGCTTGGGATCGTTGTGCTCTGGTGTTCATGTGAAATTCTAAGCATATGTTTATTTATGATGCAATATGTGATTATTTATGATGCAATGATGTATGAATGTTTTATGTTATGACATTTAATAATAGATCGGCAGGCCAAACTTTTAAGCTCGACAGGCCGAACTTCTTGCCCGAGAACAGCAGGTCGAAGAACCACACCGGCAAGCCGAAGGGGAAAAACCGACAGGCCGAACACGGTTGACAAGCAGTCAGTAAAAATTTCTCCAAAATTATGGTTGAGTTAATTACATTAATTGGGAGAATTAATGTGATTAATTGGCATAATAATGGAATGTTTTTATCAGTTAAGGAAATTAAAGGATTTGACTTGTATTAATTTGTATTATTTTAAGAGGTTTCCTATTTTAAGAGGGCAAATTATAGTAGGATTGATGAAGTAGTTTGACTTTCCTTTTCTTTCTCTTCTTTCCTTCCACGCCAACAGCCCTTAACAGTCAGAATTTTCTGACTTAATGAAGGGAATTGAATTCCCATAATGGTGTTTATTACGTTAAAAATTTTAATGTTTCTTTTTATTATTATTTTCTCTCCTTTCACGCTTTTTCTCTCTCAAAAATTTCTGAGACGTACTTTTATTTCTCTTCCTCTTCTCTTCCTCACAAAATCTCTCTCTCTTCCACGAAAATTTTCTGAGTATATTGAAAGAAAAAGGTCTTGTTTCGTTGATTGAAATCAAGGGGTTTTAAGAAGATATTTCCAGGTATGAATTCGGTTTTTGTTATTTTTAAAAAGAAATTCTTCACCTCGTTAGGTATTGTATTTTGTCTCGATTTTTTTTTATATATGATGTTATGTATATATTATGTGATGTTTTTCTAAGTTTCATATCATTTCAATGTTTTAATGAAAAACGATACTTCTGTCTTCTACCCCTCACGGGAATATGTTACTGTATAATTTTAAAAAGTATGAAAAATGTAACGATTATTCAAGGGGTAAATATGATGTTTTCATGAAAAGTTGTTATGATATGCATATGCATGAGTATGTTAGATGAATGTGTTTTATTTATATGTTATGAAGTTTTTATGGGAATTCATTAAGAAAAATGTTTCAATAAATGTTATTTCTGGATTTTTGTTATGAAATGTTACATATGTTTAAAAGACTTTATGATAATAAAATAATTTCATGCATGATAATATGATGATTGTATGGAGTTTTAAATTAAATATATGTGTTTTAAATTATTAAGAAATGTTTTTCAAAAAGATTTTCATGTTTATAATGTATGAAATGTTTTGATTTTAAGGAAGCATGTTATGAATAGCGTTTACATAATTTGATGATGATTATAGGATATGACGGAAATGTGATGAATGTATACATGAGTGTATGTATATGTGAATATTATATGAATGAATGTTATGTGTATGGATAGTTCATGTTAAGTATTGATTTTTATTGCATCTTTAAATGATAAATGGCATGAACACTCAAGGAAGCGAGCATATCGAGACCGCGGCGTCGTCACTAAGTGCATTCTTAAGGTTAGATAAGCTATCGATAAGGTAAGTACATTCTCACCTGCAACATGACACCTTTTTACAAGGTTTGACGATATGTTTATAATGATATTCATGATGATTTTATGATGATTTTCATAAAAGTATTTTCATGAAAGATTTTCATGATTTTAAAGATATACATGTATAATGATGACATGTTTCCAAGCATGAAAAGTATGTATGTATCTATCACCTAATAAGTGTTGCACACCCAATGTTATGAAATGTTATGTTATGATATCATGTTTGGTTTGGGATTAGCGACCTTTCTCCTCTCATGACGGTGCGCCTATGATGATGTTATGGTGCAACACTTGGGCCCTTAAGATAAAATGGAATAAGTTTTAAAATGGTCAACGTTATGAAAGATATGTTCTATGAAATTGTGCTTAAGGCACTTTTATGATATGATGAAAATGATGATGATGATGTTTATGAAATGTTTTAAATCGTGAGAATATATGTACTTACTAAGCATTAGCTTAATAATGTTTTATGTCATGTTACAGATAAGGGTAAGAGAATCATGGAATAGGTGGAGGACATGGGAAGACGTGTAAGCAACATGAACGATGAATTGTAACCGGAAGCACGCCGAGAAAATGATTTTATGATTTAATCAAGTTTTATATATATTTTATTTTGAACATATATTTTTATGTTAAGTTTTTTTTTAAAAGAATACTTACATTATGGTTTAATAAGGTATTTTATCATTTTTAATGAATTATGAACTTCCGCTATATATTTTACGTAAAGTTGGTAAGTTTTAAGTTAGGTTTTCCAAAGGAATTTGGTCTCGGACGGCCTGCCGAACTCTGTGACCGGCCTGTCGAAGACCAGAAGTTCAGCCTGCCGACTGTATTTTTCGGCCTTTCGAACATGGATGAATTTTCAATCCGTTTTGCAAAGCCTCTGTCGGCTTGCCGGTAGAGGGTACACCGGCCTGCCGATGATGAACGGCCTGCCGAAGTCCCAAGTTTGGCATGCCGAACTGTGGGAGTAAGTAAGTATTAATCGATTTGATGTTTAATGTGATATGTTGTGATATTCATATAAGTCCTGATTTTACAACTTGGTATATCTATTATATTAATATAAGTTCATGATTAATTTAGAATATAAATGAATAAATTTTATCATGGAATAAATTAAACAACGATTTTCGAAACAACGGTAAGTTAAAAAAAAAAACGTATGAATGGATCTTGGTAATGTAAGTTTTAAATACTTTTAAAACCAATTGTAACGATTAAGTTTGATATTATTTTAAAGTTTAAAGTTTATGCATGTACGAATGTAAGTATGTAACGACATCTGTGACGTCCGAATTAAGGGGAATTTCAGTTTGAGCGGGTTATTCAGATTCTCGAGGATATGTTGCGTGCCTTTAGACTTCGGTGGGAATTGGAAGAAATATTTGCATCTGACGGAGTTCACGCACAATAATAGCTATCAGGCGAGTATTGGTATGGCACCATTTGAGGCATTGTATGGGCGACCGTGTCGGTCACCCGTGTGTTGGGCCGAGCTGGAAGACAGGGTTATTCTTGGGCCAAATGAGATCCGTGATAGCAACAAGAAAGTCACTGTGATTCGAGGTCAATTAAGGGCAGCTCAGAGTCGACAGAAGAGTTATGCGGATAGGAGACGTAGACCCTTAGAGTTCGCGGTAGGAGATTTTGTTCTCTTGAAGGTATCGCCTCGTAAGGGAACTATGCAGTTTGGAGTGAGTGAAAAGCTCGCGCCGAGGTATATTGGGCCTTTCGAGATCACTCAGCGTATTGGTGTGGCTGCTTATAGGCTTGATCTTCCGCCCGAACTCTCTCATGTTCACGATGTGTTTCATGTGCTATGCTTAGGAAGTGTCCGCCTGAGCAGGGTAAGATAGTTTCATTTCGCGATGTGCAGGTTCCAGAAGATACGACGTACGAAGAAGTGCCGATTTAGATCATCAACCGAAAAGTAATTAGTTTGCGTCATCGTGAGACACCGTTGGTAAAGGTCGTGTGGCAGCATCACGGGGTTGATGAAGCCACCTGGGAACTAGAGTCGAGTATGCGAGAATTGTATCCGCATTTGTTTTGTTTTTGAAATGAGTTGTAAATTTCTAGGGCGAAATTTCTTTTAGGGGTGGATTTATTTAATGTTATTGTAATATAAGTGATGAATTAGTGTGCTATAATTAATGTTTCAACATTAATTTGATTATTTGGTTGAATTTTGAATTTGTGGTTGTTTTGTTAATTTGATAAATTCAAATGATTTCTTATTGTTTTAAAATGATGTATTGAGTTTTAAAGCACAACAATTTGTAAAATGTTAAAAATATTCTGTTTTACAAAACCGTGGATGGCATTTCGTTTTTGCACAGTAAAACCGCCCGCCGTTTCTCTCTATTTATTCTCTCTCCTCTCCCTCTCTCTTCACTCTCTCTGCTCACTCTCTCTCTCCTCTCCTCACCCGTGAACTCTCTCTCTCATTCTCTCTCGGTTTCTCTCTTTCCCACTCAAATTTCTTCAAGATTTTGAAGCCAAATTCGGGTCTAAGCTTCGGGTTAGCGAATAGGAAGCTCGGAGATGAGATTTGGCAACCAAAAACGTGGATTTAAAGCTTCGATTCAAGGTTAGTTTTGAAATTTCTAAACTTTTTCCAAAATTTTCAATTTTGTGCATTTTTGAGATTTAAGTTCGTTTGAGCTTAGAAAACCTTTGATTTGAGTTAAATGAACTTAGAACACCTAGAATCCAAGCTTAGATTGAAGAAGAATGGATTGGATTCAAGATTTTTCATTTTTCTCCTCATTTTTCCATTTTTGGATTTTTGATATTTCGAGTTTAAATCTTGTTTAAATAAGACCAAAAGTGTTCTAGCATGTTTTTCTATCATCTATGATTGTTTTCCATGCCTGAGATTTGAGAAAAATAGGTTAAAATCAAGATTTGGATTTTGGGGGATCGAAAACCCGTGGCTGGAATTTTTGGGTTTTCCTAGTTCGGTAGGCCGAACAACGTGTTCGGCAGGCCAGATTCAAGGGATCGACAGGCTGGACTGCACCGTTCGGCAGGCCAAACTTGGAAATGTCCAGCCGACCGAACCTGGTTTCCGGCAGGCCGAACTGCACAGTTCGGCCAGCCGAAGCAGGAAGTCCAGCAGGGCGGCCGGGCATGGAAAATTTTGTGGTTTTTCACCCGTTTTCACTGTTTTGAACCCCGATTTAAATTCCAACCTTATAAAATGATTTTATAGATACAAATGGCACATTAGGACATCATGAAATGGTTTAGTAGCATAGAATGTCTCGAACTAGATAATGATCGACTTAGTGTGTATCTAGGATCGTTCGTGGTTCCGCAGAGCTAACATATAGAGGATTGGGATTACAGTGTGGGACACCGGCACGAGTATCGAGGTAGGACTTCTACCCCATTCCTTGGTAGCCTAGTTTCAAAATGAGTTGGCTTTGAAAAGGATTTCTATTAACATGTTTTCAACGGTTGTTTGAAAATGAATTTATCGATTATATTTTAATGTACCGTGAACTGAAATGAACTTCATAATGAATGTAAATGACAATACTCGGTAAATGGGTTTTGAATGATGATAAAAATAAACACAAAGGCATGATGCCATATCAGAGATCGGGTCGTGTAGCGATCGACCTTGGGGGTAGGTCCCGAAACTCAGTTGGGCCACTACGGTGGTGATATTCTTATGGTTTCCCTAAGAAAACAAAAATGATGTTTCTGGTCGACCTAATAAACTGTTTTGGGTAAGAACGGTTTTATCTAAATTTATTCATTTATTCAATGTTTCTTTTAAATAACGTATTAAAATATAGTCCTACTGAGCCTTTCGCTCACATTTTCTTTGTTCCTAAATTTCCCCCCCTTCTAGGTGGTTTCCCATTTAGGTTCGGAGAGGATTCAGCGGACCGAACCCAGGAGCAGTAGAAGGATTAGTATATCATTTGTATTATTTGAACAAGGCATGTAACATTTTAAACTTTCTTTGTGTTTAGACTGTAGTTGTATTATTATATTGTCAGTACTATGTGTGTGCATAAGTTGTGGGTGTATGGGACCCATACTCGCTACGTTTATCATTATTTTTCATGCAATGGTTTTCTTGAACCTTCACATTTTATTATTTAATGTAACCCCTAAACTCTCGATTTTAATTAAATTCCCTCTTAACTAATTTAATTAACCCGCCACGTCACCTCCCGTACTCCAGGACGTGATACATAATGACTGTTCTTACTCTCAAATATACAAGTATGTACGTGTGTGTGTGTGTGTCTATATATATATGTATGAATGTTTCTCACTCAATTGTTAAGCATGCCTTCGGTAATATTATGTTCATTATAAGAAAATTGAGATCTTTTGGCTTTCCTGGCTTTGTTTCTGTGCTCATTATGGTAGTGATGAGGTGAATGCCAATGACAGCAAATGTTATTAGGAACAACTTTTTTTTAAGAATAAAAACTTTACTCGTTTAAGAGCCATCGGATCAATCTCAACTAATATAAAGAGAGTAGGGGTAGTAATCGGTTTTGAAATTAACTATATGTTTCAGAATCTGTGTCAATTGTTATTCCTGCTGGGCCTTATTAATGAATAAAGCTGGTGGCCCTCTTCACGACGACGTGGTGCTAACATGGCAGCTACAATGTAATTTTAGCTTGAGATCCTATGCCTCGTGGAAGGGAAATGGACGAAAACAACAGCATCTTGGGTGTTGGATGAGTGGATGTTGACTGATCCACTGACCAAAATGGAGGCTACAAGGAGGGTCAGTCAGGGGATGATCGTGACCGTCGGATATGTTCTAAGTTTGTTCAATGGATGACTTAGATTGGGGCTACATGTGTACCAGCTACAGCGGCTTAGAGACTATTGACCACTTCCACGTGAATTGGGCCCAGGCTACCTCGGCTCTACTTTGTCGCTAAGCGTGTGGCATAACTTTAGGAGCAGGGAGCTTGGCTTGGCTCAAATGGTGGCTTGGCTTGATTTTTGTGGCTTTAAAAGAGCTTACCCAGAACTTCGTAAAATTAATTATTTGCCCCCAACTTCATTTTCTTTCCATTAAAATTAATTATTTCACCCACAACTCCATTTTCTTTCCATTTTCGAGCCAATTCTAACTTTCTCTACCAATTCTAACCAGCAAAATTAATTATTTTACAAAATAAAAATTACTAAAAATAAGTAAATATTATTAAACCCAATTTAAAAAGTACATTAAAACTAAAGCACACTTTAAAATAAAAATAAAAATAAAAATAAAACTTAATTAAACCTACAAAAATTAAATATTTAACATATAAAAACACTTCTAATAATAACCAAAAATAAACTTAAGCATAAAAACACAATAACAATACATAATTAAATATAATTTACAGAAACCACACTAAAACATTGAAGACGCATAAAAATGCTAAATAAACTATTTCAATCTTATAAACTCATGCATTTTTACGTGTTATAAGATTTCTTTTTCATAAGCCATCCAATATCAGGCTATTATTGTAAAAACTACCTGAGTACCAAACATTTTCTCAACAGAAAAAGGAATTATTAAACCAAGCATTAATGGGTCTTGATTAATGCAAATATATTTAATGTGATATGCAGATATAACTACCATATAAGATTTTAATCTTGTGTGAGCAACACATAAAGCATTTATGCATCAAATCAATTTCGTAATTTAAGAGCACCTAATTTGATCTTCAATTTGCCTTCTCTTTATAATTATGCAAACATGTACTTTAGACTTAGATCTAAGGGAATAATTTAGGGCTCCTTTCGTAAACGCATTCAATTTTTGTTGACTCAGAATGTTTTGATTTGAGTCACATGTTTCGATTGATTTGTGTGCTTTCAATTGCAATTTGATTTGAAGATTTGATGTTTCTATAAATAGTGTTACTCTAAATTTGGAATAAATTTGGATTTTCTAATTGAATTGGTCTTTAAAGAGTTTTCCATTTAATAATAAATGCAACAAAACCTCTATGCATGTGCATTAAGAAAAAGTTAACAATTTGATCTTCATTTCCCCTCCCCCCCTCTTAAGTAGGATATTAAATGATGAAGTTATGATGATGCACAAAACAAATACACATTATGCCCATAGTATGAAACTCTACTCTTAGTCATGATTTAGTCCCTAGTATTGAAAAGGTCTTTTTTGTAACCTTATTCTAGTACTTTGTCACGATATATGTTATTCCATTAATCACCTATTAAATACTGAACCCAAAAGGTTTAAAAACAAGGTACGCTTCCTTGGCATCGTTCTTCAATAAGATTGCCTACTACGTAACAAAGTCTGAGGATTTGTACAATGTTGCAAAGATTGAGCTAGCTAACTTAACTGATAAGTTTGAATAACTATTCACCGCCACACGACTGCCACCACCTTCCATGTATGCTCTAAGGAGTAAAAATGTAATACGTTTTTGGAGACATTTTTATCAATAAAGAATTTATTCATACCAAATATTGTCCTCTTTACGTTCATATTCGTTGAATGTATGATAAGCAAACAGTAGTCTGAGACTGTCAATCTAAACCTTAAGAGTTGGGCATATGATGGGATGATTATGCGGTAGACACGACTCTTAAGGTGATGGTCTAAAATATATGATCCGCAATCGAGGGAATAAAGTTGGGCGCTTTATTCATGTAAAGATTGTTATGTTGTCTATATCCCTTTTGGGAGATGGTTTGTCTTGGCCATCGGAGTTGGACTCCGTGAATAGAAACATTAGCGCATTGTCATAGGTGACGATGTGTTGGATCGGGACATAAAGTGAATTGATTTGGATTAATAATTCTGTCTTGTCAAATCGATTCACTTTAGACAATCATTTGTATTGTATCTTAATCCTGAGATGAATAATGGGCCCGTTGTCTCGACTTGTGTCTTTTGATGTACCAATGGGTGACTCCCACATCTCTATAGTGGCATGCATGCCGGTACGTTGGAGGCATGACTCTTGGTAGCGTAGACTTGTTATTCATAGATATGGAATCCATAGCTCCTCTTTAGGAGTAATGATATCCTCTTATATGCGTTGTCCTGTAATTGGAAAACTGGAGCGCTCAACCATTTGGATACATAGGTGTAACCGAATGGTATACTATCTTTGGATGGTAAGTTTTCTAATGGTGAGACAATGGAACGTAAGATAAAAATAATCGGGAAGGTAAGACAGAACTTGTCCTTAAGCCGATTATGGATGATCATATGGGGATGTGATACACTATGATATGTCATGGAGACTTAGCTACACGAGCTTCGTAATTCTATAAAGTTCGAGAGTGCAGCTCCAAGCTTTTAGTGGAGTAGCGTTGGAGTTGATAATTGTGAAATGTATATCTGGGATATTGGGTTTCATAGTTATCATGAGCTTGAACTTTATAGGTCCATTTTGGTCCCCTTTGCTAGCTCACAAAATCCTGTAACGACACGGCGTGCTTTTCCAATAATTGGTGACTTATGTCGGATTTATCAGATTGGTTTAAAATTTATAAGAATCAAATAATTCATGTCTGTTTATCGGTTGAATTAATTATGTAAGAAATTAGTTCAAGATGAACTTGTTGAATTATGGCGTTCGGATAATTCTTGTCTGTTTATCGGTTGTTTTAATTTTGGACAATTAGAACAAGATAAACTTGTAGAATTATTGTGAATTGATTTATTTTCTTAGAGATTATCTTGATAAAGTTTGTTTTGATCAGATATCTTTTTTATTGGGCTATTTGAATCAAAACTGAGACTTTATCCTTTAGAATCTCGGGTGGAAAATAAAAGATTCGCGGAGATTTTTTCTCGGCAGTTCGGCATGCCGGATGACGTGTTCGGCCTGCCGAACTGGCCAGTTCGGCCTGCCTATCTCACAGTTCGGCATGCCGACCGCGACAGCTAAGATTACGCGTTTTTCACGCGTATCTTATCAGATATTGATCCGAACTTGATTATATTTCGATTTTTGAGACCTAATCTGATATGGACTGACCCCAAGGACCAATAGGTATAAAAAGGGAGTGAGTCTAATGATTTACTCAGATCAATTTGAGAGATTAAGAGTGATACTCTTCTAGTGAGCATCTGAAAACTCCCTGAGAGCTTTTGTTCACAAATCACGAACACTAGCTTTGGGTTCTCTCTATTGGTTGGAAGGAGAGTCACCGGTGGAAGAGCTGTACGTGTGAGCCCACACTCACTCCGGTTGTGGATAGAGAATAGCAAAGAAGACCAGTTGGTTGAGGCTCTTCTGGAACGTTACTTCTCTACACAGGTCGCGGAGGTTCTTCGGCACACTGAGGTTAGTAAGATCTGTTTAATTTATACATATAACATGTCATACTTGTATTTTGGAAAATACTCTGACGAAAATTTTTAAAAATTCCGCTGCGCACTTTGTTTCCAACAATTGGTATCAGAGCCGAGGTTTTTACATAAATTTGCAAGTTTGTGATCATGTTATATGCATAAATTTTGTGATCTTAATCTCTCCAATGCTTGAATTGAATTTTATAGAGAGATGGCACTCTAGGTTTCTATATAATATATATGTTGTCATGGATTATATGGTGGATGTTTATTAATTAATTATGGTTGATTAAATTGTTGTTTAATTATTTATTAATTAATTAATACCGGTTATGGTTCCTTAGAGGTTAGAATGTGTATCTAAGTTTTTCATGTAATTAGATGGCGGACTATCATCTCCGTCTAGGAATTATTATTTAATTTGTAAGAATTTTGTAATTAAATAATTATTCGGAGAAGACGGAACGAGAAGTCGGATCTTGAAGATAGATGATGGCGCCTCAAGGTATTTCCTGAGTCTCTAATTTTGTGTTTTTGAATTGTTGAAAATAAAATTGATGAATTGCATTAAAATTGTATTTTCTGGATTGAGTGTTTTCTGCTCGGTCGGCATGCCGGACCTCACAGTTCGGCAGGCCGAAGGTCACAGATCGGCAGGCCAGACGTACGGTCCGGCAGGCCGACAGTGGGGCAGAAATTTTGGTGCTCTGCCGGCAGGCCGAACCTTCATGTTCGGCAGGCCGAACCACCATGATCGGCAGACCGATCACCTAGATCGGCCTACCGACAGAGAGCATCCAGGTGTCCAGAAAAGGTGCAATTTTTGGTGCAGTTTTAATTTTATTTTTGGGACGATTCTGAGAAACATTAAATTTGGATATGACCGGAAATATGAAGTGTTCGATTCATACGGGATTGAGGACTTGAAGATGGATATTACATGAAGAAGGATACAGCTTGAGGATTCAAGGATGAAGAATCGATAAATGTCTCGATTATTCTCTTGTAATCTTAGTTTTTCTATTCTCTAGGGTGGAACCATAATATTACGGTTATTATTATTATGCTTGTAGCTTTGCTTGATTGCTTTGCTTGTCTGCATTATAATATGATTTACCATGTATATTGATAACATGTCATATAGAATAGGGAGTGCCGCTCATATTAAAATTGTTCATGCATAATTTTAAAATAAAACCTTGACTTCAAAAGATTGAGTGGGAGAAGGTTTTCGAAGAGAGAACCTAAGGCCTCCATCGTTGGTCCATAGGAAGAACATGATGGTCCCAACCCCTAGGAAGGGATTTCTATTATGTACCAGATTGGATCTCTAAAAGGATAAGGTATTTTAGTATGATTTATGGTTGCACACCCCTAGGTGGTGATTATAAATCATGGATAAAATATTGAAACGGTGGTTATACACTCACGTTAATTTTATTATTAACCTCCCCTAGGAGCTCTGTTAATAAAATTAATGGCCAAAGAAACGATTATTAGTATATGCTGGATCATACGGGTCCTGGATGGCATATATTAATCAGGAGGGGATCCGTGTTCCTGATTGAATTTGGCATGACTCCCCTAGGAGCTTGTTGAATTCTGAGTTGGGAATTATCGTTGTAAGGTTGTGATATTTTCAAGGTTTTGACACATAAACACATTTGTATGATTTTACATGATTGTGTTATCTTACTAAATTATTAAATATGTTTGCTTATGTTTGGTATATGATTCTTTATTGTAGATTGAAAATGTCTAAAAACGCTTTATCATCGATACTTGACAAAAACCAATTAACCGGTGAGAACTATAATGATTGGAAACGGAACCTGGACATCGTCCTATCCTTTGAGAAACTGAAATATGTACTGACAACTCCTTGTCCTCCCGAGCCTACGGGAGACTCAAGTAATGAGCAATTCCAAGCGTACGAACGCTGGAAAGATGCTAATGATCAGGCCCGCTGCTATGTTATGGCTAGCATGAATAACGTGCTGCAGGCTCAACATCAGGATTATGAGACTGCGAAGCAGATCTTGGATAATCTTGAGGACATGTTTGGAGGCCAGGCCATAACAAAGCGGCAAGGGGCGCTTCGGAAACTCTTAAACTGTAGACAGAGACCGGGGACATCTGTAAAGGAGCACATGATGTTGGTCATGGGTTACCTCGCTGAGGCTCAAACCAATGGAGCCGACATCGATGCTGAAACTCAGATGACTATGGTCTTTGAGACTCTGTCTAAGGAATTTATTCCGTTTAGAGCTACTTTTAATCTAAGCAATAGACGGGATATGACCTTGACAGAACTGATGAAACAGTTACAAGAGTTTGAACTGCTGATCAGGGAGTCTCCTGCTGGTGGAGAGGCCAATATGGTAGCTGCTTCTGGTTCCAATCCTAACTCTGGGAATGGAAAGAAACAACGGGCCAAGAGTGGTAAGTCTTCTATTCCTATTGCTACCAAGAGCAAGAAGAAAAAGAAGAAGAACCCAAAGAAGCTTAAGTGCTTCTTCTGTGGTAAGGTCGGGCATATAAAGAAGCATTGCAAGGACTTCCTTTCCAAGGGAGGTAGGTGTGATCTTCTATATTTAGAAACTTGTTTGGTTGAGGAATCCAGTGACATTTGGGTCATAGATTCTGGTGCAACTAATCATGTTTGTGTTTCTCTGCAGGGATTCAAAGAAACGAGAAGTCTACTTCGTGAAGACTTAACGCTTCGGATGGGCGATGGATCCTTGGTCTCAGCGGAAGCAGTGGGAGATGTCCATCTTTATTTTGATAATTATAGGAGTTTAATTTTGCGAGATTGTTTTTATGTTCCTAAATTTAAAAGGAATTTAATTTCTGTATCTTCTTTATTTAAAGACTCCTACGTGGTATCTTTTAATGAAAAAGTGGTGATTCGTAAAAACAAATCTTTTATCTGTTCTGGATGGATGCAAAATAATCTATATTTTATCAAACCTAAGATGGACTTGTTGCTTAATGCTGAGATAAATGATAATAACTCAAAAAGACTTAAAACTTCTCACTCTAATAAGACTTATCTTTGGCATTTGCGCCTTGGCCATATTAACCTAAATAGGATTCAAAGGTTGGTAAGGGATGGACCTTTAAGTCACTTAAAGGTGGAATCTATACCTCAATGTGAATCTTGTTTGGAGGGTAAAATGACCAAAAGACCATACGGGTCTAAGGGCAATAGGGCCGAAGGGGTTCTAGAACTTGTGCATAGTGATGTTTGCGGACCGATGAACATCCGGGCACGAGGAGGGTATGAGTACTTCGTCACTTTTATTGACGATTACTCAAGATATGGGTATGTGTACCTAATGCACCACAAAAGCGAAACTTATGATAAGTTCAGGGAGTTTCGGGCTGAAGTGGAAAAGCAATTGGGTAGACCCATAAAGGCACTTCGATCAGATCGAGGTGGAGAATACCTTTCTGATGAGTTCTTGGGACACTTGTTAGAGAATGGGATTTTATCCCATTTGACTGCGCCGGGCACTCCGCAGCAGAATGGCGTAGCAGAGAGAAGGAATAGGACTTTGTTGGACATGATTCGGTCCATGATGAGTTATTCATCATTGCCTTTATCCTTTTGGGGATATGCACTACAAACCGCATGTTATCTTTTGAACAATGTGCCTTCAAAATCGGTCCCTAAAACTCCTCACGAGTTGTGGACAAGACGGAAGACATCCTTAAACCATATTCGCATATGGGGATGTCCAGCTCATGTCCTGTTTAAGGATCCGAATAAGTTGGAAGCACGTTCAGAAGTTTGCGTGTTTGTAGGATATCCAAAAGGGACTAAAGGGGGTTATTTTTATAACCCAAAGGAAAATAAAGTCGTGGTTTCAACTAATGCAACTTTCCTTGAGGAGAGTTACATGAACGACTTTAAACCTCAAAGCAAAGTGGTGCTTGAGGAGTTGAGGGGTAATCCGTTTACTCCAGAGGTTCCGAACGAAACCATTCCGATCGGTGTAGAAAAACCAAACAAACCTGAACAACAACCTCAGGGGCTTCGGCGTAGTGGGAGGATCGGGCGTCAACCTGAGAGGTATATGTTCAATGGGGAGGTCTTTTTGGCTGAACCGGATGAACATGACAGGGATCCTTATACTTACGCAGAAGCTATGGAGGATGTTGATTCAAGACTCTGGACAGAGGCCATGAACATTGAGATGAAGTCTATGGAGACTAATCGTGTCTGGGAGCTTGTGGATCTTCCCGAAGGGGTAAAACCCATAGGGTGTAAGTGGATCTACAAGAGGAAAAGAGGAGTGGATGGAAAGGTCGAAACCTTTAAGGCTAGACTGGTAGCTAAGGGTTATACGCAAAAGGAAGGAATCGATTATGAGGAAACCTTTTCGCCTGTAGCCATGCTTAAGTCCATCCGGATTCTCTTGTCCATAGCTGCCGCTCTCGACTACGAGATTTGGCAGATGGATGTCAAGACGGCTTTTCTGAATGGCTATCTTGATGAGTCCATTTATATGGAACAACCAGACGGGTTCAAGGTCGCGGGTCAAGAGGGTAAGGTTTGTAAGTTGCTAAAGTCTATTTATGGACTTAAGCAGGCTTCTCGTTCTTGGAACATAAGATTTGATCAAGTGATCAAGACTTATGGGTTCTCACAAAATGTGGATGAACCATGTGTTTACAAACACATTAAGAATGGGAAGGTGGTTTTTCTACTACTCTATGTAGATGACATTCTGCTAATTGGCAATGACGTTGGGGCGTTGTCATCGGTCAAATTATGGTTGACCAAGCAGTTTGACATGAAGGACTTGGGTGAGGCTAATTTTGTTCTCGGTATCCAGATCTTTCGGGATAGGAAGAACAAAATGATAGCTTTGTCACAGGCCAGCTACATAGATAAAATTCTCAGGAGGTTTGCAATGCAGGATTCCAAGAAAGGTGGGCAACCATCTAGGTCTGGAATTACTCTTTCTAAGAAAGACTCTCCAAAGTCTTATGAAGAAAGAGAATACATGAAGAAGGTACCTTATGCTTCGGCAGTGGGTAGTCTCATGTATGCCATGCTTTGCACTCGACCAGATATTAGCTATGCGGTCGGGATTGTGAGTCGATTTCAGGCGGATCCAGGACCAAACCATTGGGTTGCGGTAAAGCATATTTTCAAGTACCTGAGAAGGACTCGTGAGTATATGCTTGTGTATTCGGGTGAGGATTTAACTCCTCTAGGATACACTGATTCGGATTTTCAATCCTGCCTGGATTCTAGGAAATCGACTTCAGGGTTTGTGTTTACTCTAGGTGGCGGTGCCATCAGTTGGAGAAGTGCGAAGCAAGATTGCACTTCGGATTCAACGATGGAGGCCGAGTATGTGGCGGCTAGTGATGCTTCGAAAGAAGCAGTGTGGCTCCGCAAGTTCCTTGGGGATCTTGAGGTAGTTCCTGGTGTGGATAAAGCGGTATCACTGTACTGTGATAACAGTGCGGCGGTAGCTAATGCTAAGGAACCAAGATTTCACAAGAAGAGTAAGCATATTGATCGGAAGTATCATGTGATAAAGGACTTCGTTGAGAGCGGGCATGTCACGGTGTGCAAGATCGCGTCAGAGGACAATTTAGCTGATCCATTTACGAAGACACTTTCTGGGAGAGTCTTCGAAAGGCATGTGGAAGCTATGGGGATGCGAAATTTGCAGTATTTACTCACTTAGTGCAAGTGGGAGATTGTTAGACATGTATGCTCTAAGGAGTAAAAATGTAATACGTTTTTGGAGACATTTTTATCAATAAAGAATTTATTCATACCAAATATTGTCCTCTTTACGTTCATATTCGTTGAATGTATGATAAGCAAACAGTAGTCTGAGACTGTCAATCTAAACCTTAAGAGTTGGGCATATGATGGGATGATTATGCGGTAGACACGACTCTTAAGGTGATGGTCTAAAATATATGATCCGCAATCGAGGGAATAAAGTTGGGCGCTTTATTCATGTAAAGATTGTTATGTTGTCTATATCCCTTTTGGGAGATGGTTTGTCTTGGCCATCGGAGTTGGACTCCGTGAATAGAAACATTAGCGCATTGTCATAGGTGACGATGTGTTGGATCGGGACATAAAGTGAATTGATTTGGATTAATAATTCTGTCTTGTCAAATCGATTCACTTTAGACAATCATTTGTATTGTATCTTAATCCTGAGATGAATAATGGGCCCGTTGTCTCGACTTGTGTCTTTTGATGTACCAATGGGTGACTCCCACATCTCTATAGTGGCATGCATGCCGGTACGTTGGAGGCATGACTCTTGGTAGCGTAGACTTGTTATTCATAGATATGGAATCCATAGCTCCTCTTTAGGAGTAATGATATCCTCTTATATGCGTTGTCCTGTAATTGGAAAACTGGAGCGCTCAACCATTTGGATACATAGGTGTAACCGAATGGTATACTATCTTTGGATGGTAAGTTTTCTAATGGTGAGACAATGGAACGTAAGATAAAAATAATCGGGAAGGTAAGACAGAACTTGTCCTTAAGCCGATTATGGATGATCATATGGGGATGTGATACACTATGATATGTCATGGAGACTTAGCTACACGAGCTTCGTAATTCTATAAAGTTCGAGAGTGCAGCTCCAAGCTTTTAGTGGAGTAGCGTTGGAGTTGATAATTGTGAAATGTATATCTGGGATATTGGGTTTCATAGTTATCATGAGCTTGAACTTTATAGGTCCATTTTGGTCCCCTTTGCTAGCTCACAAAATCCTGTAACGACACGGCGTGCTTTTCCAATAATTGGTGACTTATGTCGGATTTATCAGATTGGTTTAAAATTTATAAGAATCAAATAATTCATGTCTGTTTATCGGTTGAATTAATTATGTAAGAAATTAGTTCAAGATGAACTTGTTGAATTATGGCGTTCGGATAATTCTTGTCTGTTTATCGGTTGTTTTAATTTTGGACAATTAGAACAAGATAAACTTGTAGAATTATTGTGAATTGATTTATTTTCTTAGAGATTATCTTGATAAAGTTTGTTTTGATCAGATATCTTTTTTATTGGGCTATTTGAATCAAAACTGAGACTTTATCCTTTAGAATCTCGGGTGGAAAATAAAAGATTCGCGGAGATTTTTTCTCGGCAGTTCGGCATGCCGGATGACGTGTTCGGCCTGCCGAACTGGCCAGTTCGGCCTGCCTATCTCACAGTTCGGCATGCCGACCGCGACAGCTAAGATTACGCGTTTTTCACGCGTATCTTATCAGATATTGATCCGAACTTGATTATATTTCGATTTTTGAGACCTAATCTGATATGGACTGACCCCAAGGACCAATAGGTATAAAAAGGGAGTGAGTCTAATGATTTACTCAGATCAATTTGAGAGATTAAGAGTGATACTCTTCTAGTGAGCATCTGAAAACTCCCTGAGAGCTTTTGTTCACAAATCACGAACACTAGCTTTGGGTTCTCTCTATTGGTTGGAAGGAGAGTCACCGGTGGAAGAGCTGTACGTGTGAGCCCACACTCACTCCGGTTGTGGATAGAGAATAGCAAAGAAGACCAGTTGGTTGAGGCTCTTCTGGAACGTTACTTCTCTACACAGGTCGCGGAGGTTCTTCGGCACACTGAGGTTAGTAAGATCTGTTTAATTTATACATATAACATGTCATACTTGTATTTTGGAAAATACTCTGACGAAAATTTTTAAAAATTCCGCTGCGCACTTTGTTTCCAACAATAGCAAGGACAATCTCACCATGAATCTACCGCACCATTCACAACATTATGAGATATAGTAATTGTTAGGAATAAAGGAGCTGCAAATAGGACACAACATGGACAACATTCAACGGATGCTTTTGCTAGCAAAAGCAGAAGAAGGAAATGTGCTATATGTAAGGGACATGGACACAGCAAGGCAACATGCAGCCTTTGACGTAACAAAAGAACAAAAACTTTGTCACGTTCTAGCCAAAGTCTAAGGTCATGCAACATGATCAATTTCCTCACCTGGCCATTGTCGATGTCAACACGCTTGATGCCCAAAATACACGCCGATGTCCGATAACATAAATAATCAAGGAACTAATTAATTCATCCCCCCTTTGGATGTTGACATAGGGATACATGATGAGAGCTCTTGTTAGGACGATTATTACTTACTTCAATGCATATAGTAGGTTTATTACCACAATTGGAAACCTATAATGCAAGGTTATGCGTAATTGTCACATACTTTTCTAGCCATGTGTTATTATTATTTTTTTTTTGCTTTTAACAACCGTTCATGTATTAATGCTTATTATGGTTGACCAAGCAATTTGACATGAAAAGACTTGGGTAAGGCTAATTATATTCTCAGCACTTAGATCTTTTAAGATAGGAAGAGCAGAATGATAGCTTTGTCCTAAGCGGTGTACATAGACAAAATTCTCAAGAGATTTGCAATGCAGGATTCTAAGAGAAGTGGGCAACCATCTAGGTTTGGAATTACTCTGTCTAAGAAAGGCTTGCCAAAGTCTGATGACGAAAGAAAATACATGAAGAAGGTGCCATATGCTTCAGCAATGGGTGGTCTCACGTATACTATGTTTTGGACACAACCGGATATTTGTTATGCAGTCGGGATAGTAATTCAGTTTCAATCGGATCACGGACCAAACCATTAGGTTGTAGTCAAGCATATTTTCAAGTACCTGAGAAGGACTCGAGGGTATATGCTTGTGTATTCGGGTAAGGATTTAACACCTTTAGGATTCACTAATTCAAATTTATAATCCTGTTTGGATTCGAGGAGATCGACTTCTAGTTTTGTGTTTACTTTGGAGGTGGTGCCATTGTTTGGAGAAGTGTCAAGCTCTTGCACTTTAGATTCAACAATGGCAGCCGAGCATGTGGTAGCTACTAATGCTTCAAAAGAAGTAATGTGGCTCTGCAAGTTCCATGAGGATCTTGAGGTAGTTCCTGGCATGGATAAGGCGGTATCGTTGTATTGTGATAATACTGCAGCGATAGCTAATACTAAGAACTAAGATTTTATAAGAAAAGTAAGTATATTGATCAGAAGTATCATGTGATAAAGGACTTCACTGAGGGTGGGCATGTTGCTGTATGTAAAATCACATTTGACGACAATGTAGCTGACCCATTCATGAAGACACTAACTATGAGGGTTTTTGAGAAGCATGTAGAAGCTATGGGGAAGCATGATATGTCATATTCATTCACTTAGTGCAAATGGGAGGTTGTTAGACATGTATGCTCTGAGGAGTAAAATGTTGTAATATGTTTATGGAAACATTTTATTAACAAAGAATTTATTTATTGTTCATATACTAAATGTTGTCCCCATTATGTTCATATTATTGAATGTATGTTAAGCAAATAAAAGCCTAAGACTATCAGTCTAAACCTTTAAGAATTAAGCATATGATAAACAGATTATGTGGAAGACATGATTCGAAAGGTGATAGTCTAAATTATAAGATTTGCAATCGAAGAAATAAAGCTGAGCACTTTATTTATGCTAAGATCGTTATGTTGTCTACATCCTTAATGAAAGATGGCTTGTCTTGGCTATTAGAGTTGGATTCCATGAATAGAAACATTGGTACATTGTTATAGGTGACGATGTGTTAGATTAGGACATAAAGTGGAACTGATTTGGATTAATAATTTCATCTATGCAAATCAATTCACTTTTGACAATCACATGTGTTGTATCTTAATCCTGAATAACTAATGGGCCCGTTATCTTGACTTATGTCTTTTGATACCAAAGGGTGACATCTTGACTTTATGATGGTATGTATATGTTGGAAAAATAATACGCAGTGAAATTTTAAAAATTTTACATCAGAATATTTTTCAAAACACAAGTTTGACATGCTATATGCATAAATTAACCAGACCTTACTAACCTTTGTGTGCCAAAAAGCTCCCGCAATTAGTGAAGAGAAGTAACGTTCCAAAAGAGCCTCAACCAACTGGTCTTTTTTGCTATTCTTTATCCATGATTGGAGTGAGTGTGGGCTCATACGTACAACTCTTCCATCAGGTGACTCTCCTTCCAACCAATTGAGATAACCCAAAGCTAGTGTTTGAGATTTGTGAACAAAAGCTCTTAGGGAGTTTTTAGATTCTCACAAGCAAAGTATCGCTCTTAATCTCTCAATTGATCTAAATAACTTATGTGACTTACTCCCTATTTATAGAGGTTGGGTCTAGGGTCATTACTTTTCAGATTAGGTCTCAAATTTTTAAATCAGAATCAAATTCAAATCAATATCTGAGAAGATCCACATAAAAATGCGTAATCCTATCCTTCGCTCATCAACAGGCCGATTAGAATGATCGGTAGGTAGAACAGGCCCCATTAGCAGCCGAACATGTGGATCGGCAGGCCGAACTGTCGAATAAAAATCTCAGAGAATCTTTCATTTTTCACCTGAGATTCTATTGGATAAAGTATCAATTTTAATTCAAATAACCCATTAGAAAAGTTGTCCGATTAAAAAAACTTTATCTAGATAATCTCTAGGAAAATAAATAAATTCCTAATAATTCTACAAGTTTATTTGATCTAATTTATTCAAAATTAAATCAACCGATAAACAAACAAGAATTATCCGATCCCAATAATTCAACAAGTTTATCTTGAATTAATTTTATCACAAAATTAATTCAACCGATAAATAAACATGAATTATCTGATTCTTCTAAATTTTAACCAATCTAATAAATCTGACATAAGTCACTAATTATGGGAAAAGCACGCCGTATCGTTACAGGATTTTGTGAGCTAGCAAAGGGGACCAAATAGACCCATATAGTTCAAGCTCCCGATAATTATGAAACCCAATATCCCAGATATACATTTCATAATTATCAACTCCAACGCTACTCCACTAAAAGCTTGGAGTTGCACTCTCGAACTATATAGAATTACGAAGCCCGTATAGCCAAGTCTCCATGACATATCATAGTGTATTGTATCCCCTTATGATAATTCATAATCGGCTTAAGGACAAGTTTTGTCTTACCTTCCCGATTATTTTAATCTTACGCTCTATTATCTCACCATTGAAAAACTTACCATCCAAAGACAGTATACCATTTGGTTATACCTATGTATCCAAATGGTTGAGCGCTCTAGTTTTTCAATTATAGGATAACGCATATAAGAGGATATTACTACTCCTGCAGAGGAGCTATGGATTCCATATCTATGAATAACAGGTCTACACGATCAAGAGTCATGCCTCCAATGTACCGGCATGCATAACACCATTAAGATGTGGGTGTCACCCTTTGGTACATCAAAAGACACAAGTCAAGACAACAGGCCCACTATTTATCTTAGGATTAAGATACAATACAAATAATTGTCTAAAGTGAATTGATTTTCCAAGACAGAATTATTAATCCAAATCAATTCGCTTTAAGTACCGATCCAACACATCGTTACCTATGATAACATCCCAATGTTTCTATTCATGGAGTCCACCTCCGATGGTCAAGACAAACCATCTCCCAATAGGATATAGACAACATAACAATCTTTATATGAATAAAGCACCCAACTTTATTCCCTCGATTGTAGATCTTACGATTTAGACTATCACCTTAAGAATCGTGTCTTCCACATAATCTGTCCATCATATGCCCAATTCTTAAGGTTTAGACCAACAGTCTCAGACTATTATTTGCTTAACATACATTCAAAAAATATGAATGTAAAGAGGACAAGCTTTGGCATATAAACAATAAATAAATTCTTTATTGATAAAAATATCTCCAAAAACTTATTACATTTCTATTCCTTAGGGCATACATGTCTAACAATCTTCCACTTGCACTAAGTGAGTAAATATGACAAATCTCGCATCCCTATAGCTTCCACATGTCTCTTGAAGACTCTCCCAGTAAGTGTCTTCATAAATAGATCAACTAAATTATCCTCTTACGTGATCTTGCACACCATCACATGCCTGCCCTCAACGAAGTCCTTTATCATATGATACTTTCGATCAATATGCTTACTCTTCTTGTGAAATTTTGGTTCCTTAGCATTAGCTACCGCTGCACTGTTATCACAGTACAATGATACCGCCTTATCCATACCAAGAACTACTTCAAGATCCCCAAAAAACTTACAGAGCCACACTACTTCTTTCGAAGCATCACTAGCTACCATATACTCGGCCTCCATCGTTGAATCCGAAGTGTAATCTTGCTTAGCACTTCTCCAACTGATGGCACCACTGCCCAAAGTAAACACAAAACCCAAAGTTGATTTCCTAGAATCCAGGCAAGATTGAAAATCCAAGTCAGTATATCCTAGAGGAGTCAAGTCCTTCACCCGAAAACACAAGCATATACCCTCGAGTCCTTCTTAGGTACTTAAAAATATGCTTTACTGCAACCCAATGGTTTGGTCCTGGATCCGCCTGAAATCGACTTACAATCCCTACCACATAACTAATATCCGATCATGTGCAAAGCATGGCATACATGAGACAACCCACTGCCGAAGCATAAGACACCTTCTTCATGTATTCTCTTTCTTCAGAAGACTTTGGAGAGTCTTTCTTAGAAAGAGTAATTCCAGACCTTGATGGTTGCCCACCTTTCTTGGAATCCTACATTGCAAACCTCCTGAGAATTTTATCTATGTAGCCAGCCTGGGACAAAGCTATCATTTTGTTCTTCCTATCCTGAAAGATTTGGATACTGAGAAGAAAATTAGCCTCACCCAAGTCCTTCATGTCAAACTGCTTGGTCAACCATAATTTGACTGATGACAATGCCCCAATGTCATTGCCAATTAGCAAAATGTCATCTATATAGAGCAGTAGAAAAACCACCTTCCCATCCTTAATGTGTTTGTAAACACATGGCTCATCCACATTTTGTGAGAACCTATAAGTTTTGATCACCTAATCAAATCTTATGTTCCAAGAACAAGAAGCCTACTTAAGTCCATAAATTGACTTTAGCAGCTCACAAACCTTACCCTCGTGACCTGTGACCTTGAATTTGTTTGGTTGTTCCATAAAAATGGACTCATCAAGATAGTCATTCAAAAAAGCTGTCTCAACATCTATTTGCCAAATCTCGTAATCGAGAGCGACAGCTATGGACAAGAGAATCTCAATGGACTTAAGCATGGCTATAGGCGAAAAGGTTTCCTTATAATCGATTCCTTCCTTTTGCATATAACCCTTAGCTACCAGTCTAGCCTTAAAGGTTTCGACCTTTCATCCACTATTCTTTTTCTCTTGTAGATCCACTTATACCTTATGGGCTTTACCCCTTCAAGAAGATCCATAAGCTCCCAGACCTGATTAGTCTCCATAGACTTAATCTCTATGTTCATGGCCTTTGTCCAGAGTTTTGAATCAACATCCTCTATAGCCTTTGTGTAAGTATAAGGATCCCTATCATGTTCATTCAGTTATGCCAAAAAGACCTCCCCATTGAACATATACCTCTCAGGTTGATGCCTGATCCTCTCACTACACCGAAGCCCCTCAGGTTATTGTTCAGGTTTGTTTGGTTTTTCTACACTGATCGGAATGGTTTCATTCGTAACCTCCAGAGTGGTCAGATCACTCCTTAACTCCTTAAGTACCACTTTGCTTCGAGGATTAAAGTCGTCTATGTAACTCTCCTCAAGAAAAGTTGCATTAGTTGAAACCATGACTTTATTTTCCTTTGGGTTATAGAAATAACCCCCTTTTGTCCCTTTTGGATATCCTACAAACATGCAAACTTTCGAATGTGCTTCCAACTTATTTGGATCCTTAAACAGGACATGAGCCAGACTTCCCCATATGTGAATATGGTTTAAGGATGTCTTCTTGCTCGTCCACAACTCATGAGGAGTTTTCAGGACCCATTTTGAAGGCACATTATTCAAAAGATAACATGCAGTTTGTAGTGCATATCCCCAAAAGGATAAAGGCAATGATGAATAACTCATCATGGACTTGATCATGTCCAATAAAGTCTTATTTTTTCTCTCTGCTACGCCATTCGACTACGGAGTGCTCGACGCAGTCAAATGGGATAAAATCTCATTCTCTAATAAGTGTCCTAGGAACTCATTAGAAAGGTATTCTCCACCTCGATCGGATCAAAGTGCCTTTATGGATTTACACAATTGCTTTTTCACTTTAGCCTGAAACTCTCTAAACTTGTCAAAAGTTTAGCTTTTGTGGTGCATCAGGTACACATACCCATACCTTGAGTAATGGTCAATAAAAGTGACGAAGTACTCATACCCTCCTCGTGCCCGGATGTTCATCGGTCCACAAACATCACTATGCACAAAGTTCTAGAACCCCTTCGACCCTTTTGCCCTTAGACCCGAATGGTCTTTTGGTTATTTTACCCTCCAAACAAGATTCACATTGAGGTATAGATTCCACCTTTAAGTAACTTAAAGGTCCATCCCTTACCAACCTTTGAATCCTATTCAGGTTAATATGACTAAGGTGCAAATGCCAAAGATAAGTCTTATTAGAGCGAGAAGTTTTAAGTTTTTTAGAGTTATTATCATTCATCTCAACATTAAGCAATAAGTCCATCTTAGGTTTGATAAAATATAAATTATTTTGCATCCATCCAGAACAGATATAAGATTTGTTTTTACAAATCACCACTTTATCATTAAAAGAAACCAAATTGGATTCTTTAAATAAACGAGCTATAGAAATGGAATTCCTTTTAAATTTAGGAATATAAAAACAATCTTGCAAAAATAAATTCCTATAATTATCAAAATAAAGATAGACGTCTCCCCCTGCTTTCGTTGAGACCAAGGATCCATCGTCCATCCGAAGCATGAAGTCTTCATGTAGCAGACTTTTCGTTTCTTTGAACCCCTGCAGAGAAACACAAACATGATTAGTTGCATCGGAATTTATGACCCAAATGTCATTGGATTCCTCAACCAAACAAGTTTCTAAATACATAAGATCACATGTACATCCTTTAGAAAGGAAGTCCTTGCAATGCTTCTTTATGTGCTCGACCTTCCCACAGAAGAAGCACTTAAGCTTCTTTGGGTTCTTCTTCTTCTTTTTCTTGCTCTTGGTGCTAGTAAGAATAGAAGACTTCCTGTTCTTGCCCCATTGCTTCTTTCCATTCCCAGAATTGAGATTGGAACCAGAAGCAGCTACCATGTTGGCCTCTCCACCCGCAGGAGACTCCTTGATCAGTAGTTCAAACTCCTGTAACTGTTTCATTAATTCTGTCAAGGTCATATCCCGTCTATTGCTTAAATTAAAAGTAGCTCTAAATGGTATAAATTCCTTTGACAGAGTCTTAAAGACCATAGTCATTTGAGTTTCAGCATCGATGTCGGCTTCATTGGTTTGAGCCTCAGCGAGGTAACCCATGACCAACATCATGTACTCCTTTACAGATGTCCCCGGCCTCTGCTTACAGTTAAGAAGTTTCTAAAGCGCTCCTTGTCGCTTTGTTATGGCCTGACCTCCAAACATATCCTCAAGATTATCCAAGATCTGCTTCGCAGTCTCATAATCCTGATGTTGAGCCTGCAGCACGTTGTTCATGCTAGCCATAACATAGCAGTAGGCCTAATCATTAGCATCTTTCCAGCGATCATACGCTTGAAATTGCTTATTAGTTTAGTCTCCCATAGGCTTGGAAGGACAAGGGGCTATCAGTACATATTTCAGTTTCTCAAAGGACGGGATGATATCTAGGTTTCGTTTCCAATCATTATAATTCTTTCCAGTTAATAGGTTTTTGTCAAGTATCGATGATAAAGCATTTTTAGATATTTTTAATCTACAATAAAGAATCATATACTAAACATAAGAAACCATATAATAACAACTTAGTAAGATAACACAATCATGTAAAAATATACAAATGTGTTTATTTGTCAAAACCTTGAAAATATCACAACCATACAACGATAATTCCTAACTTAGAATTAAACAAGCTCCTAGGGGAGTCATGCCAAATTCAATAAGGAACATAGATCCCCTCCTGATTAATATATGCCATCTAGGACCCGTATGATCCAGCATATATTAATAATCGTTTCTTTGGCCATTAATTTTATTAACAGAGCACCTAGGGGAGGTTAATAATTAAATTAAAATGAGTGTATAACCATCATTTTAATATTTTATCCATGATTTATAATCGCCACCTAGGGGTGTGCAACCATAAATCATGCTAAAATACCTTATCCTCTCAGAGATCTAATCTGGTACATGATAGAAATCCCTTCCTAGGAGTCGAGACCATCATATTCTGCCTATGGACCAACGATGGAGACCTTAGGTTCTCTCTTCGAAAACCTTTTCCTACTCAATCTTTTGAAATCAAGGTTTTATTTTAAGAATATGCATAATAGTTTTAATATGAGCGGCACTCCCTATTCTATATGACATGTTATCAATATACATAGCAAATTATATTATAATGCAGACAAACAAAGCAATCAAGCAAAGCTACAAGTAAAATAATAATAACCGTAATATTATGGTTCCATCTTAGATAATAGAAAACTAAGATTACAAGAGAATAATCAAGACGTATTATCGATTCTTCATGCTTGAATCCTCAAGCTGTATCCTTCTTTATGTGATGCCCATCTTCAAGTCTTCAATCCCGTATGAATCAAATACTTCATATTTCTGGTCATATCCAAATTTAATGTCTCTCAGAATTGTCCCAAAAATAAAATTAAAGCTATACCTGAAAAAGTACACCTTTTCGAGAAAAATTTCCAACTCTCGGTCGACAGGGCGATCTGGGTGATCGGCTTGCGGGTCATGCTTCATTAGCCTGCAGATCAGAAAGATCAGCCTGTCGACTCATGAAAGTTTGGCCTACGGCCAGAGCCACCTGATTTTTGCCCCACTGAAGGTTTGCTGAACCTCACGTCTGGCCCATCGATCTGTGACCATCGGCCTATTGAATTGGTGGGTTTGTCATGCCGACCCAGCAAAAATCTCCATTCCAAAAAATACAATTTTAAAGTAATTTATTAATTTTATTCTTAACAATTCAAAAACATAAAATTAGATACTCAAGAAATACCTTGGAGCACCATCATCAATCTTCTAGATCCGCCTTCTCAATCCGTATTCTTCGAATAATTATTTAATTACAAAATTCTAACAAATTTAAAAATAAATAATAATTCCTAGACAGAGATGATAGTCTACCATCTAATTACATGAAAAACCTAGATATACATTTTAACCTCTAAGGAACCATAACCGATATAAATTAATAAATAATTAAATAATGATTTAATCAACCATAATTAATTAATGAACATTCACCACATAATTCATGACAACAAAAAAATATATAGAAACCTAGAGTGCCAACTCTCTATGAAATTAAATTCAAGCATAGGAGAGATTAAGATCACAAAATTTATACATACAACACGATCGCAAACTTGTAAATTTATGTAAAAACCATGGCTCTGATACTAATTGTTGAAAAAATAATACGCAGCGGAATTTTAAAAATTTTACATTAGAATATTTTCTAAAACACAAGTTTGACATGCTATATGCATAAATTAATCAGATCTTACTAACCTTTATGTGCCAAAAAGCTCCTGCAATCAGTAAAGAGAAGTAACATTCTAGAAGAGCCTCAACCAGCTGGTATTCTTTGCTATTCTCTATCCACGATCGGAGTGAGTGTGGGCTTACACATACAGCTCTTCCACTAGGTGACTCTCCTTTCAACCAATCGAGAGAACCCAAAGCTAGTGTTCGAGATTTGTGAACAAAAGCTCTTAGGGAGTTTTCAGATTCTCACTAGCAGAGTATCACTTTTAATCTCTCAATTGATCTAAATAACTTATGTGACTTACTTCTTATTTATAGAGGTTAGGTCTAGCGTCAGTTCTTTCCAGATTAGGTCTCAAAAATTTGAATCAGAATCAAATTCAGATCAACATCTGATAAGATCTGCATAAAAATACGTAATCTTATCATTCGCTCATCAATAGGCCGATCATAATGATCGGCAGGCCAAACACGTGGATCGACAGGCCAAACTGGTGAATAAATGAATTCCTAATAATTCTACAAGTTTATCTTGATCTAATTTATTCAAAATTAAATAATTGATAAATAGACAAGAATTATCCAATCTCAACAATTTAACAAGTTTATCTTGAATTAATTTTATCACAAAATTAATTCAACCGATAAATAAACATGAATTATCTAATTCTTCCAAATTTTAACCAATTTAATAAATCTGACATAAGTCACCAATTATAGGAAAAGCACGCCATATCATTACGGATTTTGTGAGCTAGCAAAGGGGACCAAATTGACCCATATAGTTCAAGCTCCCGATAATTATGAAACCCAATATCCCAGATATACATTTCATAATTATCAACTCCAATGCTACTCCACTAAAAGCTTAGAGCTGCACTCTTAAACTACATAGAATTACGAAGCCCGTATAGCCAAGTCTCCATGACATATCATAGTGTATAATATCCCCATATGATAATCCATATTCGGCTTAAGGACAAGTTCTGTCTTACCTTCCTGATTATTTTTATCTTACGTTCTATTATCTCACCATTGGAAAACTTACTATCCAAAGACAGTATACCATTCGGTTACACCTATGTATCCAAATGGTTAAGCGCTCCAATTTTCTAATTACAGGATAACGCATATAAGAGGATATCACTACTTTTGAAGAGGAGCTATAAATTCTATATCTATAAATAACAGGTCTACGCTATCAAGAGTCATGCCTCTAATGTACCGGCATGCATACCACTATTAAGATGTGGGTGTCACCCTTTGGTACATCAAAAGACACAAGTCAAAACAACGAGCCCACTATTCATCTCAAGATTAAGATACAATACAAATGATTGTCTAAAGTAAATCGATTTACCAGGACAGAATTATTAATCCAAATCAATTCACTTTATGTCCTAATCCAACACATCGCCACCTATGACAATGTCCCAATGTTTCTATTCATGGAGTCTACCTCCAATAGTCAAGACAAACCATCTCCCAATAGGGATATAGACAACATAACAATCTTATAGGCAACATAACAATCTTTACATTAATAAAGTGCCTAACTTTATTTCCTCGATTGCGGATCTTACGATTTAGACTGTCATCTTAAGAATCGTGTCTTCCGCATAATCTATCCATCATATGCCCATTTCTTAAGGTTTAGACCGACAGTCTCAGACTATTATTTGCTTAACATACATTCAATAAATATGAACGTGAAGAGGACAAGATTTGATATATAAACAATAAATAAATTATTTATTAATAAAAATGTCTCAAAAAACTTATTACATTTCTACTCCTTAGGGCATACATATCTAACAGTATACAGGTATGTTGGAGACATAACTTTGATAACATAGACTTATTATTCATAGATATAGAATCCATAGCTCCATTAGTGGAGTCAATGATATTTTCTTATATGCGTTATCCTATAATTGGAAGACTGGAACACTCAACCATTTGGATGCATAGGTGTAACCAAATGGTATACTATTTTTGGATAGTAAGTTTCCCAATGGTGAGATAATGGAATGTAATATAAAAATAATTAGGAAGGTAAGATGGAATTTATCCTTTAGTCGATTATGAATATCCTATAGGGATTCAAAACATTATGATATGTCATGGACACTTCACTAATTTGGAGCTTCATAATTTTATATAGTTCAAGAGTGCAACTCTAAGCTTTTAGCGGAGTAGCATCAGAGTTGATAATTATAAAATATGTATCTGAGATATTACATTTTATTATTGTTAGAGCTTGAACTATATAGGTCTATCAAGTCCTCTTTGCTAGCTTATAATAAATCCTTTAACAATACGGCGTGCTCTTTCAATAAATTGGTGACTTATATTAAATTATTAGATTGGCTGAAATTCGATAGGATTAGATAATTCATGTCTGTTTATCGGTTGAATTAATTTTGTAAATTAATTCGATAAAGACTCATTGAATTATCGGGAATATTTCATTTGCTATGAGATTATCCAGATATAGCTATTTTAATTAGATAACTTCTCTATTGGGTTATTTGTATTAAAACTAATTCTTTATCTAAAAAATCTCTGGTGGAAAATAAAAGATTCTTAGGGATCATATTATCGCAAGTTTGGCAGGTCGATCTGTTAATTTGGCCTGTCGAGGCGGTAAGTTTGACAGGCCGATCTATTTGTTCAAACTACCGATTAATGATAATTTGATCAAGCGTTTTAGACACGATTTTATCAAAAGTTGATTCAGATTCAAATTTTTGAGGCCTTATCTGATAATGACTAACCCTGGGTTCGACCTCTATAAATAAGGAGTGAGTTTTCTTAGTTATTGAGATCAGTTGAGAAGTTAAGAGTGAGTACTCTACTGTGAGAAACTCTAAAACTCCCTAAGGGCTATTGTTCACAATCTAGAACCTTGGCTCTAGGTCTTCTCAATTGGTTGGAAGCAGAGTCATTAAGGAAGAGCTGTACAACATGTGCCCATACACACTTCAATCGTGGATTGAGAATAGCAAAGAAGGCCAGTTGGTTGAGGCCTTTCTGGAATGTTCTTTTATTCACTAACTGTAGGAGGTCTTCAGCATACAAAAGGTTAGTAAGATCTGACAATTTATGTGTATAGCATGTCAAACTTGTATTTTGAAAAATACTTTGATTTCAAATTTTAAAATTCCACTACGTACTTGTTTTCCAATAGTAATTGTGAGGAATAAAGGAACTACAACAATGAATGCTTCAGCCAGCAAAAGCAGAAGAAGGCAATGTGCTATATGCAAGGGACATGGACACAACAAGGCAACATGCAGCCTTCAATGTAACAAAAAACAAACACTTCATCACGTTCCAACCAAAGTCTAAGGTCATGCAACATGATCAATTTTCTCACTCTGGCCAACTTGTTGATGTCAACACGCCTGATGCCCCAAAATACACGCAGATGTTTGATAGCAGATATAATCAAGGAACTAATCAATTAGTCCCCCCTCTGGATGTCGACACAGGGATACATGATGAGAGCTCTTGTTAGGATGATGATTTCTTACTTCACTGCATATAATAGGTTTATTACTACAAATGCAAACCTATAATGCAAGGTTATGTGTAATTGTCACATACTTTTCTAGCCATGTGTTATTTTTTTTGGTTTTTAATAGTCGTTCATTTATTAATGCTTATTATTTATAATATGGACCTAACATTTATTTATACCTTTGAGTTGACTGAATGCTTCAATTGTGATTGCTTTCATTCTCATTGTAGTTCATTAAAATCTAGTCGCTTGTAAATGGTTTTGTTTTCCTAGCATTTCACTAAAATTATTCAATGATAACAAAATTAAATTTCATTTCTCCATTCATTGGTGCTTTTGACTAAACTAACAATATGTTTTTCTTTTGTCTTTTTTCACTATTGCTGCAACACTTGTGTGTCACATATGCATAGACAAACTTAGATATACAAATATACTAATCTAACAATGTGAGATGATCCACTTGCCTCATTAGATTTAAAACTAACCTAATCATGATTTCTATGATACACGTTCATGTGTGTGTTTTCTTTTCTTTTCCAACTCCTCATTCCATACTCTTCCCTTACTTTTACAAGCAAAACAATAAACCAAATCAATTACTTAAGTAGTAAAACACAAAGGACCCATTTGTTTCACTGTTTAAATCACGGTTTGAATCATTTTGTTACAGTATTTTCTCTCACAAAAATTTAAATTTTCATTCAAATACTCTATTCAAATATTTGAACCAAACAGCCTCAAAATAATCATTCTCGAGCAATTGTTCTTTACATTTTCAACTCCTAACATACTTTTACGAAATACTACAACTCTCACTAATATTGAAATTTAAAACCTACACTGTTTCTACATTAATTTTTTGCTAAACGTGCCATAACTCCGACAGTTACTTTTTCTCCCAGTAACGTTACTGCCTCTTCTTAAAATTATGTAACCGTGTTTTTTTCTTCTCAGGCACCATCCTTTTTTTATTAGTACAAATTATACAAATCAGGGTACAATGATAATAAATTCCTCCCTAACTACATTTTCACACAAACAAAAAAAAATCAAATGCACCACTTGAAACCGGATTCCCTAGGTTGGAGGCCCCCCTTCAATGTCCCACTTACAAGCAAAATAATTCTGTAGCTTGACAAGATCTTGTCAGCACATGTTGCACTGATTTGCCACCAATGTGCCGCTGAGAGGCGAAGAGCTCTTGGAACGACACGTCACCGAAGTTTGGTACTCATGTTGTACCAACGCAAGGACCTATATATGTACGTATGAGGATGTTTTAATGCATTGTTATCCCCCTGACAACCAAAAAAATCATTATGATAATATATTTATCTTTACAAAATAAACTCTACCATTATTTATTACTTTTTTTTTATATAAAAAACTTAAATTAACCAACAAAACTATAAACAAACAAAATGAAAAAGTCCTTGAAAACATAATGAACAAATAGACGTCGATGATTTTTTGATTTTTTTTTTATTTTTTGAACCTCTATTAATACTTGTCATTAATGAAACGAAACTATAATTATATTTCATTATTGTAATCAAATTAATCACCAAAATAATGAACAAATATAAATCGATAATTGTATTAAAAGATTGAAACAAAACAAATATAAAATACTTGATGATGATAAAATTTCATTACTATAATAAAATATAACAATGAAGAATTACAAAAAAAATGCATTGAAAACCTATCATTATGTTTATTATCATAGATCTATATGAATTATTGTTGAAAAAATAGTATGCAGTGGAATTTCAAAATTTTATATCAGAGTATTTTTCAAAACACAAGTTTGACAAACTATATGTATAAATTAACCATATCTTATTAACCTTGTAAATACCGAAAAGCTTCCTCAATCAGTGTAGAGAAGTAATGTTCCAAAAGGACTTCAACCAACTGGCCTTCTTTACTATTCTCTATCCACGATCGGAGTGAGTGTGGGCTCATATGTATAGCTCTTTCATCAAATGACTCTCCTTCCAACCAATTGAGAGAACCCAAAGCTAGTGTTCGTGATTTGTGTACAAGAGCTCTCATGGAGTTTCAAAACTCACTATCAGAGTTTCACTTTTAATCTCTCAATTGATCTAAATAATAATGAGACTTACTCCTTTTTTATAAAGGTTGGGCCCAAGAGTCAGTGCTTATCAGATAATGCCTCAAAATTTAAATTAGAATCAAATTCGGATCAATATTTGATAAAATCTGTGTGATCTTTTTATCGCGTGGTCGGCATGCCAATCTGTCTAACCGGCATGCCGAACTTGCCCCATCGGTAGGTCGAACTGTCGATAAAAAAATCACAACGAATCTTTTATTTTCCACCCGAGATTCTATAAGATAAAGTCTTAGTTTTAATTCTTTACTATTCTCTATCTATGATCGGAGTGAGTGTGGGCTCACATGTATAGCTCTTTCACCAGGTGACTCTCCTTCCAACCAATTGAGAGAACCCAAAGCTAGTGTTCGTGATTTGTGAACAAGAGCTCTCAAGGAGTTTCAGAACTCACTATCAGAGTTTCACTCTTAATCTCTCAATTAATCTAAATAATAATGAGATTCACTCTTTTTTTATAAAGGTTGGGTCCAAGAGTCAGTCCTTATTAGATAATGTCTCAAAATTTAAATTAGAATCAAATTCGGATCAATATCTAATGAAATCCGTGTGATCTTTTTATTGCGCGGTTGGCATGCCAAATTGTCTAACCGGTAGGTCGAACTGCCGATAAAAAAATCACAACGAATCTTTTATTTTCCACCCGAGATTCTATAGGATAAAGTCTTAGTTTTAATTCAAATAACCTAATAGATAAGTTATCTAATTAAAACAACTTTATCTAGATAATCTCTAGGAAAATAAATGAATTCCTGATAACAAGTTTAGCGTGAATTAATTTAAAATTAATCCAACCGATAACCAGACATGAATTTTTTGACCCCGATAATTCAACAAGTTTATCTTCAATCAATTTTGTCACAAAATTAATTCAACCGATGACCAGACATGAATTATTTGATTCTTCCAAATTTTAGCCAATTTGATAAATTTGACATAAGTCATCAATTATTGAAAAAACACGTCATATCGTTATAGATAGGGGTGAATGCCAGACGGTTTGATGGTTTTTGGACGGGTGTGGTGCGGCTTTATTGGATGGCGGGTTGGCGATTAATCAACTCGCAAACCGCCCACCACATGGTGGGTGGTTTCGGTATGGTTTTGGGTGGTTGCGGGCGGGTGCAAGCGGGTTGAGGCGGTTTACACCTATACTATTGTCCAATGTCATTTTTTAGACATTTTTTTCAGAAAGTGAAGAAAATTTGTAAAAAATATAAGATGATAACATATAAAACATTCCCAACAACAAGCAAGTTTGATGCCTAAAGATAGTGACCATATTCAAAGTACAAATTAAGAAACATAATTATTCATTACAACAAGAAACATCAACTATAGATGAAGTGATGAACAAAGTCAAGAGTCCATAAAGTTTAAAGCTTATTAACTAGGTTTGAAAATAATAGAATGCTACAAATGAAATGATGAACAAAGTCAAGTGTTCTTTTTCTTTTTAGGGCTTTCTCTACTAACTTACTTAATTTGAATTTTGATCACTTCACAAAATAATATGAGAATTTTCAGTTTCTAATATATCAAGAGGCAGCCGAGCCCATGCTTGGAGTGTTGGATTGTTCACTCATCTCTAAAATAAGAACAAAATCACAAAAATGATAAGTTTGTTTTTTTAAATATATAGGCGGGCGGGTGCGGGTTGAACCCGCCCTCAAAAACTTAAAACCAAACCCACCCACATGAATATATTGGTGGGCGGGTTCAACCAGCTCGTCAGTAGATTGCTAACATAAACCTGCTTTTTTAGAGATGGGCGGGCACGGGCGTGGGCGGTTGTTGGGTACGGGGCGGTTTTTGTACAGCCCTAGTTATAGGATTTTGTGAGCTAGCAAAGGGGACCAAATGGACCTATATAGTTCAAGCTCTTAATAATTATGAAACCCAATATCCCATATATACATTTCATAATTATCAACTCCAACGCTACTCCACTAAAAGCTCGGAGCTGCATTCTCGAACTATATAGAATTACAAAGCCCATATAGTTAAGTCTCCATGACATATCATAGTGTATTGTATTCCTATAGGATTATCCATAACCGACTTAAGGACAAGTTCTGTCTTACCTTCCCTATTATGTTTATCTTACGTTCCATTATCTTACCATCGAAAAACTTACCATCCAAAGACAGTATATCATTCGGCTACACCTATGTATCAAAATGGTTGAGCGCTCTAGTGCAGGATAACACGTATAAGAGGATATCACTACTCCCAAAAAGGAGCTATGGATTCCAAATCTATGAATAACAGGTCTACGTTATCAAGAGTTATGCCTACAACGTACGGGCATGCATACCACTATTAAAATGTAGGTGTCACCCTTTGGTACATCAAAAGACATAAGTCAAAACAATAGGCCCACTATTCATTTTAGGATTAAGATACAATATAAATGATTGTCCAAAGTGAATCGATTTGTTAAGACAGAATTATTAATCCAAATCAATTCACTTTATGTTCCTATCCAACACATCATTACCTATGACAGTGCGCCAATGTTTTTATTCACCGACTCCACCTCTGATGGCCAAGACAGACTATCTTCCAATAGGGATATAGACAACATAACAATCTTTGCATGAATAAAGCGCCCATCTTTATTCCCTCGATTGCGGATCTTATGATTTAGATCATTCAACAAATATGAATATAAAGAGGACAAGATTTGGTATATGAATAATAAATAAATTCTTTATTGATAAAAATGTCTCCAAAAACATATTACATTTTTACTTCTTAGGGCATATATGTCTAACCCACTTGCACAAAGTGAGTAAATATGACAAATTATGCATCCCCATAGCTTTCACATGCCTCTCGAAGACTCTCCCAATAAGTGTCTTTGTAAATGGATCAGCTAAATTATCCTTTGGCGCGATTTTGCACACTGTGACATGCCCGCCCTCAACGAAGTCCTTTATCACATGATACTTCCAATCAATATACTTACTCTTCTTGTGAAATCTTGGTTCCTTAGCATTAGCTACCGTCGCACTGTTATCAAAGTATAGTGATACTGCCTTATCCATAACAGGAATTACCTCAAGATCCCTAAGGAACTTACAGAGCTACACTGCTTCTTTTGAAGCATCACTAGCTGCCACATACTCGGGGTCCATCGTTGAATTTGAAGTGCAATCTTGCTTCACACTTCTCCAACTTATGGCACCGCCGCCCAGAGTAAACACAAACCCTAAAGTCGATCTCCTCGAATCCAAAGGATTCAGTATATCAAGAGGAGTCAGTATATCCTAAAGGAGTCAAGTCCTTAACCGAATACACAAGCATATACCCTCTAGTCCTTCTAACGTACTTGAAAATATGCTTAACCGCAACCTAGTGGTTTGGTCCTGGATCTGCTTGAAATCGACTTATAATCCCGACCGCATAACAAATATCCGGTCATGTGTAAAGCATGGCATACATGAGACTACCCACTACCGAAGCATAAGGCACCTTCTTCATATATTCTCTTTCTTCCTCAGACTTTGGAGAGTCTTTCTTAGAAAGAGTAATTCCAGACCTAGATGGTTGCCCACCTTTCTTGGAATCCTACCTTTTAAGCCTCTTGAGAATTTTATCTATGTAGTTGGCTTATGACAAAGCTATCATTTTGTTCTTCCTATCCTTAAAGATCTGGATATTGAGAACAAAATTAGCCTCACCTAAGTCCTTCATGTCAAACTGTTTGGTCAACCATAATTTGACCAATGAAAATACCCCAACATCATTGCCAATTAGCAAAATGTCATCTATATAGAGCAGTAGAAAAACTAGCTTCCTATCCTTAATGTGTTTGTAAAAATATCGCTCATCCATATTTTGTGAGAACCCATAAGTCTTGATCACCAAATCAAATCTTATGTTCCAAGAACGGGAAGTCTGCTTAAGTCCATAAATTGACTTTAGCAGCTTACAAACCTTACCCTCTTGACCTCTGACCTTGAACCTGCTGGAAACAAAGTGCACAGCGGAATTTTTTTAAAAT